>JAHLJS010000003.1:77120721-77509570 GCA_038502445.1 Eremochloa ophiuroides | reverse complement strand
GTTCAAGTACTTAGGTAGTAGGTTTTTCAGTTTAAGTACCCAGATGGTAATGCACCAATAGTTCAGGTACTCAGGGTGCATTTTACTCTTAATAGATTAATTAGGTTTAATAAACTCATCTCGTAATTTACAAGGAAGTTATTTAATTAGTTTAAAATCCTTCTATATTTAATAAAACATATAATATAACACGTAAAACTTTTACATCCTACTGTATACGTGCACTGAGCTTAGCTTAGCTGGTTAGGTTCCTTGTGGTGGAACCTGCCCACCCGGGTTCAATACGCGCATTTTCCTGGATTTATTCCATGATTTAATGGCACAATTCTTTCAGTCGAAAAGCTAGCTAGCTCTACAGAGACTTCGGCTAATCAATGGAGAAGAAACGTAAATCAACCATGCTTTCCAAGAACAGCCCAAGTTCACCGAATTTTCCATGTTGGATTCTTAGTTCCTCTATATATGTTTCGGTTCAGTGTTACCTACCATGCATTTTCTTTGGGCAAACAACAATGTCCGATTCGCTTGTTATTTATATCATGATCATGTATGTATGCATGTGTTCAATCCGTGCTAACTCAAGATCGCATATGCATTATTAACCCTGTTGAATAGATACATTACATATGCATGTAATGAAGACTTAATTGAATTAAGGAGTAAAAATCATCAGTGATCTTCGAACTTGTCCAGAGACGACGCTAGTGTATAATTAGGTCCTCAAACTCTCTGGTTCTGCCTAGCTCTCTCTTTTTCTACCTTTAATAGACCTAGCGAGTCTTATAGAATATCTTATATATGCTGACCCCTTTCTTTAGCGGCATCAAGGCTTTGACCCTAGCGCTCGATCTCGGACCTGTGCTGCAGTCAAATGGTATGGATTTCTAAGTAATAATGGTAGTGATGTACCATTCCATTCTTTATGCACTGACTCGAGGTCTCTTCTTTTTATTTTTGAATCCTTAAGTCGTTTTTTTGGAATATGTGGGGAGGACAACTTATGCACCCTACCCACCCTGAACAAATTTCGTTTGTGTTGTGTAATTCGTAAAAAAAAAACATTTGCATCCCCACATGCGAGAATTTATTTCCTATATATTTTAGTCGTTGACACTTGTAGTAAAGTCGAAACCATATATATGCTCGGGTACGTGTCCGTGATACCGTACGTGTGGTGTTCAATCATGTATGTACGGCTTGCTAGATTCCCTGTATCTAAGCCAGCCTGCTAGATTGCCTATGTATCGATGGAGGTCAAAACCGTACAGTTCATATCAATACAAAAGGCATATGTGCAACGTACTTCCTCCACTCTAAATTTTTTATTTCTCTCTCTCTATATATATTGTTATATTGTTTTTGCTATATACTATTATGTATTAAAATATGATGTATATCTCTGTGATAGATTGTTGTAATAGTTTGTTTTTTTTTTTGTTTCCTTTTTTGTCTCCTAATCCTCCTCGGATCTGTACCCTTTTCTTTTCAAAAACGCTTTTTTCCTGCTTAATTAATAAAATTCCTGCAGGGGCCTTGGCCCCTCCAGTTCAGTAAAAAAAAAGAGCATATAAAATAAAAAATTATGAAAATAATAAAACATCTTAAAATTTAAAATAGATAAAGACATAGATAGAGTATTTAATACTGTATTTAATGAGGAGTGGAGAAAAACCCTTGGGATTGCACGCATAGGCACCGACCGGGCCCAAGGATTTTTCCCATCGGCCCATTTCGCATGCGTGGCCCATAGCTGCGACGTCCGGCCCACAGAAGTCCATACAGCCCATTAGTGCTCAGCTCTGTATTTTTCCTCCGGTCCTTCCGTCGCTGTCATCCTCCGCTCAGACAAGCTCCACTCTGTCTCCTCTCCCCTGCTGCCTCCGGTGCGCGGTCCGGCACTCGCATCTCGATCTGCCTTCTCTCGGGTTCGTGCTCTTCACCCGCGCCCTCCCGTGAGTCTGCTGCATTCCTTTCTCGTGTTCTTGAGGTTCTAGGACCGGGGAGGACGGGCCTTGATGTTTCTGGTTGTGCCGCCACAGGCGCAGGAGGGAGGAAGAAACGCGAGAATGGAGGCTCCACCCGTGGCGCTGTTCGACACCCTCAAGGTGCGCACCCGCGAGTCGCTTTTGTAGATCTCACCTGTCCTGTCATCTTGGCTGCGGCGTTTCGTCGACCACCCAGCGAGCCGTCCGGGGTTTAATTAAATCCTTGCCCTTCTGTTCCTGCTGCGATGTGGTAGCAAGCAAAGCTTATCACCTTGTTCGAGTGGATCTGAGAATCTCAGCATGTACAGTGGAATCCCATGCAGTGTATTTTTCTTCTGGTTAGAAAGGAATGTCGACCGTGACAGTGTCGTGTCTATGGTAGTATCTTTGTTTGCCATCACATGAATGATATAGACGACAACTAGTGTGAACGTGTATGATGTACTATGTGTTTTTCTTTTTTAATCAAAATCTCAGTCTTGCAACAGGCTGCCAAACCGTTCTTCTTGCTGGCCGGTCCCAACGTGATTGAATCAGAGGAGCATGTCCTGAAGATGGCCAAACACATTAAAGGAATTACATCCAAGTGAGCACGATGTTGGTTTTTTTCTCGAATAAAAAACCGGGGCTAAATTAAACCTACCCTGTTGACTTTCGTTCTCCATGACAGGCTTGGAATTCCACTTGTGTTCAAGTCCAGCTTTGATAAAGCAAACCGTACATCATCAAAATCGTTCCGTGGTCCTGGCCTTGAAGAAGGCCTAAAGGTGCAGCATGTTTTATCCTTCATCAGACTAGGCATTTCCTAGTTTTGATCACATTTCTCTTCAGTAGTCAGTACAATGTGCAAATTCATGTCAAGCCACTGTTTCTCTTATGTGACACTAGTCTAGTTATCTACAATATCATATGATAATTAAATTGGCCATACTTTTGGCATCAGTGTACTAGCTTGAATTGGGAAGTGGCTGGACAATTAGAATTACCTGTTCTAATACCTAGTGGTATATTGTCATTTTGGCCTAATGGCCTAGATTGAGATTCCAAGAGAAATATTAACAATTAGCCATATCTTGGGATTTGTTCAAGTATTAATGGCCTGTGTGATGTGTATATGTATATGTACCTAATTGTTGCACATGTTTTCTTGTGCGATAGTGTGTTTATATTATATTGTTTTTCAATTTCCAATGTTGTTCAGATCCTTGAAAAGGTGAAAGTAACATATGACCTTCCGGTAGTCACTGATGTGCACGAAAGCCACCAGGTAACCGATCAACAGATTCTGTTGTGTTGATGGCCGATTTGGCTTGATTTTGCACTAGATCATGTTTCCTTTGTACATTCTGTACTGAGACATGTTTCTTGTTCTTAAGTATTTTTGTGAACAAATTTGTTCTTTTGTGCTGCTTGTTCTTGCATTCCAGTAACAGTAAGACACGTCTGAGTTTGTTTTCCATTGCAAGCTCATAATAAGGAAACTGACAAATGATTCTCTTTTTCATACTAGGTACCACTAGTCATGTTATGTTTGTGTAGTCATATATAATTGTCAGAAGAAACTTTTGACCCCTTGCACTTTTCTTTTCCTTTTTTTTTAAAGAGGCATCTCTAGTTCTCTACACAATTGAAGGTATTGAATGGTTTGGTTTCATTTCAAATCCTGGATTTGTACTCATAATCAGATCTGCTTTTCATAATTTCATCCTTAATTTGAGGTGAACTGTTACTTTTCTGAGTATGTATGGAACTCAATTAACACGATTGCCCACTCTATTATAACCAAGCAACCCATCTGCGCATTGTCTGCATTGCCCTTTTACCAAGTCACAATCTCCTACTGCATATTATTTGCTCTAAAGGGATATCCTGATTATTTGATTAAATCAGTGTGAAGCTGTTGGAAGAGTTGCTGACATTATACAGATTCCAGCCTTCCTTTGTCGCCAGGTACAATTTTGAACAAATGGATTTTCTGTGGCAAACAACAGTTTTTTCGTATATTTAAGCATGAATGCATATTTATACCATGTTCAGCATCTATAATGCAAACATATTACTATGTTAGCAGACTGATCTTCTAGTGGCCGCTGCTAAGACTGGAAAAATTATCAACATCAAGAAAGGACAATTCTGTGCGCCTTCTGTAAGTTGCACTTTACTAGCTGGTAGTATAATTGAAATTTCAATACAGGAAATTTTTAGCTACTTGCTAATTTAGTATTTAAATCATCACCCTAAAAAGGTTTTATGTGGTTAAATGTTGCAGCCAAAGGGCCTCTAGCTGAGTTGGTTAGAGAAACCCAACGGCACTCCTCAGGGTTCGGCTCCCCATGGAAGTGAATTTCAGGCTGGGGTTAAAAAAAAAAAATCCTCTGGTCTGTCCCACGACCAAAGCGCAAGTCTAAGGCCCGGCCCTAGTCGTGGTCGTCTCACATGGGCTACGGTGCCGCTGTGTATGGGTAGGACAGGGGTTCGGGGGTTTTCCTAAGGCCCGGCCCCAGTCGTGGTCGTCTCACATGGGCTACGGTGCCGCTGTGTATGGGTGGGGCAGGGGTTCGGGGGTTTTCTTGATTTGCATGAGAAGCCCCCCCCCCCCCCCCCCAGGTCAAGTGATTAAATGATGCACAAAGTAACAAACATTCCATAATGTCCTTAGTCCTACTTTTCATAAGAATTTGGCGAAGTTTCTTACTTGATTGTTATGAATGAGGTGTAACATTGAAAGAATGCGGAACTATTTTCTCTTACCTCGGAAGTTTCAGCTAATGGAGTCTAATGAATTTTCTGATGTAATTGGCTTAAGTTGATAGAATTTTCACATTACTCCTGCTGAAAACATGAGTTTAACAAAGATGGTATCAGTCTGTGCCTATCTGATCTATGATAATCCATTAATCTTCTTGTTGAGTCATGTTTCTTCATATGACCTTTCCCATTGAAGGACAATTATCCAGACATATGTTGTCTTCATATTACTATAACTATTTTTTTTGACAGTATACACAGTTTTGAGGATGTTCTTATAGAATAAACTCCTGGTTAAGGCTTGAAGCTAATTATTTTACAAGATTTACTTGTTTTACTTTTGCATGTGCTTATCAAAGTGAACCTTTACCTTTCCAGGTTATGGTGAACTCTGCAGAGAAAGTAAGGCTTGCTGGAAACCCAAATGTGATGGTCTGTGAGCGTGGTACCATGTTTGGCTACAGTTAAGGCATCTTTTGGCTCTTTCTTTTCTGTTTATTGTCCACTGAATAAGAACAATTAATCATTGCTGTTGTTCTAGGACATTGCCACTAAGGAGAGTAGGTAAGATGTTGTAGGGTTGTAGAATGACTATGAACCAAGTAGCATTAGAGGGATGGATGCTTCTTGAAATATGTAATGACACTGTATAATCATTTTAAGAAATCAGCAGTTGAAGTCGTGAGAGCTAGATTAGGGTTGCCTTCAGATCATTTGGCATGCAACAAGTAATTGGTACCATCACTTCTGGAGTTGTGGTTGGAGATCTGGCTGCAGCTCAAGAAGAAGCATCTTGAAGTTCCACAGCAGTGCACTAACTGTCTCTTATTGCACTTCATATTATCACTTCATTCATTATTAGTTATTTCTGCATTGCTACACGAAGACTGAATTTGTTACAATTAACACACAGATGATCTAATTGTTGACCCAAGGAACTTTGAGTGGCTGAGGGAAGCCAACTGCCCAGTTGTAAGTATTGGAACCTTATTCTCATCCCTAACTGCATAATCCACCTCCTGTGTAGACCCATCTAAGTTGTTCCTGATTGAACACTTCCATCTAATTTATCAATATTTCTGGCATTGCACAAGTCCCAAATCATGGATCAACTATTGAAAAGAATCAAGTTAATATTTAAATCTTACATAGATGCAACCCGATCATTAATTCATTATAATGGGAATGATGACTCCTTTGTGTCAATATAATTGTGTCAGCATTGAGCCTTTCTTTTCTCCTGAACTGGTGCAGCTGTTTTGACATGCAAAGGTGGTCTGGCTCTCCTGTTGTCAAAAATGAATTTACATTGATTAAGATGACGCAGATGATTGCTGTGCTTTGTTGATTTTAAATTTCAACTAATTCAGATGAACATTGATCTTCCAACCGACAGATACATATGTTAACAAGGGATATTAGTACTGGAATATCATTTAAGCAATCTTGTATGAAAATAATTTAAAATCAAGCCTTTTCTACATTTCACCAGAAAGTGGTTGTATTTCTGCCTGATGCTTTGGGAAAAGTTCCACTTTATTAATATCCACAACTCATTTTCCTTTTTTATTATACCTTTTTTGACTGCATTTTGTGGTAGCTAGCAAGAAATGTTGTAGATTACAGACCACTGATATGCATTTCAGGTAGCTGATGTAACACATGCTCTACAGCAACCGGCTGGAAGAAAGGTATCTTTACCAATTGTGATGTGCAGTTACCAATTGATACTTGATGTTACATGTGCTATGCTGTTCCACTTATGGTCTCATCTCTATATATAATAGCCACAATCACAAGAATCTGTAATATCCAAAATTTGGGCCTTCGAATCTATTTTTTAGTTTAACAGTCTCACTTATGTTGAACTTTTACCTACTATAAAAAAACAGCCATCAAAACATTAGTTTTAACTTCAATACAACTTCAGAAATCAGAACTACCTTATATTGAATGGTGGAGGTGCTTGCAACATTTTTGCTGGTGTTTGTTTTAGTTAAATTGGGGTTTGCTGTGTTCTACTTTGTAAGCTTGATGGTGGAGGTGTTGCAAGTGGGGGGCTACGAGAACTAATACCATGCATTGCAAGGACTTCTGTTGCTGTTGGTGTTGATGGTATTTTCATGGAGGTAAAGAGATGCGAAAATAAAGAAATGAGGATCCTCTGTTCTTTCTTTTAACATAATCTTCTGTTATGTTAAACACTAAACGAAATTATCTTAATTGAATCTATTTTATTGCATAATCCCACAGGTACATGATGATCCCTTGAATGCTCCATGCGATGGCCCAACTCAATGGGTATAATCCAGTTCATTCATGCAATCTTTTCCACCTTATGTAGCATTGATAATGTTTATCATATAACCCACATACTATTTGTTTGCACTTTTTTCTTTATTAGCCATTGCACAATTTGGAAGAGCTATTGGAGGAATTGATTGCAATTGCTGTAAGTTTAACATCCTTCAGTATATTGAAGCCAAATCTCAGTAAATTTAACTTTCGTTTCCCCTTTTTCTCCACTCATGTGAAGCGGGTTACCAAGGGAAAGAAGCCGTTCAAGATCGATCTCACTCCGTTCCAGGAATGATCTGCTTTGGTTGATAGGAAGCACAATGTCACTATCCATGAGATTCAACAGGGTGGATTTTAATGTAAATGCTGTAGTTGTTACTGTTTCGAGCAAAGCTGCAGTAGATGGTTGTTTCGCCAGTTGTACCACTATGTTATTGCACAAACAATATCATCGCAATTGTTGGCTGATTACCAGCTTACTGCTTCTGTGCATCCAGATGATTATGTTAAGCTTGCTATCTGCAGTCAAAATGGTCAAGATAGTTCTATGTAAAGCAAAAAAAGGGCCTCAAATGGAAGAAACCAAAGCGTACATAAAACTAAAACGCATGTATCACTTCACGTCTGGAAATGCAGGAAAATTGCACGATAAACCAGAGTGCTGAGTACCAGCCTTCTTTCTTCCAGCAAGCTTGCAACAATTATCAGTTTTGGACATCAGCACGTCAGATACATCATACATGCACCAAAATAGAAATCAGCACTTCACAAGCTGCATGTTGTACAACACTAGCAGTCTCTACTCCCCAATTTGCTTAGGTTACTTGCTTTAACCGTCTAGTCTTTGCCTCTACTCCCTAATTGCTTAGGTTACCGCTTTAACCGTCTAGTCCTTTTCCTCGTTGGTACATGACCTTTCTCAGATAAAGGGAGCCTTTTCTCCTTGAAAGCACTGACCATGTTGTACACCTGTATTGAAGCTCCCATATTAATCTTGATTGAGTTTAATGCAATTTCATATATTGTATAAATGCTTCTGTTGGAGTTACCTTCCGAATACCAGATGTTAATCCCATGGACTCCACGGAGGACTCGTTGACAAGTTTCAACTTTGTGCTATCAGTTCCCTTTTTGCATAGTCGATCCACACCATCTACATTGTAGTTAGTTAGCAAGCAAGATGTGAAGGGCTTTCAAGGATAACAGATTGTTTTTTATTTTTTTCTGGTGAGAAAACCAACAAACTCTACCTTTGAGATTAATGATCATGAGCTCCACATGCATTGTCAGGCGAATGTGGGAGAAAATGTGGACATGCTCACCAACATCCTCCCGGAGGATCACGTGACATTTCTGAACCATGTCGATGCTAAGCAACTTTGACAAATACTTGTCCATTGCTTTCCTTCTGTTCAGCAAATCGGTTTTCCCTTCATCCACAAGGATCAGTGGGAACTCCCAGAGCCCTGCAAGCAGGCCCTCCTCTGGTCTCTTGATCAGCAAAAAGAGATGGTCATTGCTCTTTGCATATGTCGCCTTTTCCTCCAAGCCTTGTGCAATCTGAACGACACAGACAGCAGCGAAATCACTCCGAGGTTTGGCCTTTGGAACCACACGTGGGAAGTCTGTAACTTGGACCGATGATTTTTCACAGGAAAGTGCAAGCGCTTGGCAGTGGCTAGAGACTGGGCATTCAGAGCAACCAGGCTTTGTCTTGCTACATAATGTTGCTCCTAACTCCATCATTGCTTGGTTGAAGTCTCCTGGTCTCACAGGATCAACCATCTGACCTGCGAGCTCCCTGTGATAAAATGTGTATATTGATCAAGTTCTGAGATTGGTATAAAGCTTTCCAATTCAGAATTGGATTCACAGCAAGACAATGTGATTACAGATGAATCAGTATCAATCAATGTCTGTCCAACTATGGATAAAGCTTGTAGTGAGGTTAGGAGGGGTTCGAAAATGCAAATCAAGATTTTAAATTAGATTAAATATGTGCATGTTCATTTCAACTGATGATACAGCACCACATACAGTATTACTCAGATATATTGTAGTGCAAAATACAAAATGTAGGAAAACTACACCCCATTGCATTATTTTACAAAAAAAATTCCAACATTGTAATAAACACTACCATGAACAATCAACGAGAAAAATTGTGGGGAGTTTGGTTTGAGGAACCATCACATTCTAGATGAAGTGGTCGATCGTGAGTTCAGCCCATGAATTTCGATGAAGTGACTTCATCTCTCATGCATATAGTGATTATAATAGTTTGTGAGGGATGAGGTGGTGGTGGATCAGCCCATCCCATTCCACAAATCAAACAAAAAAGTAAGGAGTGAGAAGATGATGGATCACCAAACACCTCTATAAGTTGTCAAACAAGAAGGATAGTGCTGCCTACCAGAATCTCTTCACTGTTGAGGATTCCTTTGGGTTGTCAGCAATGGCGTAAAGCCTGCTGATCACTCGTACAACATTTCCATCCACAACTGGGACAACCTATAATAACGAGAGAAAAGTCACAAAATTGTTTGAAAAAGGAAAAGAAAATGCACACGCAACTTGGTGAGTTGCTAAACTGTGAACAACCTCGTTGAAGGCAATTGAAGCGATTGCTCCAGCTGTGTAGTCCCCAATGCCACGAACCTCACGGAGGGCTGATGCCGTGCGAGGAAACACCCCCTTTCCAATGATCTGCTTCGCTCCCTGTTTCTCCATCATAAAGAAGATTGACCATAAACCACAGATAGAAATCTTTCATTCCTGGTTTATAGTGTTACATAAAGACCACAAAACCGTTAAAATTAAGGTAACTCTAAGCTGGAAACCAAAGAACAAGAGAGGAAGGCCACATAAAAGGCCAAATTCCTGACAAACTGCACAACGCAAAATGTCAACATCTTGACATCTCAAAATCAGTTCAAATGCAAAGCAAATGATGAACTACTAATCAGATTTGCTTTCCTTCATTTCAAGAAAAATGGAACTCTAAAATGATCTTCCAGGCTCTGAGGCAAAACATCAAACAGGTGACGTGCCCAGCAGCTAAGGTTGCCAATGGCAAGCAATCATCAGCCTTCCAACTGACGCGCTCCAGTCATTTGCCATCAATCCATTATTACGAGCACAACTCACCTCCAGCAGAAATCGAGCCCTACGGTAGTAGCCAAGACCCGCCCACATCTCGTTTACCTCCTGCGGCAAGCATCAAGCCACGAACCAAGAACTCGATTATCATTTAGCCCCACGAAATTTCGGGGTCAAAAATCGATTCTCACCCCACCAAAAAAAAAGAGAGAGAAAACTTTAGCTTATCTTGCCCGATTTATCAAGTATTGCTCACCTCCTGCGTAGCGGCGGCGAGGCTTCGCACTGTGGGCCACCGCGCCATCCACCGCTCGTAGTAGCCGACGACAACAGGCACCCGCGTCTGCTGCAGCATCACCTCCGACACCCACACCGCGTACGCCCTCTCTTCCTCGCCGCCGCATGCGGATCGCCACGGCAGGTCCCGACGGTGCGCGTCATACCACCGGAGCAGCTGCGCGCGCAGCACTGCGGGAGCCAGGTCTTCGATGTCAGCACCGGATGAGACTGCCGGTGCCGCCTTAGCGCGGCGCAGTTGGGGCGTTCTTGTGGGAGAAGGAGAACGGCCACGGCAGGTGTCGGCCGCCTTGGGGTTCTTGGCCATGGATTTTGAAATTTTAGGGCTTTGCCGCCACTGGGGTAATGCGGTTTTCTGTTGTGGGGAAAGATGGGCACGGAGCCTCCGCCCCGGCCGTGCCCCCCCCCCCCCCCCCCCCCCCACACACACACACCCCACCCACCCAAAAATAGTACGGATATTTATCCGACCGTCCGTTCGACCGATTCCATTTAGAGGTGTTCAGATTTATCCTTATCCAAGTCCGGATATTCAATATCCGATACCATATCCGTATCCGAATACTCAAATCATATATTTATAATGTCAACATCCAATCATACCCTATCCGGTATGGTTGACACTATCCGTATTCAGATCCGAATCCGACCAGAAATATAAAAACAAATATAATATCAGTGATTATTGGATCCGTTTTCATCCCTACCACACACACACCCCACCACCACCACCACACTCCACACCACGGCAAGCAGACCAGAGCTTTGTCCGGCGAGGCCATATCCAGCTTGTATGTTTTCTTTTCTTTTCTTTTCTTTTTTAACCCAAGCACACTTAGTGGTTAGGGCATCTTCAACTTCAAGAGTCATTTGCATAAAAATTGGTTTCTATATTTCTTAAATTTTCAACAGTTCTTTTATATCTCATGCGCACTCTGAAGAGACATCTTGTTTTCTATATTTGGCTAGCGAAAAATCCAGAATAGAGGATGGCTATATTTGGATAGCCATATAGACAAGCTATTAGAGGGTAGTTTTTCACCAAAATCTCTATCCTTAACATTTAGTAAATATTTAGAGAGTCTCTTAGAAATTGCTCTTAGGAGTAGATCCCTATAAACATACCCACAAAAGCTTTAGCCCTATGAACATTTTTGAAGACCGAGCATCGCTGGAAACCTTGGAAACCTGAGGTGCTATTGGTTTCATGGTTTTCTTTTTGTCCCAAAGCAACTGCATACCATGTTCTGAGTAGATAAGTATTTTTTTGTCCGAACAATATATATAAAAATATACTGAGATTCATTATGTATCATAAGTAGCACTATATTAATATAAAAATTGATTTTATAATAAACATATTATGGATACAAATGCTGATAATATCCTTTATAAAGTTAATCAAACTTAAAAACTAACTTAAAAATGAGATGTGCAATTATTTTGAGATGGGAGGAATATATAACATCGAACCTCAGATATAGACAGCAGAAGACACGCGGTGCTGGGAAAGGGCACGTCATTTGGCGAGAACCATACCGATTGGTGACAAGGGGCGGCGAGTGTAGACTTAGTAACAATGGCGGCTAAGGTTTGCAAAAGCGAGAAGAGGTCGTAAGAGCAAACCGCCTCATGATACCATGTAAGCGTATTAGGTTTGGGAGAATGCGTGTTGTGTTACTTAATGAACGCGGGTATAAGCCTAGGGCTTTCGGTCTAACCAAGCCAATCGGTTCGGTTCTTGGTTTCTAAAAAAATTCGGTTACCTAGGTTTCACTAACAGTTCCTTGAAAATTTTGAAAAAAAATAAGAATTGAGTAGAGCCTGTTTCCGTCAATTTAGTTTGGTTTCAGTCCTAAACGAACTAACTGGGATCCAACAGAACCCAACCAAAGAAGCACGACGGATAAAAATTAAGAGCAAATACAGAATATAGAATCAAAATCCGCTTGGTGCTTGGGGATGTACCGCCAAGAAGATGTGCACAAGGATGTGTCGTCGCTGATGCCACATGAGGAAGGAGGATGTGCCATCGCCATAGTCGTTTGTGCTTGAGAGATCAGAGGAGGTTGCGCTGTCGCTGCTGGTGCTTGAGGGAGGGGGATGCGCCGTTGCCGGTGCTTGAGGGAGGGATGTGCCCCGACACCGCTGGTTCTTGAGTGAGGGCATACACCACCGGTGCTAGAGAGAGAGAGAGTGAGAGCATAGCATGGCAAGTGAGAATGGACCACCGGTAGCGGCGTGTGGGGCAGGGTTAGGGCTCGTTTGGTAGAGCAGTGCTTCTTGATTCTCTAGTTGTGCTCCCTGATTCTCTAGCAAAGTGATTATGTGGCTGAAAGCCATGTTTGGTTTTGGTTAATTGATGAAATCTAATTTACTAATGTTTGTTCTAAGTGATCATGAGTCAAATTAGCAAACATCATGATGGAGCAAGGTGGCCGGGTTGGTGATGGCCCCAAGTGAGAAGCTAATGATGCCGTCCATGCAAATGGTGTAAGTCCATTGTCAAGAAAGAGTCAAAAAGCTTCATCCATGAAAGACAAGGAAATGTGAGAAAAGCTAGGATCTCAAGGTAAAGGTATACTTGATAGGAGCTCGTTTGCTTTTGGTGATCGAGACTCTTTAGAGAGAGTGATCACGTTTAGGATTGACAGTCGTACTATCAAGAGTGGAAAACTCGTTTAACAAATACAGTTGTCAAAATGCCACTAGATGCTCACACTTGTTGCATATGCATGTAGATGCTAGTGAGTACTAACAAAACCCGTGGAAACTATTTGAAAAATGCTAACACACATGCACTAAGGTATGGTACACTTTGGAGTGTTGGCTCAATTGGAAACGGGTGAAGTTTGAGGGGTAGAGAGGGTTTGGGTCCTCTCTTCCTCATGCCGATCTTGCAAGGCAAGATTCGACGATTTTCGGTGATGTCTCTGTGAAGAAATATGCACCGGGCACTGAGCCGTGAGCACGGGGCATTGCTCTAGAGCATCCGGTGGCTAACCCTAAATGAAAGTGTGCTGTGCAGAGTGCACCGGATGCTGGATTGTCCGGTGGGGGCACACCGGACGCGTCCGGTGTGAACCCATGCTCTTGGGTCATTTCGGTGAGTTTTTTCACCGGATACTAACTCACACTCACTAGACACTATGTGAACACTGTTCACGCGTCCGGTGCCTCTGTGTGGCACGTAGCAGAGAGCCGTTGGAATGGCGGACACTGAGGAGGGTCCGGTGCCCTGCACCGGACGCGTCCCTAAGCAAGTGTGCTCTCTGAAACCTCTCTGGACCATCACCGACACTGGCATTCACGTGTCCGGTGTGACGGCGGAAGCGCCTGGTGGTTGGGCGCGTAGCATGCAGAATTCAAAACGGCTAGCACACGTGTCGTTGGGCAATACATCGGACGCGTTCAGTGCAACATAACAGAGCGTCTGGTGCCCCCGAAACTGAGTGTAATGTTTGGATTTTGAGTTAGGGGGCTATAAAATGTGGAGTGGCTAGCTTGTGGAGACACTCTTGGCCATTTCATTTACTCAACAAGCTAGTGAGCCTCTCCATTCCTTTTTCACACATCCTACTTGATTTGCAACATCATTTTGGTGAGATTGGAGAGCATCAAGTGCATTGCATGAGTGTGTTCATCTAGAGGCGTTTGGTGATTGGATTTCGCAGTGGGTTTTCTTGTTACTCTTGGAGTTTGTTGACTCCTAAATGACTTGGAGCTGCGAAGATCATTGAGGGTAGCTGGTGATTATCTCCGCCTCCGATCGGTGACTTGTGAGGGGTTCTTAAGCCCTCCCTGTGGGAGATCGCGAATTGGCTAGTTTAGTGGATTGCTCATAGTTTGGTGGATCCCCATCTTATGTTGGTTGTGCGGCACCTTTGAGAAGGGTTTTATGTGTGATGCCAATTAGTGGGTGAACCTCCAAGTGGGTGTATCGTTACAACGAGGAGTAGCTTACCCGCAAGCAAGTGAACTTCGGTGAAAAAAATCTTGTGTTATTTTTTTGCCGAGGAATTCATTTATATTGTGATTAAGGGTCTGTTTGGATGTGAGGATGAGGAGGGATGGAATGGGACGGTCTCGGAACGACGCCCGTTTGGTTCGGAAGCAACCGGGGGTGAGGATGTCCCACTAGCGAATATTTGCTCAAGATTCGGGCTCACCTCACCCCCAAAAGTTGAGCGGACAGGGACATCCCCGGTGGGACGAGCTGCCGCCCACGCGAGAACAAAAGGGAAGGAAGAAGAGCAGGGGCATACCGGAGTTAAAGAAGAAGTGGGGGCTCACCGGATTCAAGAACGGCCGCCGCCGTCGCATGGGCCTACTCGGCCTCGCCCGCCGCCGCAGAAGAGGCACGGGGCTCCATCGAAGGTGGGCACGAGCAGCGGCCTCGCCGGCCAGCGCGGGCGAGCTCTGGCCTCGCCGGCGGCGGGCTACCTCCACCGCCGCCGCAGAAGAGGCATGGGGAGCTCCATTGGAGGAGGACGAGGGGGCGCGTCGCAAAGTCGCGACCGTGCGGCGCGTCGACGGAAGAGATGCAGGAAGAGGAAGAAAAAAGAAAAAAATAAAAAAATTGTCAAATGGGCCCTATGTGTCATTGGTAAAAGATGAAAAAAATGAGAAGACACTGGCAAAGGGGCCCATCTGCTAGGTACCTAATCCCAGTTATGTCTCTGAACCAAACAAAAATTGGATCGATCCCATCCCTTCTCAACCAAACAGAAAATGGATCCATCATGTTCCAGAAATCAGAGTCAGAACCATCCCATCCCACCTTGACTCTCAACCAAACGCATCCTAATTGGTATTCATCTTCTTTCTTTATTTACTTTTGTAGAAGTTCTTGTGTAGTTTGCTCATCAAAGAATAGAGTAAATTAGTGACTTAGCCTTGTTTGGTGTGAAACTAGAGATAATAGCTTAGAATCGGTTAGGTGGCTTGCATCTTTTAATAAACTAGCGCAAAACTCATTTCGCCTCATTATTGTCTAACTAATTTGCTTCAGGTGTTATTTGTAGAATTTTTATAGGCTTATCACCCCCTCTAGCCATTTAAGATAGTGTTTGGTTGGGCAAAGCAAACGGAAACCTAAAGGCAATAGAAAAGCAACGCTAATGTAAACAATGTAAGCGATTACTTAATTTGTTTGGTTTGATCTTCGTAACGGTAACAGATCGAGTAAGAACAACAACACGACAGATCTGCAACGATGTCGAGATCCAAAAGAAGGATGAATCCTAAATAAACAGCAGCGCTGAGAGGGGCAACGCCGCCTCCTTCTCTTCACCGACGCCATGGACGCACCTTCGCTGGAGCAAAGCTACTCGCCGGCGGATGAATGTCGTCCCTCCTTGTCTAGATTGGAAAGGAAGATGAAACTGCAGTGAGAGGAGCATCGCTGCCTCTCCCTCCTCTGACGCCATGGATGCACACCGCTAGAGCAAGCAGTCACCGGTGGCTCGGACGGTGTTGTGAGCAAGCGGCGGCTAGCGACTGAGTGGGTCGGGCGGCAGAGATGCGGATAGATTTGTTTTTGTTTTTTGTTTTTATTTACGAACACCTGTATTGGATTGGGATGGGACGGCGGCGTTATCGACTTTGTATAGTCCAATATTAGATACCGCCATGACTCGATTACGTGTGGGCCGAAACAAACAAGAAGCAACAACATTTGTTATCGTCTGTAATCGAGTTGCGTTACATTAGCCGAACCAAACGCTATCTACGGACCTTTCAGTGGTTGATAGTGATTCTCTTTGATTTTTTTACCATAAATTTTTAAAATCAGGATGGGAAATCACTTCACAGAATCAGGAGAAGCTAATTTTTAGCTCTCAAACCCTTACTTCATTTCAGAGAACCACTTCATAAAATCAATAGAGAAAATATGTTTAACAGCTAGAGAGTGATTCTCGCTGAGAATCTGCTCCGTAGAGTGCTCCCAAACGCATCCTTAGGCAGATGTGGGAGCAGATGTGGGGGTGATCGGGGTGAGGGTAGAAGGGTTAGGAAGCCTTGGCTCCCTTCGTTGGGCCCAATTGGATGATATTGGGTTTCTTTTTTGTGTAAAATTCGGTCTATACACTTAGAGAACCATACTACCTGAGATAAATTCGGTTATTACAAACCTGGAACTGAAATTATAACCGAAAAATACGGTTTTGGCTCAATTCTTGGTTAGTTATGCTCAGGTCTGCATATATACATGCATATTGGCACAATGAACAGCCGTGGTTAGTAGGCCCACCATGTGCCAAGAGTGTCGTAGACAAAAATATATGATACCATTCATATCTCTAAGACATACCATTGAAGCTATATAGGAAACTAGTAGCAAGACAAAATCCGTCCGTCGTTGCTGCCCAATTCTTGCGGCAACTTAAGGTTGATGGGAGAGGCTCTCTTGGGCCTCAGACATGGAACAAGCAAGAATTATTTTGTTTTATTGCACTAGCCAGGATTTTGAACTCAAGATTTATAGCTTTTAATATGATATTAAGTTGCATGTAAAACTTAGGTGGTCAATTCACTTCAACAAGGACATAATCGTCGTCATTCCTAGTCCTAGCTTACAAGTTGCAACTACGATTGTTTTTTAGCCAATTAGGCCAAATTGACGAGAACTCAATGCATTTGGTCTTAACAATACAAGGGTGTGTCCATGTCATCACGTGATTTTGACACAAATAACACGTTCCCGCAGCCTTAAATGACCATGCATTTCACGCAGGGCAGCATATAGTATCGTATTCCCTTGGTTATAAAATAAGTGTCACTATAAAAAATAAAATACGTGTTGGTAATTTTTTCTTAAAATATGAGCAACACTTACATTTCAAATAAGTTTGTATATTTCAAATACTCATCTAATGATACTAATTATGTGTTACAAATATTCATACTTTTTATATATGTTCACTCAAAGTTTAAAATATTTATCTGACAATAATATTTAGTTATTTTGGAACCAGTGAGAAACAAGTGTATGCTTAGCCCTGCTAATGGGAGTAAACCCTCTCCAAACCCGCATCACCCCATACATCAGGAGACAGAGAGCCTAACCCGACCTTACCCAAATAAATTCGTGGTCAATCCACTCCACCCGGCCCGCCTCAACCCGCCTTGACCCACTTTCTTTGTGAGATGGGGAACACGGACTCGACTCGAGTCATTCCAGATGGAGAGGACATCAACTCACTCCAACCTGCCTCAACCTGACCCAACCTGCCTCAACCCATAATAAGTTAGAAAAACCCGTTTCCTTCGGTATACACACTCCATATGTTGAAAGCTGCCCCGAAAAATCCCTTTGGCTCCGCCCCCATTAGCTGCAGGTTTCACTGAAGGTTCCAGCAGCGGCCTACCGCGCGACGAATCATCTGTCCAGTTGATATGCACATATGAATCAAAAGCATGGCAGTTGGCACACAACGAACGCTGCGTCGTCGTGTGCACGCGCGCTTGTGAGAGAAGATGCATGGATAATCAACGTTGACGCAACACACGCATCCCTGTTGCTGTGTTGGATCGATCGATCGTCCATATGCCGCCAGGCCTGGCTGTTTTCTTGGATATATAAGATAATAAAGGAACAGAAGAAGGCGGTCTTAGCATCTACATTTACGAAGAAGGCACGAAGCTTGGCAGGGCCTCTCATCTACTTAATAATGATCACGGGTGCATCTATGTACACACATAGGTTTACACACTACAGGATGCGAGTTCTTTGCCGAGTGCCTGGGCACTTGGCAAAAGGCTCAATGCACTCGGTAACGGGCACTTGGCAAAGAACCTGTCGGCAAAGGTTTCTTTGCCGAGTGCCAAATATCGGGCAGTGCCAGGTCAGCACTCGGCCAAAAAAAATGTCAACCGTCAAATTTGACGGCTTCTTTGCCGAGTGCTGACTGTGGTAACACTCGGCAAAGATTTATTTTTAATTTTTTTTACATACTCTTCGCCGAGTGTCTGGCTGTAAGTTTCTTTGCCGAGTGCCACTGCAGATGCACTTGGCAAAGAAATTTTTTTATTATTTTTTAAAAAAATCTTTGTCGAGTGCCATGGCTTTCTGGTTTTCCAGATTTAAACCAGCTTTCTGGTTTTCTAGATTTGCCGAGTGCCAGTGCAAATGCACTCGGCAAAGGCCTCTTTGGCGAGTGCCACACTCGGCAAAGGGGTGAAATATGCTGTTTTTTTTTATTTTTTGCTTTCCATCAAAATAAACAAATACATCACATGTATATCATGTACATCATCACACACAACACATAATATATCACATTCATCATCCATAATCCACGAAATGCACATATATCGTCCATCCATCGTGCATCACATACACATATCGTCTTTAATCCATCATATAGAATCCATAATTCATCACATACATATAGATGTCTCTTAGTGTCTCTAGTGCATCACGAACACAAAGGAGGAGTCCGAAGAACATGAAAAGAGGTACATACTACTATCCTGGTCCTGGCCACTCGGGCTGCTGAGAAGAGTGCTCGGTCTGTGGAGGAGGGCCAGTTGGCCACACGGATGTTGGAGAAGGGACTATGGCTGCACAAAGGAGAAGCGAAATCATGAGTATGTGCAGGAGTGGTGCAAAAGCTAAAGGAATAAACAATTCACATACTAACCGGAGTCCCTAAAACAGGAGCAGGAGGCACAACTGGAGCAAGCAGCGACGGAGGCACGACCACACCTGGCAAGGCCTGCAGGCTCACCATGAAGCTGAACATGTCCCACATCCTCTGCTCCTCGGCCACCCTCTGTGCTTGTACAGCCGCCATCTTTAGCCGATGGGCCTCCGCCTGGGCCTCTATCGCTTGCTGTTGGGCCTCCGCCTGTGCCGCCTGCTGGGCCTACAACCTTCGCATGTTCTCCTGCAACATTCCAACCGCAAAGATTAAACAATGCAAAGGTAAGGTACATGTGTAAAAGTAATGAACGACGAGTTTGTGAGTAGTAACCTGGAGCTCTGCCAGCTACTACTGTGAGCTCGACTGCCGAGGGCGTATGGGGAGGGAGGAGTCCGTGCTCCTTGCTCGAATATCGGCGAGGCTGGCAACAGAGGAGGAGTCGACTGTGCTATCCGCCATCCAGTACCGGCCGTGCTGCTTCCCTCCTCCCAGCCTTATCACGAGGTCCGTGTCCAGGGGCTGGTGGGCCGGATCGAAGTCCTCCCCATAGCGCTGGCGAGCCACCGAGGTGTACTCGCTAAGCTTGCTGTGGACGCTCGCGTTGGTGTACGCTTCGGGGCCGTCCGCCCGGCCAGTTGTAGTGACGTCCGGGGCCGTCGCCTTGCCCTTATGTGCCAGGGCGTACGCCATGAACTCATTGCATTCCTGGCCCTAGTGCGCCTGGGACTGCAAGGAAAACACAAAAACGATTACAAATAGTTAGAATTGAGTGTTAGAATATATAAAAACAGATGAATGCACAAAGAAGTTTACCCATGTCTTGGCGTACGCGCTGAGCCTCTAGTTGCCTTGGTGGTGTGGCGCCTCACCTATCTGCAGGCGGCAGTCCCGACGGATCTTGTGCTTCTCCGCTCAATCGGCCAAGAGCCACCTGTCCACAATGGCCTCCCAGTAGAGGCGGTGCCTGACGCACCAATCAGGACATTGCTGCATGCCATCACGTTATTGATATGTCAGAAGATGAAATGAAGCCAACCTATTGTTCATGAAAGTACTTCTTACCAAGAGGTATTGCTCCCTCATGAGCGTCATGCTCCTGGCCTCGTGCTTCCTCACCATCTATCCAAGGACGTCGGCATTGTAGTTGATGATGCACTGGAGCCGCGTCTCGTAGTACAGGTCCGAGAGTCGGGACCTGCAGACCTTGTCCTACACGCGCGCTGCCTGGGCCTCAAACCCAGCGTTGCACCTGTAGAAGTCCTGCATGCATACATCATGTATTGTTTAATTTTTTTAGAGGGACCGATGATTGCATAGTATTCACCAATTTAGTATGACGTAGACTCACCCAGAACTCGGCGTTGATCTGCGCCGCAACGGTGCCGTGCTTGCTGTCCTCAGCGACGTGGAAGTGGTCCCACGTCCAGGGCGGCGAAAGCACCCCAGCGTAGGTGACCATCCCAGGGTAGTGTTGCCGAATCAGAAGGGCCAGCGTGCCATTGACGTATCGGCCCTTTTCAGACACAACTTCCCAGTTGCTGCAAGAGTCATTAAGAATAATTGTTAGTCATTAAGAGTCTGCATGTCATATGAAATAATAATGAAATGATACGTACTTGTCGCCCTGGGGTCGAATGACCGGGCGCTGGTGAAGTGGGATCGGCCGCGCCGGGAGCTTCGAGGGCCCGTGCAAGTAGACTCCCGACGAGGTAGAGCCAGAAGCAGTAGTGGAAGTGGAACTCCCTACTGTCGCGGACGCCCCTTGCTCGTGGTCCAACGAGTCAGAGGAGGTGTCACCCCCTCCTGCCTGGTCGTCCACCGGCGGGGTGGGAGCCGGCTCCACACGCGTCCTCGGACGGCCGCGGGTGCGGGCAGTCCTCGACCTCCTCGGCGCCGGCTCCGGCAAAGTGTCCTCCTCAGCGTGGGGTGGTGAGAGGTCCCTCATGTAGAGGGAGTTGACCGAACGACGGCCCTGCCTTCCGCCCGGCATTTTGTCGAGTGCCTGCAATTTCAAAGAGTAAACCAATTAGTAATGTTAAATTGCAAAGTACTTATAAAGAGATGCAAAATGAATTGAACATAGTAATAATATAGTATTACATGAATTAGAAATATTCTTCACGATCGGCAGCGGCTGGATCATAGGTGTCGTCATCACTATCAATATTGTCAACATCCACCACTTCTCCCTCGTCCTCGTCTCCATCATTGTCATCATTGTCATCGTCTAACTGTAATCGTTCAGGCATTTGTAAGTCCTTCTCATCTTGCACCTCTTCTCCCTCGTCCTCGTCTACATCCCCTCGATCAATGTCATTGTCTACTTCTATTCCCATCAGCGAAAACATGTCTATGTCAAACCTTCCTTCTACCCCCTCTGGTTGATAGAACTCCTGTGTGTGGAGGTCAGAATTGTAATCCTCATCGTTTGGGACAGGTAGTCTACCGTGGGGCGATACCATCTGCACAAGGTACCAACCCATAAGATTGGGGTCTCTTTGGCACGCCCATGGGAGATAATAAACTTGCGTGGCCTGTTGAGCCACAATATAGACATCCTCTCCTTGATATAAAGAATCCTGTCGAATTTTGACTTGTCCAATCTCAGGGGTTGTTCTCATGACGTTAGGATCGAACCAATGGCATTTGAATACGACTGGATTACGAGCTTTGCAACACTCAAATTTGAGCTGGTATATTTCTTCTACTATGCCATAGTAGTCGTGCCCATCGGTGCCGGGCGTACAAACTCCGGTATTTGTGGTTTTTCGATTGGGCCGACTCCGCTCGTAGTCGCTTGTGTGAAAGCGATAACCATTCACAGTATAGTTGGTGAATGTCTTGACCTTGTAGGCGAAGCCTTTGGCTAGCCCTTTCAACTCAGCATCCATTGCCCTATCTTTGCGGGCCTGCAAGGTGAGGCAAGATAGATCGTTACATTACTTGCTCTTATGATCGAAGTGGGAAAGGCAAAGAATTAATCAGGTACCTTCGTGTCGAACCAGGAAATGAAATCGGGTACACCATCTTTGAGAAGACTATCTTTCTCTTGAGGGGAAGGAGCCCTATTCCTTGTCCAGTATGTATTCAGAAATTCCCTGAAAAACAAGAGACAAGGGGGTGGATACATGGAGGATAAAGCATAAGGTCTTGGTGCAGTATGTAACAAGCTCATTGAGAACTTACTACACATAAGGCTTCATTTCGTCAAGGTTCAACAACACATAAAGCATGATATAATGCGCCACTCATCATGCCTTAAGCTCTTGGTGCATGGTGCGCTTGACTTCCCAAGTTGACCTTTAAAAAGGCTGAGGTTTGATGAACTCTCTTCGGCGTTGTAACGAGGGGGAAGATTGTGCACGCTGGGAAGGCTATCATTATAGTATGATGTTGTGAAGTTTCACACCTCCTCAAGAATTAATGCCTCTGCCATGCTGGCCTCAATTTTGGCTTTGTTTCTACACTTTTTCCGAAGAATCTTTATACTTCTCTCGATTGTATAGCACCAACGAAACTGCACAGGACCCCCATGCGTGACTCGTACAGTAGGTGCAAAATCAGATGCTGCATCGCCAGGAAGAAGTCGGGTGGGAAGATCTTCTCCAACATGCAGATCAACACAGGTGCCACTTTCTCCAAGTCATCAATGACGTCCCGAGATAACTCCTTGGCACAAAGCTGGCGAAAGAAAATGCTCAACTTTGCCAGCACGCGCCACACATGCTCGGGGACGTATCCCCGAGTAATCGCAGGAAGGAGCCGCTCAATCCATATGTAGAAGTCATGACTCTTCATCTCTAACACTCGCATGGTGGACAAGTTCACTCCTCTACTCAAATTCACCGCATGCCCATCAGGGAACATTAGCGACTGGATCCACTGCAGTGCCTCCTTCCTTTTGTCCTTTTTCAATACGAAATCGACCAGAGTCCTTCTCTATTTCTTGCCAGGTGCGGGAGGCTTCATCACTTGCATTGGTCTATCGCACATCGTTGCCAGGTCCAGTCTAGCCTTTACGTTGTCCTTTGACTTATCAGGGATGTCCATGAGTGTTGCCCAAAGCGCCTCGGCGATATTCTTTTCTATGTGCATTACATCAATGTTGTGTGGAAGAAGAAGGTCATCGAAATAGGGGAGCCTAGTCAAGCCCGATTTATGAGTCCACTGGTGTTCCTGCCCATATCCAATAAAACCACCTTTCTCTTTATCATCTTTGAGAGCTTCTACCTGAGCACGGACCTCGGCACCGGTCATCATTTGAGGTGCAGGGTCGGTAACTTGAACCTCATTCCTGAAGTTCTTGACGTCTCGCCGGAATGCATGCTCAAGAGAGAGGAATTGACGATGCTGGTCGAACGAAGAGAACTTGCCACCCCTCTTCAGCCAAGTGAACCTCATAGCTGTCTTGCATATTGGGCATGGGAACTTCCCGTGAACACACCACGCGCAGAATAAGCCATACGCCAGGAAGTCATGCAGGGAGTAGTGGTACCACACATGCATTGTGAAGTTCTTCTTTGTAGCTTGGTCGTATGTCAGTACCCCCTTTTCCCAAGCAAGGATTAATTCATCAATGAGAGGCTCCATGAGCACTCCCATCTTGTTCCCCGGGTGTCCAGGAATTATCAGCGATAATAAAACGTTCTTGGGTTGAAACATGACGCCGGGGGAGGGAGATTGAGGGGGATCACGAACACGGGTCAACAAGTGTACGGGGCCGCCAGCAATCCATAGGGGTTGAACCCATCTGTTGCCAGCGCTACACGTACGTTCCGAGCCACCTCAGCTTTACAACGATGTATGCCATCGAAGTGGGTCCATGCATCGCCATCCGATGGGTGTACCATCTTGCCAGGGCTGTATCTTTTGCCTTGTTTATGCCATGTCATCTGTTTCGCAGACTCCTCTGTCATGTACAGCCGTTGGATCTTCGGTATGATAGGAAGGTACCGTAGGACCTTAGCGGGGATACAAAGCTGCTCCTTCTTGCCATCACTAGTGTCGACCTCCAGATACCTAGAGGATTTGCACTTTGGACAGTGCGTTGCTTTCTCGTGATCTTTCCTAAATAAGACGCACCCATTCGGACAAGCATGAATCTGCTCATACGGCATCTTAAGTGCATGAAGAAGTTTCTGTGACTCGTACAAGTTCTTCGGCAGCATGTGACCATCCGGAAGCAGGGATCTAAAAACTGCCAACATACCATCGAAGTGGCCTCGACTCATGCTATACTGCGACTTGAACGACATTAGGCGTCCAATGGCATCCAGTTGCGAAACCATTGTCTTTTCATGAAGGGGCTTCTGGGCCGAATCCAGCATAGCATGGTATGCCTTTGCGAATTCCTCTGGGTCATCCTCCAATCCTTCACCGAACTGTGCCTCGTGAAAGTCATCCATCCAGTCTGCTACCCCGGCATCTCTATCAAAAGCCTCGAGGCGTGGTCTCACCACCTCCTCTCTAATACGATCAGCTTCACCATGGTGGATCCAGCAGGTATAGTTTGGCGTGAATCCATACTTGCAAAGATCTTCCCCCATGGCCTTCTTAGTCTTTCTTACACGGTTGTCACATTTGCGGCAGGGGCACGGCATCCGACTCGACCCTTGAGCAGCCTCGCCAAATAAATGCTCCAAGAAAGCATTAGTCTTAGTAATCCATTCTGGGGTCATACTTGGGTGGCCCATGTACATCCAATCACGGTTCTCCATACTCTGGCATATACATATATGAGCGAGTAATATAACCATGGTGCATCTGCTCGGTGTGCCTACCATCTAATAGGTGAGGATAGGTCCTAATTCCACCCGCGGATGCATAGACGAGGTCAGTTTCCATGCTTCGCTCCTATCCGAAACAGACTTTCGGCAGCACCTCCCCGCTATTCTTCCGATACACGTCTTGCAAGGGAGAGTGTGTATCCGGAGAACAACATGGAGGTGATGCCAAAAGTCTATCTCGGACCGGAACGAACCAAGGAAACTAACCACATCTACGCATCCGTGGGCCGTCCAAAATACATGGACAATCCGAAAGAGATACGGTCGCAGATATGCAAAGATATGCATACCTCCAACCGTATCTCTTTCGAACGGGAGACGTCTAACTGGATTACGTGATCATATACAACATGAATGCAAAGGAGGAGGGGGTTATACCTAGGGTGCTGGTGAGGTTAGGGTAGCGGGGCGGTGGAGAATCGGTGCAGTGTCGAGTTGACGCGGTGCAGGAAGACCCGCAGCGCCGACGAAGACGATCGGGGTCTCCGAGTCCCTCCCACAGGTCCTCCTCCTGCAAAAAAGGGCCAAAATGGTTAGTGTCGACTCAAAATTTCGGCAGCACCTCCCCTGTACGGGGAGGTTCCCAAAACCTACAAAAAACATGGCACAAAGGCCAACAACCACATATATACCAAACATGGGCACGAAGGCCAACAACCACCAATATATCAAGAGGAGCCATGTACTTTAGTTCTCTTTCCAGACAGATGAAAGCATTGAAGTAGTACAACAACAATTACTACTAACCCTAGAACTACTACTAACACTACTACTAACAACTACTTAACTACTAACACTACTAATACTAAGAAGTACATAACTATTAACAACTACTACTACCAACCACTACTACTTACTAACTGCTATTTACTAACTACTACTACTAACCCTACAACTAACACTACTAACTACTACTACTAACCACTACTACTTACTAACTACTACAATTTACTAACTACTACTACTACTAACCCTACAACTAACACTACTAACTACTACAACTAACACTACAACTAACTACTACTAGTAACACTACAACTAACAACTACTAAAACTACTAACTACTACTACTACTACTAACACTACAACTGTAGGGCTTACCTTGACAGCGAGAACGGCAGGAGCGAGAGCCGGCGACGATGGCGGGGATGACCGCAACAGCGCGAGGATCAACGGGCCCCCTCCTCTTTCTTCCTCTTCTTCCTCCTCCCCCTTCTCTTTCTTCCTCTTTCTCCCCCTTCTCTTTCTTCCTCTTGCTCCTCTCCTTCTCCCTCTGCTGGCCGGGCGCAGGGCACGGTGGGGCCGGTGGAACTCGGGGCTGGCGGGGGAGCTCGGGGCCGGGGTGGCGCGGGGGCGGGGCGCGGCGGCGGGCGCGCGGTCGGCCTGCGTGCGGGCGGCGGTGGGCGTGGGGGCCGGCGCGGGGCGGGACGGGCGTGGGGCGCAGCGGCGCAGGGCGGGGCGGGCGCGGGGATGGGAGGGGCGGGCGCGCGGGCGGCGTGAAGCCGGGGGCGGCGCTCCGGCGCGGGTGGCAGCGCTCCGACGGGCGGGGGGAGGTGGTGGCGCTCCGGCGTGGGGGCGGCGGCAGGGCGGGCGTGTGTGTGTGAGTTAGGATTAGGGGGCGGGGCCGGCTGGGAGTTATGATTTTGTTTTTTATTTTTTTTAAAAAAAACTCTTTGCCGAATGCCAGGGCTCGGCACTCGGCAAACTATTTTTTTTGTTTTTTTTGCGCCCAAATTTTTTTAAGGTTTTCTACAGTCACACAAACAACATGTTGAAGTTTGGGACTTTTTTATTATATTTTGATATATTTCTTTAGTTTATTTTATTTTCTTAAATTTTTCCGAAAAATGTAAGTTTGAACTGCAGGTGCATTAAATAATGAAATGTAGCCGTTCGAAAAATGATATTCATGTTAGAGGGTGTCTTTTGAGGCCATATCTAGGAACTCACCGAAAAAATTCAACGCCTTATTCGCAAAATATGGCCACCCGCTTATTGTCGGAGTGTATTTAAATTATATAAAATTCAAACAAAGTCCGAAAATCACGAAACTTATCGAGGTCTCGTGTTATCGCATGTAGAGGCTATGATAAAAAATTAGGAAGGTTTCGAGCTAATTGCGACGTCGGATGCCTAAAACCCAGACATCTCCACATGTGATCACGTGTGGAGATGTCTGGATTTTAGGTATCCGACGTCGCAACTAGCTCGAAACCTTCTTGATTTTTTATCATAGATTCTACATGCGATAACACGACATCTCGACAAGTTTCGTGATTTTCTGACTTTGTTTAAATTTTATATAATTTAAATACACTCTGACAACAAGCGGGTGGCCATGTTCCTTGAATAAGGTGTTGAAATTTTTCGGTGAGTTCCTGGATACGGCCTCAAAAGACAACCTCCAACATGAATATTATTTTTTTAATGGCTATATTTCATTATTTCATGCACCTGCAGTTCAAACTTACATTTTTCGAAAAAATTTAAAAAACAAAATAAACTAAAGAAATATATCAAAATGCAATAAAAAAGTCCTAAACTTCAACATGTTGTGTTGTGTGACTGTAACAAACCTTAAAAAAAATTTGGGCGTAAAAAAAAATTTGCCGAGTGCGTAGGGTTGGCACTCGACAAAGTTAGCAGTTTGCCGAGTGCGTAGGGTTGGCACTCGGCAAAATTAGCAGTTTGCCGAGTGCCAAACGTCTGGCACTCGGCAAAGATAACGGCGGAAGATGGCGTCGGCTCCGGGCATTTCTTTGCCGAGTGCGAGACACTCGGCAAAAATAATCTTTGCCGAGTGTCTGAATTTGCCGAGTGTCAGACACTCGGCAAATAATGCTTTGCCGAGTGCCAACCTTTGCCGAGTGTAGCACTCGACAAAGAAGAACTTTGCTGAGTACACGATATTTGGCAAACGGCAAAGGACCAGACACTCGGCAAAGCGCCGGTTTCTTAATCATCACGGGTGTAGCATATATTATAGTTGGCTTCTTTAGCTTGGTGCGCTGCCACTTGTGTAGCATAGCAAGTAAAATAAAATAATGGTACTCATCACGCATGGCTAGACTAACGGCCTTCTATATATATACATACATATGTGCATATACGCACATGCCACACACAATGCAAGCTAGCGAAACTTAATTGCGCCTGCGCCAAGAGCCCAAGATTAATTAGCCACTTGCACCGGCGCAGATGAGGATGAGGATGAGGATGACTGGGTGGTCGCCGGCGTTCCTTCTCCTCACGCTGACGCTGATGATGATCTTCTTAGCGACGACGACGGAGGTGACTACCATGGCGTTCGCAATTAATGCGTCCGGTACGAGTCTTAACAAGGGGCTCTTGCTCCATAAATGCACATATGCCTTGCGCTCCTCCTGTCCATTGAAATTGAGAGCCGGTTTTACTTACTAGTTCGATTATATATTACTCCCTGCAATTCTGTAAGTCGTTTTTGACTATTTTGGTATATCAATTTTGCAATATTGTATCTAGATAAAACATATGTCTAGATATATATATATATATATATATATATATATATATATATATATATATATATATATATATATATATATATATATATATATATATATAAAATTCGTGAAAGGACCTAAACAGCATCAAAGGTCCTACGTTTGACTCCCCCGTGGGCATAGGCATCTCTCTGGAGGGAATTATGAATCGCGAGAGGGATCATCATTCAAGGGAGGAAATATAGTCTGATCTTGATGTAATGTATTGATCGTGTTTTAACTTGTTATTTCAGTACTATATGTCTACATATTATGGAGAATGTAATGTAGAATTTAAATTGAGCCAATCATTCAAGTAAAGTGTTTTCGGTGCACAAAATTCTTTCCACGCGTACGCCTTCCAGTGTCCTTTACTAAATTCCTTTCTCGTTCCCTTTTCGTTATATTGGCTGCTGATTCGTGCTTCTGATATATATAATTGGTTTTCTCTAAGCCTTATTAAGGCACCGTTCGGTACATCTTAGTGAAGCAGAATTTTTCCAGCTTCAACTGCGAAAGTAAAACCGTTATGAAAAAAAAATGGTGAAAGAACTTTTGATATACTCCTTTCATGTGAGATTGTAAGTCATTCCTAAAATCTAGAAGAGTCAAAACATCTTAGTTTTGACCAAGTTTATATAATAAGATAATAACATTTACAATATATCAACTAAATATCATTAGATTATTTATCAAATATATTTTCTAATGTCTAAAAGGAGAGCGCACATGCTCCACTCATTCTGCACACACACCCGCCAGCAATCTTCTTTCCCCGGGGCTCTCTCTCCTTGTCTCCCTCCGTCCTCCCCAGCGGCTCCCCACCGCATGCCTCTCTCTCTTTCTCTCCGGCGGCCTCCTCCCACCTCTCCGGCGGCCTCCTCCCTGCGTACGCGCGCCACCGCCTCCCCACGCCCACGCCCACACCCCACTACGCTCCCTAGCAAGTGGCCATGGCGAATGTGGCGGTGGCAGCACTGGATTTGGTGACGGCGGCGGCAAATCCACTGGATCCGGCGGTGGCATGCCAGGTAGGCCTCTCTCCCCTCTATCTCCTCTAGGGTTCCGGCGTGGCACCCCACCCTTTCTTCTCCAACTCTGATGACCTTGTAACGGGCAGACCGAGGGGGGAAGAGGAAGCGAAGATAGGCGGTACAGATGGCTGGCGGGTGGTTAAGGGTCCTGGCGGCGGGGGTGGCGGTCGGGCCAGGTCTAGAGTAGGGGAGGCTCGTTGGAACCCTAGGTCGCCGTCGTGCCAGAGATGGAGAAGACGACGGGCGCGGACGTAGCCGGAGCGGGGGGCAGGGGAAGAGGGCACCCACAGCGGGGCGGTGGCTGGCGGCGGGGGCAAGGGCGCCGGGATCCGGTGAAGAGGCTGTTGAGTTTTTTTTGACTCAAATCAGTTTTGCTAGAGAGGTGTACGTGCCGAGATGCTAAATCCTGTGCGTGCATGCTTTATGACACATATTTGGTGTCATAAATCTTCGTATCTCTCTCTATAATTTTGTTTAAACTTGAGATTTCTTGACTCTTCAAATTTTTTGGAACGTCTTACAATTTGAAATGGAAGAAGCAGTAAATAAGAGAGAGGGAGCTCAGGGAAACTAGTATTTTCAACTCTATCCAGCTCGCACCATGAAACGACCTTGATTTCCACGAAGGGAAATCCACAGGCTCGAATTGTAATTCAACAGATTGCTTGGGACAATCCATGAAATTACCCATATCTCAGTTGACACCAGGATCCATACAACGATAATTAAGTCTTACATAAACATTTATTACATCGCCACACTGGCGGAATCAACATTCAGAGAAGCTTTAGAAGATGCGGAAGCGATTCATCCTTCACGGCCAACTTGAGTGTAGCACGTGACCCTATTCCTCGTCATCATCTCCCTCGAAGTCGTACTCATTCTCGTCACCTGACAGCAAATTTATCAGTACGATTTGTACTGGCCACGGAGCCCACCTATGCAGCATTTGCTTTGTGGAAAGTGGATGCAAGGCTATACAAGCAGACCTATAGGCTGAGGTTTTCCTATGCAGCTGTAATCAATGTTTAATTAGTCAAGTTTTATCACCAGTTAACACCATTATCCCTTTTCCCATCACCACATCTCACTTACCCACACCTCGCTCTCATTCGACAGGCCCAACTCCCTCTCGGGCCTATCTCAGCGGCACACTACCACAACGGGTACACTGCCGAAAAAATGTCATCCAGGGGAGAAGAGAACACTCACTACACTAGTAGAAGCTTCACAGGAAAGGTCCATAGCCAACAGGTTGGCATATGTATCGATCGATCAACCATACACTCTGCAGAGGTTTCACTACTCACAAGATTAGCCATCATAGGTGTTGCGCAAACACCTAGGCAGAATTCCGGGTGCTTGCTTGCCTAGGTCGATGCCACCCTACCACTCAGCCCTGGGATATTCCGGATCCTACACCGTTATGCTGAGACTGGGAGACACAGTATCGGGCCCATCCAGTGGTACTGTGCATCTAGAACGGAACGGGAACCCATCGACCGTCTCCGCCCACCCTTATCACCTTTCAACCTAGCAGTAGTGGCACCGTCCTACCAAGTAGTCCAGCCGTCTCCCGCCCATCAGAAGCGAGTGAGTAGAAAAGGATTCCCATGAACCTGAAACTAGTCCATCCTAGGTTTGACCAAGCAGGCATCTCCACTTAGGGGATACTCTCCCCGTGCTATCACAGCACCTCCGTCCACGGGCTTCAAACCACCAAGGCTATCCCACCCGGAACCTCCTCAACAACTTTACCCGCCACAGGTATCTCGCTTGGGGATGCCCAGGTTGCACCCCCGGCACGACTTGCCCCATGGGCTTGTCTCACATCCCACTTGGTCGACATCAACCCTTACCACGCACCCAAGACGCACGCAGCACTCTCTCCCAGTAGTTATAATCAGTTATACACCGTCCCAATTCCACCACATAGCATATAGCAAGTAGTAAGTAGTGGAAGAGTAACAGTAAAATAAGCAGCAGCTAACCTAGCAGCGGACAGCAGGGTAAAGTCTTATCAAGGCAGGGAATTCAAATATACTACCATGCAACCAATCCATACATAATCATAAAGCAATAGCAACAATGTCATTTGCAATGCGTAATAGGATCTAAGGATTTGGTGGGACGTGGCACCTTCGTAGTCGTCTCCTAGCTCCTAAAAGTACTCGTGGTCGTCTTCCTTAGTCAGATCCTCCTCCGGCTCTGAAATCGAACACGAAATAGTCGCGTCAGCGACTCCTATAGAGTATTTCAGAAAAATCCAATAAAATAAAGAGCCAAATGCACACAAACACAGTCTTAGATTGTAGATCTCATTTTTCTGAGAATTTTGATACATGGTGCGCAATTTTTGGACATCGTATGAATAAGTTATGAATTTCCGAAGATTATCCTATTTTCTGAAAATGGGAAAACTGGTCGGTTAATCAGGGGCAGCTTGGGATTGGTCCACGTGGCGCGCGGGTCCAGTAGTGCGGTAAGTGGCACCTCATCAGAACACAAACCCGATGGTCACCCACCAGGTGTTCGATGCTGGTTCCCAGAGAGTTGCCGGAGTTGGCGTAGCTCGGCGTGGCTCGGCAGTGGTCGGGGGTAGCTCGGCTGTGGTTGGGGGTAGCTCGGCGGAGCTCGGCGGTGGTCGGGGGTAGCTCGGCGGAGCTCGGCGTAGCTCGGTTTAGCTCGGCGGGGCTCGGGCGAAACGGAGATTCGGGGCGCCGAGGGTGCCGTTCTCCCGAGCTCTTCCGGGGAGGCTCGGGCGAATCGGAAATTTGGGCGCCCGAGGGTGCCGCTCTCCCGAGCTCTCCCGGTGAGGCTCGGGCGAATCGGAAATTTGGGCGCCCGAGGGTGCCGCTCTCCCGAGCTCTCCTGGGGAGGCTCGGGCGAATCGGAGATTTGGTGCGCCGAGGGTGCTGCTCTCCCGAGCTCTCCTGGGGAGGCTCGGGCGAATCGGAGATTTGGTGCGCCGAGGGTGCTGCTCTCCCGAGCTCTCCTGGGGAGGCTCGGGCGAATCGGAGATTTGGGCGCCCGAGGGTGCCGCTCTCCCGAGCTCTCCTGGGGAGGCTCGGGCGAATCGGAGATTTGGTGCGCCGAGGGTGCTGCTCTCCCGAGCTCTCCTGGGGAGGCTCGGGCGAATCGGAGATTTGGTGCTAGCAGGGTTCCAGGGCGTCTGTTCAAGGCGGCGGTGTCTCTCCGGTGCGGCGGACGATGACAGGGCGGCGATGACCATATTTCGGCACGACAGGGCTCGGCTATCTAGCGGCGGTGCCGAGGCAGACTTGGCGAATCTCGGCGGCCTTTCTCCACAGCGCGAGGCGACCGGGGGTACTCGGAACGGATTTAGGCGAGGCGGAACCTGTCGGCGGCGATGTCGCCGACAACGGCGGAAGGCGGCATCGCGGCTACGACCAAGTATTGGTTCAATCGAATGCGGTCTTGTCAAATTGGTGAGGCCAGAGAAGCATACAACACTCTGGTGGCGAACTTTAGCCATGGCATGACCTTCTTTTGTCAATGGCTCGCGGCGGCGCTCCGGTAAGGTCGCGGCGCACGCGGCCAAGGCGATTCAGGCTTCCTCTAGCGCTTAGATCCGCGTAGCTAGCTCGAGGGGGTCGTGGCGGTGCTCCACGACGCTCTAACCTATACGGTTGCTAGACGGATTGCTCGGAACGGGTGATTCGGCGTCGGAACGCGTCGGTGGTGAACGCGCTCCGCCGAGAACGCGTCGTGCTGCGTTCTCGGTCTAGCAAGCTTGTAGTCCGGGGGTTTCGGCCGGTCGAATGAGTGCATGGTGCAGGTGATCTTCCCGAGCCGGTAAAGGCTCGTGCCTGCGCGTCCCGAGGGTGGAACGCCATGGCAAAAGCAGGGCAAGGTTCGGACATGGCGTGCGGTGGCTCACCGTGGTGTCGGTGAAGCTAGGATGGCGGTGCAGTGGCGAGTCGGAGCCGTGCAGAGCGATCGCAGTGCCGTGCCGCTCCTCGTCCGCAGCTCGGGCTTCTCCTCCATGTCCGGCTCCGGCGTGCTCCGCGGCGGCGGCGCTCCGGCAGCTTCTCCTCCTCTGCTCCGCCCTTCTCCTACGCTCTCTCTCGGTTTGGTGCGGTGTGCCGGTCTGTGCTGCGGTGGCGGCGAGGGGAAATGAGGGTAGGGCTTCGAGGTGCTCCAATTTATAGGCGAGCTTGGTAGGTTCCCATGGCGGACGGCCGCGATTGATCTCGGTAGATCAGAGGGCTTCGGCCGCTCGACGCTAGGGCTTCAGGGTGCACGCGGGCTCGCTTGGCGGCCAAGAAAGGAGGGGACAGGAGGGGGACAGCGGGGGTCAGGGCTCTGCCATGCTGTCGGCTGTGGGACCGGGGTCACGCCATTCGCGCGACACCCCCGGCAGGCGCGTCGCCTTCGTGAGGAAGAAGAACAGTGGGGGGGGGCGAGAGCGGCTGACAGGCGGGGTCGGGTTGGCAGCGAGCGCGAGCGCGAGCGCGTGTGTGCCGGTCGTGCGCGTGCGCTGCCGAGCCGCGACGTGGGCCGCGCGCGGTGAGATGAGGAGAGGAAGGTCGGGCGGGCTTGGGCTGACTTAGCGACCCGGCTGGCCGAAACGAATGGCTGGCCTAACTCTCTTTCTCCTTTTCTATTTTCAATTTAGTGTATATATACATATATTGTCCATTTTAAATATTGAGTAAATACAAACATAAATTGCAATAAATCCCAAATGTAATGCATAAGTTATTATTCTATGTGAATGGGATTAAAATGCAAACTACACTCCTTTATTTACCAATTTCATAATGAAACCTATATGCTTGCACAAGAAAAATGGGTTTTCACAATAAATAAATGAAAAATTTTAATTGGTTGGGATTTTTAGATTGTGTGGATTTTTAGGGTTGTTACACACCACTTGTGAGATTAAATAGCACCTGAGCCGTTCCATTTTGAGCCGTTTGACAAAAGATAGGTCCAAACAGCTTTCGAAGGTGTCAGAGAAGTTGTGCCAAATAGAATCTAAATACACTGTAAAATTATGCATGATGACATCATTATCCCTCTATTAGTTTTTTTATTAGCAACTATCCATCCATTAAACTTTCAATCTCTTCGTGCAAGCTATCCATATCATTCTTCACTAAATGCAATTACTATTTTCAATCTTTCAAACTATACAAGGCATCCACATCATGCTATTTTCTTTTTTGCAATTCCTTCATCATGTTATACAAGGCAATGTTCCATCGTCCATTAGTGACATGCGTCACCTCCGACCAATTTTAACCATGCTGCATAGTCTCCTACGTACAGATCCACACCATAAACTCACTTGCCGTGTCGACAAGCAGCACCAACTTTTCGTCCACGCCGCCGGTTCCCTGTCTGCTAGAGCAGGCCTCCACGCTCCTCCGCTTGAAGAAATCCTTCAACACAACTGGCGGCGATTCCACCACCTTCCAGTCATGGGTCGCCGGCACAGACTGCTGCAGCTGGGATGGCGTCCACTGTGGCAGGGCAGACGGAATAACCTCCCTCGACTTGGGTGGCCGTCAGCTGCAAGCCAGCGGCGTAGAACCAGCACTGTTCAGCCTAAGCTCACTCAATCATCTCGACCTCTCCGGCAACGACTTCAGCATGGCCCATCTCCCTGCCACTGGCTTTGAGCAGCTTGTCGAGCTAAGCTACCTCGACCTCTCCGATACCAACTTGGCTGGTTCTGTGCCAGCTGGCATTGGACGCCTCAAGAACCTGGTTCATCTTGATCTCTCCACAAGCTTCTACATTGTTGATTTTGACAATGAAAACAGTGCCATGTACTATGACTCAGATTCCATTTGGCAGCTTTCAGCACCAAACTTGGACATTTTGCTTGCTGAGCTCACAAACCTGGAGGAGCTCCACTTGGGCATGGTGAATCTGTCCGGCAACGGACCACAATGGTGCAACGATTTGGCCAGATTCACTCCTAAGCTTCAGGTTCTCAGTTTACCTTACTGCTCACTGTCAGGTTCCATATGTAATTCAATCTCAGCCTTGAAGACTCTCAGAGTTATCGACCTTCATTATAATCACTTGTCTGGTTCAGTGCCAGAGTTCTTGGCTGGCTTCTCAAACCTGACAGTTCTTCAGCTTTCAACTAATAAGTTTGAAGGATGGTTCCCACCCATCATCTTCCAACACAAGAACTTACAAACACTTGACATCTCTGAGAATCTTGGGATCTCTGGTGTTCTGCCAACTTTCACGCAGGACAACAGCTTGGAGTATCTGTTTGTCAACAACACAAACTTCTCAGGTACAATACCAAGTTCCATAGGCAATCTCAAGTCTCTAAAGATGTTGGGCCTTGGTGCACGTGGCTTTTCTGGAGTACTGCCCCCTTCGATAGGTGAGCTCAAATCCTTGGAGTGGCTTGAGGTGTCTGGGTTACAACTGGTAGGATCCATGCCGTCATCTACCACCATACGCTTAGGCGACTAAAGCGTAAGGCGAGGCGACGCCTTATGGATTTGAGGAAAAATTAAAACAGCTACTTAGAGTAGTAGATGAGGAAGAAAAAAGAAAAGGAAAAAAGAAAAAAGAAAGGAGGGGGAGAGAGAAGTGGGCTGGCCCAGCCCACCAGCAGCCCCTGTGCCCCTCTCCCACTGGCGTGGCTTTATCTCCCCTCCACCACGGACACCACCAGCACCACTTCCGCCGTCGTTCAGCTCTCCGCTTCAGCCTCCGCTCGTCTCTCCGCTTCCCTCTGCTCGCCTCTCACCTTCCCTCCACTGCTCTGCTCAGCTCCCCTCTCTCTGGATGCGCAGCTCTGCTGCTCCCCTCCCTCGCCGCTCCCCTTCCAGATCAGCCGCCGCCGTCCCCTTCCAGATCGAGCAGGCGGTGGCAAGGATCCGGCGAAATCGACGAGAAGACGGCGGAATCGAGCGCTCCAACATCTTAATCGACGAGGAGAGCGGAATCGACCGGGCACCAGCATGCGCATAGGGCGACAAGGCGCCGCCTTACCCCTAAGACGAGCGTCGAGCGCCTCAACGCCTAAGCGTCGCTTAGGCGACGCCTTAATAACCTTGCATGCCGTCATGGATCTCAAACCTGTCTTCACTTACTGTTCTCCAGTTCTATTACTGCGGATTATCTGGATTAGTTCCTTCATGGATAGGAAACTTAAGGGGATTGACAAAATTAGCACTGTACAGTTGCAACTTTTACGGGAAGATACCTCCACAGATCTCAAACCTACTGCTGCAGTCAAATAATTTTCTAGGAACAGTGCACCTATCCGCGTTCTCAAAAATGCAAAACCTAACTGTCTTAAATCTCTCAAACAATAAACTGCATGTGGTAGAAGGAGAAAATAGTTCTTCGATTGTTCCCTTTCCCAAACTCGAATTCCTACGTTTAGCATCTTGCAAAATGTCTAGCTTTCCCAACATTTTGAGGAATCTTGATGGCGTCATTGGTCTTGACCTCTCTGATAACCAAATCCATGGGGCAATACCGCATTGGGCATGGGAAACTTGGAAGGGATCGAACATGTTCCTCCTGAATGTATCACATAATATGTTTACAAGTATAGGGTCTGAACCTTTGCTTCCTGTTCACATAGAATACTTTGATCTCAGTTTCAACAATTTCAAAGGCACCCTACCTATACCACAGGGTGGCAGTGTCACGCTTGACTACTCGAGCAACCTGTTCTCGTCCATGCCTCTTGATTTATCTACTTACCTCAATGGTGCACTCATTTTCAAGGCCTCTAGAAACAGGCTCTCTAACAATATTCCACCATCAATGTGTGGTGCAGTTAGGAGTCTACAAGTCATTGATCTCTCTTATAACAACTTAAGTGGTTCAATCCCGTCTTGTTTAATGGAGGATGTCAGTGCATTGCAAGTATTAAGTCTAAGAGGAAATAAACTAGTTGGAGAGTTACCTGACAACATTCGCAAAGGCTGTGCAATTGAAGTGCTAGATTTAAGTGGCAATTGGATTGAAGGGAAAATACCCAGATCTCCAGTTGCTTGCAGGAACCTCGAGCTCCTTGACATCGGAAGCAATCAGATTAGTGATTCATTCCCATGTTGGATGAGTACACTTCCCAAACTTCAAGTTCTTGTCCTCAAATCTAACAAGTTCACTGGAAAGTTATTGGATCCATCAGACAGTACCAAAGAAGGAAACAAATGTGAATGTACAGAACTGCGAATTGCTGATATCACCTCAAACAACTTCAGTGGCACCCTGCCAGTAGGATGAGTTATGATGCTCAAGTCTATGACGACCAGGTCTGATAACGACACATTAATCATGGAAAATCAATACTATCATGGGCAAACTTATCAGTTCACAGCTTCAATAACATACAAAGGGAATTATGTAACCATTATGAAGATATTGAGAACCCTTGTGCTGATTGATATCTCAGACAATGCATTCTGTGGTACTATCCCTGAGACCATTGGGGATCTTGTGCTCCTTCATGGGATCAACATGTCTCACAATGCTCTTGTGGGTTCAATTCCATCTCAATTTGGCAACCTGAAGAACCTTGAGACATTGGACCTCTCCTCAAATCAGTTATATGGGGAAATTCCACAGGAGTTAGCATCACTAAATTTCCTATCGACATTAAACTTGTCCTACAACATGTTGTCTGGACGGATACCACAATCATCTCAGTTCTCCACATTTTCCAATAGCTCTTTTCTTGGGAACACCGGTTTGTGCGGACCTCCAAAGTCCAATCAATGCACAAATCAAACAGAAATAAGCTTACCATATGCTTCAGAGAAAGATCCTGCAGATGTTCTACTTTTCATCTTCACTGCTATGGGATTTGGCATCTGCTTTTCAATTACCATTATAGTGGTATGTGGAAGACAAACATGGAAGCAATCTTAACTCTTGACAGCTCTTATTGGTGTATGTACACATTGCTCCAAAACTTTGTATGTGCAGATCACTCATATTTCCCTGCAATTCTGAAAATATTTCATCAAAATAGATGCGGGAGGAAACAATGAAAAAAATAGATTATACACTGAGGTAATGTTGGGTGTTTGCAACTGGAGCTCTACAGCAATTGCCATTACATCATTATAAAGCAACTCAAATCATTGGACGTCTCCTCAAATGAGCTTTCTGGTGAGATCCCAGAGGAGCTAGCATCACTGAACTTCTTTTCGACTTTGAATATGTCCTGTCCTAAATTTTAGCTGACCGAATACCAGTGTCATCTCAGTTCTCCAAATTTTCCAATAGCTCTTTTTTTGGGGAACACTGGCATGTTTGGACCTCCAGTGTCCAAACAATGCAGCAATTGAACAGAAACAAACATGCTACATGCTTTAGATAACGACTATGAAGATGTCCTGCTCTTTATGTTCACTGCGTTGGGATTTGGCGGCTTGTTTTCAATTATAGTCATAGTCATATGGGGAAGCCACAGCCGAAAGTGAAACAAGACCCTTGAATCTTTATAGAGCTGTTGTATTGTATTGAGTCCATCTGTGTTGATCCATGGTTTGTATGTGAAGATCAAACCTGCTATCTTACATATATGGAGTAGCCAAAAAAAATGAAGCCTTTGCTGTAATGTATGATTTTTAGGCCTGCGCAATTTGAGCAATAAAATGGATTCAAGCATATCGATAAGAATATTTTATAATTGATAGTTAAGTTCTTCCTGGGATGTGTCAATCACTTATTTATAACCATGGAAAATCATAGCTTTGGTGTATCTATAGTTACAGGTTAGTTGGGATGACCAGACAGACAGAGGATAGAAATTGAACAGCTTCCTGCAGTATTAATTATTGAAATGTAAATAAATAATGATGGCTGTTGGATTGACATCACGGCCTTGTAACGGCAATGACTTAGGAGCAGGATAGCATGCTACAGAAACAATGTGAATGAATATATGCATATGAAAATATGATACCATTCATATCTCTAACAGACTATTGCAGCTAGGAAACTAGTAGGAAGTTCATACAACAACCTCAACGAATTCAGTACCAACCATAAGCCCATGCAGCATATAGAAAAAAATCAGGATAGAGCTAACATCAGTTCTCCCCAACTTTCATTAAATTAAAATATCGATTTTCCCCACATATCCATTGAAAGCGGCACCAGCGCTGCAAACTTATTACATTCAGAAGACAAGATCATAGAAGCACCCAGCACTGAATCTGGTATTTATAGGAGCCCAGCCAAGATTTCTTCAGAGATCCCACCATTAGAAGCCAGATAATGTCTAGTTGTCTACCCATGCCTTCACAGATTCAGTGTGCATCGTTGAAGAGAAGAATAAAAGTACTAATCTGTGAAGAGCCCATACTCACCCATGTCAAATATGTATTATATAACATCTGAAGAGGTCTTCCTTCTCTTCCTTTTATCCCTAGCATCGTCTTATTTGTGAAAGAGAACGCATCAGAAGGCTCATCCGCCATGTAAAGGCTGCAAAAGAAGTAATCTAAGTAAACATTTGACAGATCATGTTCATTCTAACCAACTAATTTATGGAAGAATAATTGTGCTTGTGCACTGCATAAACACCGAATTGAATGCCCGAACCACAAGTACTATAACCATTAGATGGAAAAGGTAGCCGATTATACAGGATCAATCATGTCTGGCATATCGGCAAGGTTCGTGCTACTCAGTTATTTATACTAAGATTTCTGCTTTAAAACAAAAATTGCTGCGGCCATGTAAAATTTCTACTTGTGCTATGATAATAGCAGAAAGGATTAACGCAGGCAATGTACAACAAATACTGGCGCAGGAAAAGTAAGCATTGAGACACGGATCCACATATGTTTCTGCCAATCAAGAATCAGATCTATAGCATGCCAGCACCACAAGATTTTTCACTCGCTTGTAATTATAACATGATTAACGAGCAGCGAACATGTTTAAGGCCTCCTGGAATCTTGGTGGACAAAAGAAACGACGAAACATACAAATCAAACCACACAGAGCTTCGTACCAGCTCTATCCGCTGAACTCCTGACGGGCCAAAGAGAGCAGGTCACCCGCTGCGGCAACGGCGGCGGCGGCGATGTGGCGGGGAGAAGGGAGAGAGAAAAGCGCGAATGCGCTACGGCAATTGATGTGCGAGGACAAAGTTGACATGGGCCGATTGGTGTCACCAAGCTACGGCCTGCGTCCATATATGTAAATCGGAGCCCACTATCAAATAGGATTTTTCTACTAGGAATTTTCAGTTGTCCTCTATGCGGGCTGCTGTTTATATACTCCATATGACGTTATGAGAACCGTGCGAGTCAAACTTTCTCAACTTTAACTAGATTTATATAAAATATGTGTAATATTTTTATTTCTAAATAAATTTGTTAAAAAACTGGATTTAAAGATCTTTCCAATGATACTAGTTGTGTATGCTCGATATGAATATTTTTAATATAAAATTAGTCAAAGTTGAAAGAGCTGATTTCTCGGGAAGTGAGAATGATATATATTTTGGGACGGAGAGGTATATCTAATAACAAGTCTAATTTACCTCCCTATTTTTCTCACTGATCTACAAAAGCGCCAGTAAAACATCGTTAGCACAGTAGTGGGCACTAGCTCCCTACCAGTATTTGTACAGACTATTAAATGCAACTAAAGTTTAGTGTAGTGAATTATGGAGAGTAACGTGACATGAAAATAATCTAGATGGTAACACACGAGAGATGATATTTGTATATAGATAGAATCAAGTGACATGAACAAGATATTTTAAGCTAGGCACCATAACATAGAACCTGATTTTAGAAAAACAATCTAGAATTACTTTCACAATTTTATTAAGCTAAAACTATTTTTTATGAATTTTCTAAGATTAAATTAGGTATTAGGATTTTTAATTATATTTTTCATAAAAAAATTATAAATATTTTAATTTTTAAATAATTTTTAGGTATTTTTTATAAAGGATATCTCTAGTCCGATTTATCTCGTTGAACTTTCAGCTTAGTCTAATTTATCTCCTCAAAGGTGGCACCATATTAGCAAAACCATTATCGAAACAGCTCAGCAGGCAAAAGTAAACGGTTTTCAAAAGTTGAAGGAGGTTAAAAAAAACTGGTTTTATATATAAATTCCTGTTTGGATCCTTGAAATTAAATTCATTTTAAGAATCATAATTTACACACATATTAATTAACTTAATATGGTTTATATAGATTATATTTGTATATTATTGTTCGCTATACGTGAGAGATATTTATGTGTTGTATTTTACCGTGTGTAAGTGAGTTGAAGAGCGTGCTATAAATTACAAAGTAGAAATATAGCATAATAATCTATAAAATCAAATTCTACCTCTCACCCTATGAATTTGAGGTATGATAATATATAAACTTTGGAAAGTGGTAGAATATCACATTCCAAGTAAAATAGTCTAAGTTGGTAACTACTCCCTCCGTTTCAATTTATAAGTCGTTTGACTTTTTTAACCATAAGTTTGATCAGTCGTATTATTAAAAAATTTGTGTAAAATAGTTTTTTTATGGCATGCTTTATTAATAGAAGTTTTTCAAGAATAAGTCAAATTTAACTCTTTTTTGCTTAATTTTTTTGAATAAAATGAAGTGATTAAACTTGGGTTCGAAAAATCAAATGACTTATAATTTTGAACGGATTAAGTAGATTTCAGTTCTCTAAATGAAATGATCCAAACGGCCCTAAGAGAAAAATCGGACGGTCATGCTATGCTAGTTAAGGAAGGTGTAATAAACTTTTTCCATCTGCAAGAATCATCCGTCCGTTGCAGGGAAATAAAGTAATTCACCATAATTTTATCTATACATGTGCATTGTAGTATTTAAAAAATGGGAATAGCTAATCAGGCACACAAAACCATAAAAATAGCCTACCGCTTCACAACGCCACACCATCAAAATAGCCTACGGCTTCACAACGCCGTTTTAGCACATAATATGTCGTAAAATTATTTGGATGCCTTATATTTTAGGTTAGAGGGAATAATTTGTTGTTTCTTAATTAGTCAAGAGGTCCAGATGTTTATTTTTTGAATGTCGAGAGAATGTTACATGCATAAAGGATTATCAGTATTTTTTTCGAATTACATAGTACAATGCAGACACTCACAGCGTATGCTATTTATCCTATGAACGCACATATGAAACTTACCTCTATAAACATCTTTGAAGACTGGACCGATAAATCCTTAAAATTGACGAAGTCATCATAAACACCTCGCTGTCGAGGCCTAGTGAGGCTTTTATAATAACTACACTATAGACCCTTTCCCATGATTATTGTTACTCTGGTTTATCCTCATGGATCTTTTTTTTTTTGGATGCGACGATTTTATTTTTTATCTTAGTGATTCCACTTGTTCGTGTATCGTTTTGTAACCCTCCTGCTACTCCTAGGGGTGTCTGATAGGGCTCCTTCAGAGGGACTCCTCCGGAATCGTTTTGGATGAGCTATAAAGGCTACTCTGATTATCATCGGAAAACAGCTCGTTCAACCAAACGTTTGCCAGGGCTCAGCCGGAGACGAGCTAGCCCTACCAAACAAACCAAGTCAACATTTTTTGCCGCTCCACTGTGAACATTTATCCATGGGCACCACTTGTGCCTTGTGCGTGATTAAAAAAAAGTGGAAAGTGACATTATCCTTTACAAATCATCGTAAATCTTGAAGCTGAACAGGTCACTGCGGCCCCATAATTGCTGTGCAGTTCAACACAAAGAAGGTCGTGTTTGTATATGTTTTGCGCAGTTGACTTCATTGCTTCTTTGTGGCCTCATCTCCTATATAAAAGTTGCACTTAGCAGAGAGCATGTCCACGGCCTGCACCCTTCCTGGAAGGTCTCCCTCACTGCCATGACTTATTATCTCCACATCCTCGTAGTACTACTCTTCTCGTTGCAAATAATCCATGGAAATTCTGCAACGACGACGACGAGCGACACCATCTCAGCTGGCCAAGCACTATCCATTCACGACAAGCTCGTCTCCCAGAATGGAAGGTACGCCCTTGGTTTTTTTGAGGCGGTTAGTAGCTCCCAAAACACAAGCAACTGGTACCTTGGCATATGGTTCAACAGTATCCCCAAGTTTACTGTAGGATGGGTAGCAAACAGGGATGACCCAATGAAGAACCACACCTCGTTGGAGCTCAAAATCTCCGACGACGGCAACCTTGTTGTCACAAACCGGGCCACTAACTCCATTGTTTGGTCTACTCAGGCCAGCTTGAAAAGAAACAACACCATTGTTGTTCTCTTGAACAGCTCAAATCTTATCTTAAGAGATGCCCCAAACTCGTCCAATATCTTGTGGCAAAGCTTTGACCACCCGACAGATACATTATTCCAGTGGGCTAAGCTTGGTTGGGACAATGCCACTGGTCTCAATCGCCGCCTTGTCTCTAAGAAGAACTCAATCAGCCCTGCTACTGGGTTGTACCGCCAGGAACTAGACCCTAGTGGTGTTAACCAAATTGTCCTTGCATCACTCAAGTCCTCCAAACCTTACTGGTCCAGTGGTGTGTGGAATGGAAAAAGATTTAGCTCATCGCCGGAGGTGTCAAGGAATGTTGGTTACCTGTCATTTGTAGAGACTACGCATGAGAAGTATCATACATACCATGTGTCAGATGACATGAATATCTATTATAATTTGGGAGTCTCGGGTCAAACAAACGTATTCATTTTTCCTGAAGGTTCACAAGATTGGGTACTTGTCCATTCTGAACCTAGATCTCAATGTGATGTGTATGCAGCCTGTGGGCCTTACACAATTTGCGATGATGACGCTCTGCCTCATTGCACTTGTTTGAAGGGGTTCACTGCAACATCCCCTGAAGATTGGGAGCTAGATGATCGAAGCAATGGATGCTCGAGGAACACTGCATTCGATTGCAGTTTTGCAAATGGAAGTTTGATAAGATCCATGGATAAATTCTTATCTATTCCTTGTGTTAGTTTAGCACAAAGTGAGCGCAAAACAGAGGATGCTAAAAGTAGTGATGAATGTGCTCAAGTCTGCTTGGACAATTGCTCTTGCACTGCATATTCCTTCAGCAACAATACATGTTTTATTTGGCATGAAGAATTGTTAAACATAAGGCAAATACAATGTGGTACCACATCAAATTTAAATGGAGAAACTCTTAACCTTCGCCTTGCTGCTAAAGATGTGCAAAGTTTAGAGAAAAACAAAAGAGTATTTACTATTGGAGTTGCCATTGGGACTAGTGCTGCTGCTTTATGTTTGTTTGCATTCATCATGCTGATAATGATTTGGAGAAACAAAAGGAAGAGCTCTTACAGGATCTCACAAACTGCCCAGGGTTGCAATGGAATCATTATATTTCGATACATCGATTTACAACGTGCAACTAAGAATTTCTCAGAGAAGCTAGGTCAAGGTGGTTTTGGCTCAGTATTCAAGGGGTTTTTGAGTGACTCAACAGCGGTGGCGGTGAAGAGGCTTGATCATGCTCATCATGGAGAGAAGCAATTCAGAGCTGAAGTGAAATCAATTGGAATAATCCAACACATTAATTTAGTCAAACTAGTTGGTTTTTGCTGCGAAGGAGCTAAAAGGCTTCTTGTATATGAACACATGTCGAATGGCTCTCTTGATATTCATCTTTTCAAGAGCCATGCTACATTATTGAAGTGGAGCACTAGGTATCAAATAGCATTGGGAATTGCCAAAGGATTGACCTACTTGCATGAGGGGTGCTGTGACTCCATCATACACTGTGATATTAAACCAGAAAATATTCTCCTTTCTGATTCATTTATCCCAAAAATTGCAGATTTTGGGATGGCCAAGATCTTGGGGAGGGACTTTAGCCGAGTCTTAACTACATTCAGGGGAACTATAGGATACCTTGCGCCTGAATGGATCACTGGAGTGTCTATTACACCAAAAGTTGATGTTTATGCCTATGGTATGGTTCTACTGGAAATCATATCTGGACAAAGGAATACATCTGTTTCATGCTCTTCTCGTAGTAGCAATCATGACATTTATTACCCTGTACATGTGGCACGGATGATTGTTGAGGGAGATGTCATGAGCTTGTTAGACCATAGACTAAACGGTGATGCCAATTCGAAACAGGTCGAAATAGCTTGCAAGCTTGCATGTTGGTGTATTCAAGATGACGAGTTTAATAGACCAACAATGGCTGAGGTGGTTCAGACCCTTGATGGTTTACTTGAAATTAACATGCCCCCAATGCCAAGATTACTTCAAGCTATTGCTGGAAGCTAAGCCCTGATTTTACTTGCTTCTAATCCTTTCCCCAAATGTATCATTTCTGATATTGATGGAGATGTATGTTTACTTGTATGTTTTCTTTATATAACTTATATAATGTAAATTGTTGTATACCCATGTTCTAGGGTATGTATAGCATTCATATGTACGCCACACAAAGTTGACGCTATTTAGTTTTGGAGAAAAAAAGTTGATGTCAATTGAATTTTCTTTGCATTTGGTATTCTCTTTCTAACCATTGAATTTGCTTTGTATTATTTTTATGTCTACATGGTACATGTTTTTGAGTACAACCGTTTGAGTACCAAGGGCCATTCATTTATGTTGATTCTTGCTTCTACATCCTTGATCATTGGGGTAGGTCTATAAAGAGTTCCATTTAATAGTACTAATTTTATACCTTGATACCCTCCACAATATCAAGTACTATAGATATTTGTTTTACGGACACAACTGCATGTTTCTATTTCTTAAGAACGTGCTCACTTTAAGGGTAGATTACATAGAGAACTTGTGCTACAGATGAACCGAGTACCAAGGGTAATCTTTGTAGCATATTTTGTCAATTCTGACATGTGTGAGGCCGTGTTATCCTCCGCCACACACTATATATGGGGTTCTGATCCACTGTCGATCACTAGATTCAATCCATGATCCAGTTCCAAGCTATGAAGGTATAGTATGTGATCTTTGTCCCCCATTGTGTCAATGTCGTAACCGGTTTTACGGACAAAATCAGATACACGCCATATGTGAGCCCAGCAAGTAAAATCACACATATGACTACAAATAAGAGGGGTAATACCAAAGACAATGCTTTATTACATAGTGCATTAGTATTGTTAATACAACCTTAAATAGCAGACAACAGAAAGACACTCTGATCGTTAGGTGAAGACTCCAACACCATAAGAATAGTAGACTGGTTGACCACGAGCCTAAACTCCTTCAGACTCTAGTAATCAAATTCGAAGAAGGACAAGTCCAAGAGGAAGATGATGAAGAAGAGCATGAGGATCTTTTCCCAGGCATGATTGGGAGATGGAGGTCTATAGAGGAAGAGATGTATCCAACTTATAGACCACATGAAGAGGTATTTATATATTAGCTATGACTTTTTGGCCTCAAGTTCACTCAAGGATGTATACTAACGGTTTTCCCTTTAAGGGAGCCCCCCTCCGCAGGTCTAGTTTTTTTAAACAAGACATATTAAAAGAGGAACGAGAACAATCTGGTCCACAACCCGAAACCACGACCTCGAGTAGTCAACAGAACAGGAAATAGGGGCATAGGAAGAAGAACTTGTACCAAAAGGGATCCTTCGTTACTGGAAAACTGTACTTTATCGAGTGCCTGAGACTTTACCGAGTGCAAAATTTTGGGGCACTCGGCAAAACCATATTTTGCCGAGTGCCACGTTGGCTTTGCCGAGTGCTCGGCAAAGGCCGACACTTGGCAAAGTTGGCCTTTGTCGAGTGCCACGGCCTTCGGCAAAGTTTCCACTCGGTAAAGTTTCGCCGGCCCAGAACGGCGGCAACTTTCCGTCAAAATTTTGCCGAGTGCCGGCCGTTAGGCACACGGCAAGTTTTTTTAATTTTTTAAAAACATATTTTGCCGAGTGCCGTGCCTTGACGCTCGGCAAAAAAATATTTTTTTATTTTATAAAACATATTTTGCCGAGTGTAGCGCCTACACGCTCGGCAAAAAAATATTTTTTATTTTTTAAAACATATTTTGCCGAGTGCCGGGCCTCAACGCTCGGCAAAATAAAATTAATTTTTTGAAACAAAATTTGCCGAGTGTAATTATTTTTAATTTTTTAATACAAATTTTGCCGAGTGTCGGGCCTCGACGCTCGGCAAAAAAACCTACTTTTATTTTTTAAAACATATTTTGCCGAGTGCCCCTGGGATAGGCACTCGGCAAAGAAAAATTTGCCAAGTGCCCTAGCGAGGTATTTGGCAAATTTTTTTTATTTTTAACCTGAATTTTTTTTGGAGCCTTGTGACATTATGTAAAACTCTATTTTAAAATTTGGGTCAATTTTGACTTTTTTGTTATATTTAATTAATTTATTTTGTTTTGGCGAAGATTTCAGAATATTTCAAATTTGAATTGTAGGTACGTGCAATAATGGAATTGGGTCATCCTAAAATCGATACTCATGATATTTAGCGTATGTTGAGGCCGTATCCAGGAGCTCACATGAAATCTCGAGCATGTCGTTGATGTAACTTGCCAAGGTACTTGTGGAAAAAGTGATTTTAAATTATATAAAATCCAAACAAAGTCAGAAAATCACGAAACTTGTCGAGGCATCATGTTATCGCATGTGGAGGCTATGGTAAAAAAAATTGAGAAGATTTCGAGCAAGTAGTGACGTTGGATGTCAAAAAGCCAGACATCTCCACATGGGCATCGTGTTATCGCATGTTCCAATAATATAACGATGTATCATGCTTGAGCTTGCGGGCGTAGACCAATCCGTCCATGAGTGACGAGTTGAGACAGGTTGCAAACGGCTTCAAGAATAGGGTCAAGTCATCTACTGGTTATGACGTGAACGGATATCGTTTCCACACGTCAACACACGAGCAGACCCGGCCTAGTCGAAAAACCACCAACAGCCAAGTTTTTACGCCGGATACTAATGGCGTCGAATACTACGGAATGATCGAGGAGATTTATGAACTTCAATATGAGGGCCGGATACCTCTTACCCCTGTCATATTCAAGTGCCACTGGTTTGATCCCGGACGAACGAGACGGACCCCTCATCTTGGGCTAGTCGAGATTAGACATGATTTCGTCTATAAAGGAAAAGATGTCTATATTGTGGCTTAACAGGCCGTGTAGGTGTATCATACGCCATACGCGTGTCAAGACAAAGACCATCTTAAGGGTTGGTCTATTGTGCACCAGGTATCTCCGCACGGTAAACTACATCTTCCAAATGATGAAGATTACATCTTCGACACAAACACATATGATGGAGAATTCTATCAAGCAGATGGGCTACAAGGGGGGTTTGAGATAGTCTTACCTGGTGTGACCGCCATGGAAGTAGACAATGAAACGGTTGATGAGGAGGACCCTGGAGATGTAGTGCTGAATCCGAAGGACATTCAAATGCTTGAGCGATTCCATTTAGGCAAAGACAATGAAGAAGACACAGAACCTTCGGATAGTGTTGACCATTTGGACAATTTTGATAGTGATGACGAGACCTATGACCCGGGGGAAGATTATTCGTAAAGCATGTAATACTATGTTTTTTATTAAATTTTGTTACGTTTATTCATTTTGTACTATTTGTAATGTATGTACTAACGCTTGTTGTTCTTTCTTTGTAAATTGCAGGTGACAGAACAAAGATGGTGGGCAACCATGCACCGAGGCAAGTAGCCTCGGTGTACCAGAGGCTACGCCGTCCTGATGGAGGCGAGGTGCAGTCTTCAGGGGCAGCGACGAGAGCAGGCCCGAGTCGCACCAGGACGAGGACGAGGACGGCGTCGGGGACGGGGACGGGGACGGGGAGGGGCCGGGGTCGCCCCAGGAGGGACCCACCTCCTACCCCGTAGGACCACGTGGCGGAGGATCCATCTCCTACCCTGCAGGACCTCGTGGTGTCCACGGGCACGACCATAGACACTCTGTCGAGGGACGAGGGGACTCAACAGACGGACGAGTGGACTCAGCAGACGGAGGACAGTTCTGCTCAGGCGACTCCCTACCTATGAGTTCCCACAAGCCTCCCTCCAGTTCCGTTTCTTGACCGACGCCCAGTGGTTCGTCCTGTGGGAAGAAGGTAAGTAACTATAGATGTTATCACTAATACTTCATATGGTACGTTGAAAATCAAAAGTGAAATTGATAATTTTTCTTAATGACTTATGTAGAGGCTGGTTAGTTCTGTCGGGTGCTCTTGACCCTCCCCCTATGCACCCCCGCTACCGTCCTGGGATGTCTGTGCAGGAAACACTTCCCTGACCTTGTGGACTTGGGAGACGGCAAGCTGGAGCCGGCCTGCACGTGGAAGAGGTACGCGAAAGCCACGGATGATGAGCAGGAGAACAAGCAGGAGCGGGTCTTGGCGAACTTTTGGGTAAGTCTCACAACTTAGCTCCATACATCTCCTCCATTGGTTAAGTCTTTTATTGAAATAATGAACGGATACATCGTGTTTGTATGCAGAGTTTTTTTAAGGCCGAAGAAGGTCGAGAGGCCATGGTGGATTAGACGGAACACAGAGCCTATCAGAAGTACATCGGCGACATGATTCACGAGGCGCGACTCTAGGCCCACGTCGACTACTACAGGTCCATCAAGAAACAGCCCATCGACAAGGCCGGCTCAAGAAAGGTGGCGTTGACCAAGGAGCAGTACCTTTAGGTAGGCGAATAATATTGATTCGTTTTGAGATTTAGGTGCCGGCGACATGATTCACCCGATGATTCACTTGATGTGTGGGTGCCACCCTCGTGGTGCATGTCATATAGATCGGTATGGGCGATGATCGTGGACAGGTACCTTGATCCGGCGTGCCTCGAAAAGCACAAGCAAGGCAAGCGCAAGCGGGCACTGAAGACCGGTCCATCTCACCACCAAGGCAGCCGTAACCTCACAGAATTCCAGCGAGCACTTGTGCGTGATGTCACTTATCTATTTTAACCCTCAATTTGGCTTGATTTCTTATCATCTTGTCGTCTTTCTCGCAGGAGGCGGCATACCCGGAAGTGCCGGTGTCGGAGTTCTCGGCATGGACCGTGTCCCACATGGGCTCGGTGAAATCCGGTGTTTCCTTCAACCCGGATGCCCCTGCCCAGGCTTACTCTGACCCGACCGTCCACGGTAAAGTCAGAGACTACGTGGAGGCGGTTAGGTCGCTCTGTGGCTCAGATTACAATCTGAGCACTGAGCCCCTTGAGACAGAGGTGATCGTGAGGCTGGGGCAAGGCAGGAAACACAGGCGGCTGTGGACTGTAGACGGCGCTGACTCCTTGACCTCTGCACCCTCTCTCTCCGATGTGAGGGCACGGAGCATGTCCAGAAGCCTTCCCATACGTGCAAGGCCTACTCCAACACTGTCGTGGGTCGACGAACTTCAGGTAAATTCGGTTTCACTCGTCGTACATTGAACTTTACACATATTGATCAGATTTGCAATACTGCTTTACACATGTGATTGAAACACTGCAGATCGATCTGAAATCGACAAAGGCCGAGCTGGACTCAACAAAGGAGACGACCACACACCTGACCGCTCAGCTGGAGGCCACGCAGAAGCAGATGGCAGAAATGTACCAGATCATGCGGACCATCGGACAAGCATCGGGTGTACCAGTACAGTTGCCAACTATAGCTCCGATTCGACACTTCACTCCTGTATGAAAGTTTAATGCCTTCGTGCTGTTGGGATTGTCGGCCTTCGTGCCGTTGTGACTTTCGGCCTTCGTGCCGCTTGGATTGTCGGCCTTCATGTCGCTGTTTCTTGCAGGTTGGAAACCTCCCCGTGCATCTAACACTTGCAATCTCCTCTCTTTTGTGCAGCCTCCGTCGGCGAGTTCAAACAATCCCGCTACCGTGTCACCGGCGGTTGATCACGTCAATCCTTCACCGCAGTCTGGTCTTTCACCACAGTCCGGGTGGCCACAGTTCCAGTCTCCGCCGCCGCAGTAGGGATGTTGACATTGAACTCTGTGATGTTGAACTTGTAATAATGAACTCGGGATGTTGAAATTTGGTGGATTTGTGATGGATTTTCAACAGATTTATGAAATATGCGTGTGCTTTTGATATATAATGCATGCTGGTGATATAGCTGTGATGATTTATATATATATATATTGTCTGTTATAATGAAATGTAAAAATTAAAAAAAATTATAATCCTCGGGTCCTTTGCCGAGTGCCATGGGCAAGGCACTTGACAAAGTTTATCTTTAAAAAGAGTTCAGCAAAACTTTGCCGAGTGCCAGGTCAGGGGCACTCGGCAAAGTAATTGTTAAGTAAAATAAAAAAATATTTTGCCGTGTGCCTGACCTTTGGCACTCGGCAAAGTAATTTTTCAAAAAAAAAAAAACCTTTACCGAGTGTCTAGCATAGGGCACTTGGCAAAGTAAATGTAAAAGAAAATAAAAATATTCTTTGCCGAGTGCCCGTTCGGACGGCACCCGGCAAAGTTTTTTGGAGAAAAAATTATAAAATTTTTTTGCCAAGTGCTGCATCTGGCACTCGGCAAAATATCGTTTAACGGCCGCCGCCGTAACGACCGGAAATATTTTGCTGAGTGCCCTGAAAAAAAGCACTCGGCAAAGTCTCTTTGCCGAGCGGACTTTGCCGAGTGTAATTGGCTCTTTGCCGAGTGTAAAAAGACTCGGCAAAGCCGCGGCCTGCAGTAGTGCTTTTAGTGACGGAGGTCAGGAAAAAAGTCAGCCCCTGGAACCAAAATCAATCGGAGCTAAGTTTTGGAACGTTGTTGATTGTGTAGTCAGAGACGAATTGAACCCCATTATAGCTACCTCGAAAGAAGTTTCCATCTTGACAAAAGCCACCCCATGAGCAAAGTTGAGAAAGACTTTCACATTGCCAGCTGGGATGGAAAGGCTCATGGAGCATTACGCTCTGAAGCAGTGTGGAGAGTCATTATGATGATGTACTTTGTCAAGAAGGGATTAACTCCTTTCAATGAGTTTGACAAGATTACTCCCGGTCAATGGGGAGATTTTGTTGCCTAGCTAGAAGACAACAAAGGATCGGATCCAAAAGTGCCCAATTTACCATACAGGCTAAGAAGAACATCGACCATCAACATCTTGGCACTGGTGGCTGCTATGCCAAGGAGGAAATATTTGAGAAGCTAGAAGAAGACGCCAAGTCATCGGGGATGTACATAATGGAGGGGGTACTCGAAGCACCAAAAAAACTGGATGCTAGCCAAGGATAAGAATGCCCCAAGCAGCTTAAGTTCAACAACCCTGAGATCGAAAGAGTCACAGAGGACCGAGAGAAAAGGTCATTTGACCCTTCAAGGGAGAGGGATGACCTAAGCCTCAGTTTAGGTAGCAAAGAGCACACAGGCCGTGTTAGAGGAATAGGAAAGATGATCACTTGGAAGGAGGGTTGGGAAGAAGATAGGCACATCTATAAGAAAGCATGACAGGAACAAAGAGATTGAGCTGCAGCACCGGTTGCAGGAGATGGTTGACATTTACAGCACTGGCTGAGCCTCCCACGTAGCCCGACGGTGGAGCAAGGAGTTAGCATATGCTGTCCAGCAAAAAAAAGTTGTGCTATGTAATTATAAATGAGAGGAAAAAACTCTCTAATCTATGTTTTCATACTATTATGTGATATGTAGTTATGTGTCAACAGTTAATACCATTTGAGAAGTTATCACTGATGCCCTAAAAGCATAAAATTGGGCAATCTAATTGGAGAATCCTGCATCACAACTCAACTGAAGCAAGTTTATCGGAAGATTTAAGCTCATCTAATATCATAATGGTTACTGGCTACACCACCGTACCGTGCATGAAAACAGAGATGTGAACCAAAAACCTACTTAAGCCATAAATATAATGCTACAATTTTAAAAGAATATAGGATTGGAACATTTTTACGCCACCACCAGTGCTCATGATCAGTAGCGAAAAATAGACTAGACTAGAAATGACCGTCTCAAAGTCAAGGTCGCTTGTCTGAGTTTTTTGTTGGAATGACTGAGTTGGCATGGTCATTAGCCACAAAATTAAATAAAAGCGAGAGTAGTAAAAGCCAGTCATAAGGCAGAGACACATCAGTTGGCGCTGATGATGCGGTAGGTGAAACATGCATGTGTTGAAGGCTAAAAGAAAGAGACTATGGTTAGTAAAAGCCAATCAAACGGTAGAAACGTGTCATGCGCTGGTGAAAGCTGAAAGAAACACTCTCAAAGTCGAGGTCAAATAAAAACAGAGGCAGTTGAAGCCAGTATTGCAGAAACGGGCCATGAGTTGACGATGCGGCATGCATACGTCGGAGATGTGATGAAGGCTGAAAGAAAGAGAAAATATAGAAAAATCTGACTTAAGAGTCAAAGTCATCTGCTTTGTTCAGTGTTATTTTTTATTGGTTACCGGTCAGAGTGTATTTTTGGTCGCCTGCCAGTGCTATTTTTTATCCGAATGCCTGTCATAGTTGATAAAGGTCATGATCGTGGATGGTAAAGACCAAGACACTTAAGTATGTTGCGACTAGTTCCATCGCATGAGTCTGAACACAAATTGCCGAGGTCAAAGCTCCTATGATTCTCATGAGACTTCTCATAGCCGGCCCATAAACTTTAGAGCTCGCACGCTAGTCAGAGACGGAAATTGTTTCACAGTTTCCACTGGGCGAATAAAGATCGTGTATGAGTTGGCAGCAGTTTTTTTATTGTCCATTAGAAAAAGGCTAAGCCAGTAATTTCGAAGCTTTAATGAGATGTTTGTTTCCTCTTAGTTTTCTGAGAGGACGATCTTGACTTGAGATCAGGGGCTATTATTTATTTTTTTATGTTCTCACTTTTCAGTTCTCAGGACTCAGGAGTAGCCCAGGTCAGTGCTCAGTACAAACTTGAAGAGCAGAGATCAACTCTGAATCCCGAGTGACTTTGACTTGAGATCAGGGGCTATTCTAAGGTTGCCTCCTCTTAAACCACCAATGGATGTATTTGGAACTTACTACAAAGCGAACAACATTGGCTGAAATCTTACCGACACAAAAAGTGATCTGCAGCTAATTTTGAGCAGATGATTCAAATCAAAACAACTAATGGATTGGAGCAAGCGTGGTGACGAATCTCACAGTAGGACACAATGGCAACAAAATGACAGCGATAAACTGATCATTCTTTCAATCCAGTATTTAGCCATTTTAACAAAAACACTATTCACAGTCTACAACCTCTGAAGCAGAAAGGAAGCAATCCTTGACTGAACTGGAATTATATGTATTTGGCAAATAAATGGTCACTGTTCTTTTGTATAACCTCCTTTTGCATAGAAGAAACAACTCTTTGTTTGCACAGATTAGCTGAGGCCTGTGGTAAGCTATTACAAATAGTTACTATGCCATCCACAATTATCGTACCAGCACGGTAAAAAAATTAGATGCCGGCCCTGTGTAACACATGTTAAGGAAACTCGAGCTGAAATACTTTTGGAGCTGAACTAGGACATCAAGACAACAGAAAAGAGCCTAACTGTTGGTGTACTTTGCAATAAGGAACTTGCTTTTGCTGGCTTGGTCCTCGTGCAAATCTACCACATCTTTCACCTTCTCAACCAGCTCCTCCAGACCAGTGACTCCGAAGGTCTCATAGTCAATGATCTTCTTGTACCGTTGCTCATATAAACTCTCAAAATTACCAAGCAGAACAGGGCAGCAGTAACAAACAAGAAGCTCCTGAATCTCCCTTCTGAAACTGTCTAGATGCTCATTGAACACACATGCGCCATCTATATCTGGGTTGATATTTGGTTCATCCTCTGACAAATCATCTGATGAACTGCCCAGCTGCTGACATGATCCTATCATGTCTTCGACAGCAGAACTTCCTCTGTTTTTCTTCAAAATGATTGGCGTACTTGGACAATTCTTCAGGTTCCTGTCAACAGAATTACAGAGACAGATCATCTTTCTATGACCCTTACCTATGACAACAAAAGAGTCAGCCAGCTTCTCAAAAAGATGAACAAGCTTAACAGCCCCATATTCTGATACATATAGGTGTCTGCCAAAGAGTTTTAGATACTCTGAGGGAATACGAACAAGTGGGACACATCCTCCAGATAATTCAAACAGACGTATTAGTTGACCCTTCAATCCTTGAAGATCACCAGGACGAACCCACCATGACTTCTCATCTGTCAAAGCATGGTCTGTCTCAGGACTTCCACTCTGACCAAATGATAAATTATGAGGCCTTGATGATGTACCACGGTTCCCATCTTCAACAGTATACAAAGCTTTGGTTGGTTCTCTAATTGTCTGGAAATTGTTATAGCAATACATTTGGTTGACGGGAGGTCTGCCACTATATTCATTCCTTGATGTTCCGGTATACACAATGGCCTCCTCTTCATTCTGATTGTCAGGGAACTGTCCCATATTCCCACTGTTGACATAACATGGATAATCAGACAGACGGCGCACCAAGGACCTAGGGATCACAACACCTTCACCACGGGCTAGGCTAGGCCAGTCCCACACGAAACTCCCAGCACTGCTCAGAGCTGATGAGACGGTAACTGAAGACGGAATGGCAATGACAATGGTGTATCCACGCTGGCCAAGTATATGCAATGCCGGTGCAAAATCCACATCACCAGATATAAGCATAATGGATGATGGTGGATGATTGTCAAGTGCAAAGAGGAACATATCAACCAGTATAGCCTTATCAGCAGCATCTTTCCGTCCATTTGGGACATCAACAAGTTTGACTCCAGTTCTCTGGCATCCCTCCCTGAGTCTCCTGGGGAAAGCATTGAAATCTCCATAAGCAGACAGCATTGTCACAGCACCCCTAACAACAGGATGCATTCGCAAAGCCATCCTAACATTACCAGCAACATCCTCTGGCCGTACATCACTTGGAACAGGACAATTCTCAATGTCCCAAAAGATGGCCACAGGACCAAGAACAGCATTTGGCTGGCCACTTGTTTGTGAATACTCCATACTGGATCTAGACATCATCATCCTGTTGGGATCTGGTTCCGATACTATAGCTTTTGGTGAGAGTGAAGTGACACGACTAGGCATTGCTTTATCTTCAGAAGACATTATGTTACCTGCATACCAAAACAAAGATAAAAGGTTCAGAACATGAAGCAAATAAATGCAAGTGTGAAGCATGCAGTGACATCAGTAGCAAATATTATGCAACAGAAAAACACATCAACCAACAGTATGTCAAAGCTGAGATATCATTTCCTATACAACAATGTGAAACGTTGTTTCTAGCCATCCAACAAACCAAATACTATAATTATAATCATGTCATATCAACTTGGGGTTCCTCTGTATGACAAATTGACAATCACATCTAATTTGCCAAAATTTAGAGATTATTCTTTGCTATAGCTAAAGAGGGACTATTTCATGGTGCCCAGAGCTAAACAGTGGCATCTGACCTGGTGGAATCAATATTTATAGTAGATGTGCTAATTCATCACTGCCACTGCTAGCAAAAGGCATCATATCTCATTACTAGGTATAGTATGTACATACCTTTTGTCTCTTTCAACCAAAAATAAAAAATAACGCAGAAGAATAACATAGACAAGAGAGCACCTCTGTTCTGTTATGGTTGCATAAAGCTGAACTGGGATATGAGATGACCATAAAAAATGTTGGTACACTAATTACGTAAAGGCATACTGTCCTGACACAGAGGGGCTAAAGTATTGATAAATCTCCATGCAAGTATCATAATAAGTAAGCAGTATCAATCAACAGAACAAAATCCACCAGTACTTAAACTACGCCATGACTAACGACATTAGCTACTAAACTGCATACATCAATTTAGTTTAAATTGTTTATGTCCTATGTGTGACTGATATGGGATAAAAGTGCAGAAATAGAGATGTTTCTTGAATTTCCGAGGTCATTCCCCCCCCCCCCCCCCCCCCCCCCCCCAAAATGTACTCTCAAATATGGGCATATAATGCAACGAATGCAAAATCCTTGTCGGCTTGTCCTTGAAAGGATAGTTACTCCATCAAATCCATGCCAAAGAGATGCTCAAGAAGTTGAAGAAATACTGACAATATGAATAAGTTTACAAATCTACCCCTAGACAGGAATAGAATTTCTGAGCAAGTTTACCTGCAATCAAATTAGTAGCATATATTTGCTCAATTGAATTCATATAGTGATGGGAAGGGAATTTTTAACGATTTGCTCATTTGAATTTAGTTATAGTAATAGGAAGACAATTCACAACGACAAGAAACTAGACAGGCAATTGCCAGTACATGCAAAGCTTTGAAAAGAACATTACTTGGTTAGTAGAGCAATCCATCCATATTTCTGGATCAATTTCAGGTAGGCACGCACGGTACATGGAAAATAACTCAGCTAACAAGCAATTGCAGTAACCTAGTGCTGGACTTGGAAGAATTAATATGTCCACAGTAAATGACCTGCTAATTTTGCTTCCTTTTAATAAATAAGCACAAGCATTCATTCGTTGAACATAAACTCCAAAGCTCTATGTAATATTAGATACTAGCATGCTTCGAAATTTGCATATGCAGGTGTGTAGTATATCGCAAATCATGCCAAAAACTCACGGCACTGCAAGATTCATCAGGCGCACAGCCACATAAAACAGAACAACCACGCCATCATCCTAATAACCAAATGACCTAAGGTGACGCGTGGGATAGGTAAATGAGTAGCGATGGAAGCTGGTTCATGGGATGATGGGGAAGGGGAATGAGCCGAGAGGGCTCGTGAAAGGAAATACGGACCTAGGCTATAATCCCACCGATTCTATCCCGTCGGGAGCGAGCTCCGCACGCCGCCGCAGGTTACTGCCCTCCGGTGCGCTCTGCCGTCCTCAGCCCTGGAGCCACGGTCGCCTTCCACATGTCAGGACGTTGGAGCCCGCGCTGGCCCTTCACGAATGGGGCCACCGGAGCCGCGCTCCTCGCACGTTGCAGCACGAGCTAGGGACTAGAAGCTGAGGACGAGGGAGATGACGCAGGGTCATTGAGTGAGGCAAAACACAGGAGAACAGGAGGGGGATGGGGAAATCCGCTTTGCTCACATCGCAACGAAAACTTGGTCGGATCGGATAATACTCAGATTAAGGGGCGGCGTGCAAATCAGACTGATTCTTACCAACAGGAGAAGGAACGCTACTCCGTGCGGGCGTACGGATCTCCCAGCAGCCGCACCACGAGATGGGCGTTCCACTTCCGGGGCCGAGAGAAATCGAGGCGTGGGGGGCGCGGGGGAGGAGGAGGAGGAGGAGGCGGGCTTCGAGGCTTCTCTGCGGTGGCGGTGGCGGCGGGGACAGGAACATGCGTCTCAGCTGCCTCCTATTTCGGGGAGGGGTGGGTGTTTCGGCCGCCCGATCGGCGGATCGACGGCGGTCGCCGGCGGGAGGAGGGAGGGGGAGGTCGGCGATTTCGCAATTCGCATCAGGCACGTCACGTGGATGATGATGGATGGGGAAAGGATCATCGGTGCACGGCTCTGGGCAGCGGGTCCCACCTGTCCAGTGTCTGTAGAGATGTTGCGAGGCGGTTCTTGATAGGCACGTGTGGGCAAACTTCCTTCATGTCTTGTTTGTTTGGCACAGTTTAGAAAATAGTTTGATGAACGATTTTTTTTTATGAAGCTGGACCGTTTTGAAAATATTGTTTGGCAAAACAGGTTTATTGATAATTTCATATATGGTGGGGAGAGAGAAATAGAGAGGTAGGAGAAGCTACTTTTTTCAGCTCATGGCAGCTTATCCTTTTGTGAGAGTGGGAGAAAAATAGATTCACCCATGAAGTTATTTTAGAAAAGAGTGTTTGACAAGAAAAATAGCTCGCAATAGCTTGTGAAGCTGTTGTGAGCTGTACCAAATAGCCCCTAAGTCTGGCTATATTACGGTTGACGCACGTGTTGATTAATCTTAAATAAATTTAACTTTGTTTACTAAATATAGTAGCAATATTTATATCTCTAAATAAGTTTATAAAAAATATATTTAAACATCTATTTAATGATACCAATAACTATTCGCTATCCGAGCACCCCAACAAGGCTCGCTGGCCCATCTAGGCCATCCATCCGTTCCGGATCCCAAGCCCGGCTCTTTTTTTTTTCACCGAGCCCGTACCACCATCACAGCTTCCTACCTCCACCACCCACGATCTTTTCGGTTTCCCCAGCGAACCTCAGAATCGTCCGCTCGGTTCCACCGACGCCGCTCGTCGACGACCCTCCTCGGTGGCACCGCCCCTCAGGCCTCAACCCAGCCCCTGCCAGCGCCGCTCCTCAACCCACCACCGCCAGCATTACAACTCTCTCTCTCTCTCCCAGGTGGCTGCGGCGGTGAGCGTCCTCCTCTGCCAGGCGACGACGGCGGCACGTGCGATTCTTCCTCCAGGCTGGCGGCGCGCGGGCCTCGCCCCCTCCTACAGAGGTGCGTGGGCCTCGCCGCCCTTACAATGCCGTTGCCCGCCTTGCCGCACCAGATCCGGGAGTGAGGATGCCGATTTAGTTGAGAAGCAATGCAATCTGCTGTGGGACAGCAGCATGTTCATCAGGTATTAGGATCGAGATATTATTTGGCCACTATTCCCATACAGTACGTACTAGATCGATTATGCAGTGGTTTAATCAATTAATAGGTTGTGCATGTGCAGATGGTCTAACAATAATCGAGGAGGCGGAGGGAAATATCACTGCCTCCACTATCCGTTGAACTGCTCCACATCCTGGCCCCCAACCATCCATGTTAGTTCTCATCAGACCGGTGGGGTGCATGTCGTGTGGCCATGTTGTTTTATATTGATCAAAATGCCCTTCAATTCATTTGGTAATCTAGATTGGCCATACATTCACTCGGTTAAATTTAGGTTCTGATGTTGTCCAAAAATTTATTTGAGCTATCTTGAGAGTCATGTGAATGTATATGATCAAATCAAATATAAACTTTTAGATTTGTTTATCAGGTTTCCTGGAAACCAATACTGCCAGATGCTAACAAGTGCCTGAGGTGCTCCACAAAGATCTTGAGAAAGTACTGGTAGTAGGAATTGTAAAGAGTCAAACCAAATCCAACTGCTCCAGACTTCCATTAATGCTTGCACGTTGATGTGTGGTTTTCGATTTGTTGCCAATGATAGATTATAGGGTCAGTCTTTTTTTGCAAACATATGCTAGTATGTGCATTGCTGATGGATGATGCGGCGTGCTTATGTTCTCGACATGTGTCTTTCTTCTGCTGTTGCTAATTTTGTTCATGTAACTCTAACGGTCTTGTGATAAAGTGTACAATTAACCATTTGCAAATTGAGGATCCATTACTAGTTGAGTCATTATTTTGGTCTTCTTCATTATGTTAACGATAAATTTTAATTTTTCACTGCTTAATTTTCTTCACCTTACAAATGTACTGTTAAAAAATTTTACTTCCTGCACACAGATTTTACTGTTTGATGCTACGAAAGATAATCTTATTAGTAAATTGATCTTTTGTTTCCTTGTCTTGATCTTGTAGGCATTCTTGTTCATCTTATGTTGGAGAAGAAGCGAGCTTGAAGGGCCACTGATGCAGCTTATTCCTATATGGTAACCTAGGTGCTGAATAATATTCAGCACCAGAAGGCCAGCCCAGCCTTTTTTTCACACCCTCTGGCAATCTGATTTTGGAACTTCCAACCCACGATCTCTGCGGTTTTCCATCCGATTCAGAAAGACCCGAATCAGCTCGGTGCCATTTGACCGCTTGCTCTCCTGCGGTCCTGCTGGCACCAACCCACACCCGCCGATGCCGCCCTCACCGCCGTGCCCTGCCCCCAGTCCAACCCTACCCCGTCGAGCTGCGTCCCCTCCCTATCCGCCCCTCGAGGCCTCTCCCCCACTGATGCCGCCGACCGCCACGGCATGCCCTGCCCCTAGCGCCTACCCTGCCGATGCCGCCGCCCGCTCCAGCACCATCATGCCGCCGGCGCAACCTAGAAGTAGCGTCAAGAAGGTCAGCGACCTTGTCCCCTAGACATTAGTGGATGGCAGGTCTTCTACAATAATATCCCCACCATTGTCCACGGTGAGCACAGACCTGAGATGATTGGGGTAGCTTTTGTTTTGTTTCTACCTGATGTAGCAGAAATTGGAGTGACATCAGCTACAATTTTGCTTTGCAGCCATGCCTGTGCATGAGTTCATGAATAGTTTTGCTAGCCACTAGTAACTTGGGCAGTGCACTTGCAGCACTAGCATATCAGTTAACTGAGAGACATAGTGAAGTATAGCAGTATCAGCATTATTCCATAAGTATTGCGGGATGTTTAGCACATCATTTTGCCACCATGTATGCATTATTACGCCTGGTATTTGAATTTCTGAAATCCTGCTAGTATTTGCTTATAATAAAACATATGGGTACAATCATATCAAATTTTATGCTTCATTTTTACGACCATGGTTGATTTCTTGTTTCTGATCCATAATTTCTTATGTACAAAGTTATATGTAACCATAAACATTAATTTCAAAATTACAGCTATTATTTCCTCTATAGGATCTGCAAATATGTATAGCTTACTGTACTATTAATCATGAAAGTTCTTCATTAATGTTTTCTTTTGTTCAGCTTCTTTTGACAGGTGAAGCAACTGGTGGCCATTAGAGGGGCCACGGAAGGGAGAGCGATATATTAGTTTTTTCTCATAGATTTTATTTCTGATACAAAAGTAATATAACTTGGCTTATGAGCTATTGGAACCACCAATATTTATGATCCCATGAAGGTTTTTTATCTGCTATAAATTGCATTTGATTTTGTGGAATAACTTAGACGGACCTGCAAAACTATATATATTTGAACTGCAAAATCTTCTTTCATAATTCATTTCCCTAAAAAATTGTGTTTTCAGTAAAAAAAGATTTATTATTTCAAATATGCCACATATGATTCATTTTACCATTAAAAACCCAAGTTTTTTGACATCACAAATACAACAAATCATGTCTTTATGTTTTAGTCAGAGATTTTTTTCGCCTATAATAATATAATGAAATCTTTCTAAAAAAATTAACGCGTTCAAGCCATGTTTCTATGTACACGTTAAAAAACCACTCGGCTAAAAGAAAAATGACAAACCTCGTGATACAAAAACAACCCTAAAAAAAACGAGGCGAAAACAAGAAAAAAACCGACCATCTGACAAAAATAATTAAAAAAAACTAAGGCTACAAAAAAGGAAAAAAGACCACGCGAACAGGAAAGCAAAAACAAAAAATAAACCAAGCGGGCGGACGACCTCTTGTGGCTACAAGCGTGATGGTCTGACGACCGGCCTGGGTGCGTGGGATCATAGCCCCGATAGTGAATAATAATCATTGTCTGGGTGGTAAATAATAATATTATATCCCCGGGTAGTGAATAATAATCACTGCCTGGATGGTAAATAATAATGAATAAAGTTAAATGCCCCGGATAGTGAATAATAATCACTGCCTGGGTGGTAAATAATAATATCATAGCCCCAAGTAGTGAATAATAATCACTGCCTGGGTGGTAAATAATAATAAATAAAGTTGAATGTATTTTACTTTTCAGGTAGCGAGAACGATCATCAAAACTAAGGGAGTGGTAGGTCTATAGAACGAATCGTTTTGCTACTTGCATGCATGAAAAACATCTAAATCTTTGTGTTTTCTATTATTTATTTATATTGACTACTTCTAGCCGTTCATGATTTCTTGTATCTTGGATGGATCTATGGCAACACCCTTGAAGCTGACAACATGGCCCAGATAAAAGATGAAGCAGGCGCTTGGAGAGCTTGAGTTGCCATTGATCATGGGTATAGATAGCCAACGGGCCGGCCCGACATGGCCCGGCACGGGCCCGTGCCAGGCACGGCCCGATAGGGGTCGGGCTGGCACGGCCCGCGTGCCTCTCGGGCCGTGCCGAGGCAGGCGTCGTGCTCAGCCTACGGCCCAGGCACGGCCTGCTGGGCCGCCGGGTCGGCCCGAGAGCACGACGTGCCCTGCGTGCCGAGCGCCCGTCGTCCTGCGGCCGGAGGAGCGAGCGCCGCAGCGCGTACCGAGCGGCCGAAGGATGAGGGTCGGTGGCGAGGGCGGCGAAGGAGAATGTCGACGGCGGCGCGGGGGGAAGACGACCGGCCGGGATCCGGTCAAGGGCGGGCACTCCTTGAGCCGGGGAAGCCGGGAAGGTCGACGGCGAGTCGGTCAACGGCGAGTCGGCGACGCCGACGCAGGGGAAGCCGGGCGGGCGCTGACGCATGAGGGAAAGCCGGAGGGCGGAGGGCAGAGGGACCGGAGGGCGGAGGGAGAAGGACGCGTGCTCGCGTCCCGCGTCGGCGGTCCGCGGCGGCGCGGCGTCGCCTGGCGGGTGGTGGCGTGGAGGGCTAGCTGGGGATGTGGTGTGGAGAGGAAGGGAATGGGATGGGGCTGCCGGCCGTGGGCCATGGATTTGGGGGAGTGGAAGAGAATGGGGGAGGGGGTTGCGTGGGCCGTGGCCCATGGGGAAGTGCAAGGGAATATGGGGGATTTGGTGATCGAGCCGTGCCCGTGCCGGGCCACGTGCCCAGGGAGCGGCCCAGGCACGGCCTGGTGCCTCGTGCCGGGCTGGCCCAAGAACGATGCCCTTCGGGCCGTGCCGTGCTTGGGCCGGGCTAAAATGTCGGGCCACGTGCCGGGCCAACGGGCCTCGGGCCGCATGGCCATATATAATCATGGGCCAGCAACGAGAAGACCTGGCGCAAATGTTCAATGTGCTCTTCAATGTGGCTCTATAGACAAGGATATCGTCGAAGGACACAAGAGCACAGCGGTGTAACACAGGATGCAGAGTCATATTCATCGCTCCCTACTAGGAGCACCGGTCAATCCAAATTAAAAGCCATGACCGTGAGTTCGAAATGGCCCCAATGTGTTTGGAAGGTTGTCTTATGCACTTCCTAGCAACAAGCAGGTCTGATTGAATCATACGCGAAGTTCCGGAGTGGTGAAACAAGTTGCTAAGGAGAGGTATTCTAAGGATTCATCAATCACCACAATAGGGAACTTGCTTTATGATTGTGAAGGCGTTGAGCATTCTTACGCAAAAACACCACGAGCTGTCCTTTCACCAACCAAAAGCACCGAACACAAGAAAGCCCTATTAGCCTATGATTAGGCTAGGTGAGGCCAGTGACTTGCTTCTTAATCTCAATCTTAGGCTAGGTGAGGCCAGTGACATCCTTTTCCCTCCGTATGGGAAAAGGACGTCTTTTTAAAAAAGATCTTGCACAAACATTATGAATATAAATCATAAATAACTTTTAAATTATTAAGTTTTGAAAAATAAAAATTATAAATAAATTTGTCTTCAAATATATTTTTCATAAAAGTATATATATATATATATATATATATATATATATCACTTTTCAATAAATATTTTTATAGAAATATGAAGTCAAAGTAATGTTTTGAAGATCGTATTATTGTCCTAAATGACATCTAAATCCTATATGGAGGGAATATAGTTAAAATAGAAATTGGTTGTGCACCTGGGGCTAGCGAAAGGGAGTGGTGACAGGGCCATCGTGGCAGCAACTCGGTTGGTTCTGCAAAGATGGCTACGAACTCATCTAAAATCGACTGGAACTCAGGTTCAAATCAATGAGAAGATAGGGCGAGCTAGCCGGATCATTTCAGCTACGGATGCAAGTGAGGCCCGTATATTGGGCAGCGCAAGTGGCGCGACCACACCGGGCCCTCAAAAATTAAGGACCCCTAATCAATAATTAGTTATTAAGTCTAATTAGTTTAAGCGTAGTATTTACCGACGACCCTATTCGGTTGTCTTATTTTGGTTTTTTCAGATATAGAACATTATTTTTTCTCTCTCACATTTAACGAGACGAGGACACTTCCCAAGATGAGTTCCTTCTAGCTACCACGAGTCGCCCATGAAGTCGTTAATTTAGCTTTTTCTTCTCTACCGACATTGTTGCCTTCCCAGTTGTTATTCTCATATAACTTCTCCATTAATAATAGTATGCACTCTTGCCTAGTGGTTTAATGGATGGTTAAGAAGGTCATTTTAGTTCTTATTATTATTGAAAATTGTAACCATTAGAGATAATAATAAAACATAGTTCAGTTATTTTATTTGTCTACAGATATAGGGGCCTCATGTGTTTTGCTCGAGGGCCACAAAACTGTAGGTGTACAGCCCTGATGCAAATGGGCTGCTAGCTTTTGCCGCTACATGTAGCTGCGGGCTTGGCGGGTGCACATTACGGCAAGTGCCACACTGCCGCATACCAGTCCCCCTACTGATGGTTTAGCAGTGCAGTGCTGCCTATCTCCATCAGCACCAGAAATTCAGAAGAGCGCCCGCGCGCGCGGGAGCTGAGCCAAGCCATCCCACCGCCGCCTAGAGCGAGGGAACGCGCTACCTCGGCAAGCTGCTCTGTTCCGCCCTGCTGCCGTGGGCAGGAAGAGCGTCGACGACCGCGCGTGTTCCAACTTGGACGAGGATGCTCGATCGGTGTCGGGATGCATGCTTCGCAAGGCGGAAGAGGAACTTCCTTTTGTCCGCAATGGTTTGAAAGTCACATAAGCGGTATGACAAATTAAGTTATCTTTAATAAAACAAAATCTTCAAATGCTTCTTAAAAAGGGGTTATTTTAACCAAAGATAATCTAGGAAGAAGGAATAGTAATGGTAGTTAAGTAGTCTGTTGTCTTTTTAATAAACCTACAACCAACCAACATCTCTTCTATATTGTGTAGTTTGGTGGGTATTTCGTACTCCCTTCGTATAGGAAAAAGATGATATTTTAGAAAAAATTTTGGTAACATTGAGAATATAAATCATGAATAAATTTTAAATTATTGAGTTTGAAAATATGAAAATTATATAAATAGATTTGTCTTCAAATATATTTTCATAAAAAATATATATATTACTTTTCAATAAATATTTTTAAAGAAATATTAAGTTAAAATCATACGTTGAAGATCATATGACTGTCCTAAGCGTCACTTTTTTTTTCCAGGAGTATATCGCTCCTCCAACAAGCATGTCTCAAAATTGGGTCACCGCCAGGGGCTGGCCCAACACTAGGGCATGGCCCTAGTCGTGGTCCATATAAGCAGGGAATAAGTATTCAGTTTTTTGGCCCATTGAAGCCCAGCCAACGAGTGGGCAAGGCGCACAGCCGCACAGCCGTCGTCGCTCCCTTCCCTCATTCGCGCGAGTGCGACCCGCTGCCCTTGTCCGCGCGACGCCGTGACGCACCGTCGGCCGGCGCCCCCTCCCCCCCTCCTCCAGGCTCCAGCTCCGCCCCTCTGCGGCTCTGCTCTTCCTCGCAGGTGCCTCGCCGCCGGCCTCCCTCCTCGGTCCTCGCGGAGGCCGAGCGTCAGCCGCCGGCCACCAAGCGCCTGCCCGCCCGCCCAACCCAGGCACCTTCTGGCTTCTGCCCACAGGCCGCGGCAGGGAGGGGCCAGGCAGGGCCGCAGGGGCCAGGGGGCAGGGGCGGCTCTTTCCTGCTGGGCAGGGCGCTGGCCAGCAACAGCAGCAACATTGCACCAACAGTTCATTAGGTATGGATGTGCTGAACGGTACTAATTTTGATTTGAAATTTTCAATTTCCAAGCTCGTACCTTTAATCCTGACACTAATTTCTGATTTCAGTGTCGAAGATGACGAGGACAAGGACTTTAGCTTCGTATTTCTCTCGAGTTCCTGAGCAACAGGGGGAGGGGGCTTCTGAGAAATAACCTACTCCATCCCCAGCACCAGAACAGCAAGATCCTCCACCGTAATCTCAAGGTACAGAACAAGAGTCAATTAGGACCAGAGCTAGTGGTGCACAAGCACAGAACCAACCTGAGGAAGTAATCACAACAATTAGAAATGAAAATGTTGATTTTGTGTAGGAGGACGGTTCTAATCAACGAAAGAACTTACCTAATCTACCTAGTACTTCTGGTGTGTTACTTGATTCCATTTATACAAATGCATAGTAAACAATATGATTCATTTTGACTGTTCCTTTTTCTTATTAACTCACCGCACACATAATTTGCTTTTTTTTTTGAGGAGCTTCAGCCTTGTGTTTGGCAATCTGGCTCACAAGAAATGATTTCATTTTTTAACAAAAGCCAAAAAAAAACTTCTTTTTTTTGCAGGAATTTTTGTGGGGACATATTGGTTCCGATTCTGGACTCAATTACGATGCTTGGACGCCAAACAAAATCGAGAGCACAATATGTCTTATCTATCATATCTTTTATACATGCAATGTGTCATATCTTTTTTTGATTTATATATGTTACATATATACATAACATATGTAAATCAAAATCACAATCAAATATATAGAAATCTTACAGATTTAGTACCAACAAATAAAATTTTCTACAGATAAATAGCAAAAGTCATTAATGTAACAGAAAAGCAACAATGTCATGCCTTTATGAATAACAACAGCACGCGCGCGCGCCACGACGATGCATCATGAATGCACTATGGATGAGACGCACGGCGTGCTTCCTCCCACGGCGCAACGGCTGGCCTGGCTATGCCGGTGTGGGTGCACATCGCCCAGAGCACGGTGATGAACTCGCCGCCCTGCGCCAGGGCTTCCTTGTGGGCCTTCATGTGCGCCTCGCCGCTCGATGGCGCCATGTACACCATCAGCTCCGTCCAGAGGTCGGCCAGTAGCTCCCACACCTGGTCCTCCCGTCCGCCTCCAGCCATCTCCGTCAGCTTCTTCCCCAGCCGCGCCCCCTTGTGCACCGTCGTCGTCTCGTCATCATCGTCCTCCCGCCGCCGCCCTTGTGCGAGCTCGATGTTATTAACCAGCTTACTGCAGACGGTGCCCTCGAGACACGACACATGGTACCTCCAACACCCTCCCATCACCTTCTTCAGCTCCTCCTTGGTGTCAGCGTATACACGCCTGGTCCCTTCCGTGTTGTCAGGTAGCAGCTCCGGACACGACGCCACCAGGTAAGCAGCGTACCTGGACAGCGTCGTCGCCACCTTACGATGAGCGCGAGCTCCCTTCGGGGCAGGGGCCTTCTTCTCCGGCGGCGGTGGGTACTTGGCCTCCAGCAAGCTTGTGGCGATGTGCCAGGTGAGGATGACCTCGGCGAGGCTCCTGCTCTCGCATGACTTGGAGAGATGCCGACCGGAGCTGTAGTGCTTCTCCGACCGTAGCGTGGACCAGCCGTTGCTGAGAGGGGCGGCAGCGCCGCCGCCACCGACATGGGCCACTAGGTACTCCACGATGGACTTTTTTACTTGTACGGGCACCGCCTTCTTCCTGGGCAACAGCAGCAGCAGCAGAGCCGCCATGGACGATGGCAGGCGGCGGCGACGGTGGCCAAAGAAACCGAGTAGCGACCACTGGTTGGAGCAGAGGGCGGGGCGGCTGAGCCTCCGCCGCACCCACAGGATGCGGCGGATGAGGCCGGTGATGAGGCGGCTCTCGCGCCAGTGGCGCTTGGCCGTGTACTCGCAAAGCAGCGACACCATGAGCCAGCCGGAGAGGACGAAGAGGAGAAACTCCCAGACCTGCTCGTACAGGAAGGTGAGCAGGAGCAGCATGGTGACGGAGAGGTCGACGGCGGTGAAGAGCGCCTGCGGGACGTGGACGACACTCGTCAGGAGGCACCCCAAGACCCTGAGCGTGCCCCTGGATAGGATGTAGTTGTCGCTCGTGACGCTGCGGTACGCGTACGCCACGTCGCCATTGGCGCTGAGGACGAAGGTCAGGAGGCACAAGGCCCACACCACGGCGGGGAAGAAGATGTAGTTGGCGAGGAAGAAGAAAGGGCTGGAGAGTGCCACCGGCACCACGGAGTGGTACAGCTCACAGAGGAACTGGATCTCGTCGTCGAACACCTGGAAGAGGGCGGCCGCGGCCACCATGGCTTTCAGATCCTCCTTGCTGTTGCGCTGTGCCTCCTCGACGTCGGCATCGACGTCGACCTTGGGGATGGGGGTTGACAACGACGACAAGGCGTCGTCGGCGCTCTGGAGCAGCTCCCCACGCAGGCCTCTGAAGATGAGGCTCCGGCAGCCGCTGGCCTCCTCGTTGGTGATCGGGTGGTCCTCGAACCTCCGACGTAGCAACTTGTGGAGAGCGAAGGAGAGGCATAACCTCTTGAGGCTTGGATCTTGTCGGAGCAGCTCGTCCTTGTCCTTGTCCGCCCAGATGTTGCCCACCGTGATGATGGCGACACCGTCGTCGTCGTCCTTGTTTGGATCCACCAGATGGCAGCCCTCCTCGGGGCTGACCTTCATCTCCAGGCCCTCTTCACCCATCACGACGTACTCACACCTCTTCAGCAGCTCCTCTGTTGCCTCATCTCGCTGCTGATCCTGATCATGATCCTGCTTCTTTCTTCGTAGAATCAGCAGGTCCATGTACCAGCTGAGCTGCTCGGCGTTCCTGCCGTAGGCGAAGGAACGCCTGAACAGCTCGTTGATGGCAACGCGCTGCAGCAGCTTCGCCGCAGCGAGGACCCACAAGGTGCCATAGATGGCCTTCTTGCCGGTGCTGCTCAGGCTGTAGAAGACGAGGTAGCCCAGCCACGCGATGCGAGAGGCGCGGTCGATGGTGCTCGAGTAGGACTGCACGCCCACGTTCACCAGGATCACCTCCACTTTCCGCCGGAGGAGCTCCACCAGAAGCATCCACATCAGGATCGTCCGGGCTCGGAGTGACAGCTCGGAGCCACCTTTACTGTAACCTGGACTCCTCGCCGCGGCCATGGCGGCGGCGGCGGCGCCTTCGTTTTTGGCCTCGGAGAAGAGGTAGGACATGACAGGGAGGAAGAGGGACAGCGAGGATGAAAGGAAGAAGCGGACAGTGGGGTTGAGGATGGCGCTCACGTCGGAGAGCCGGCTGAAGAGGTTGAGGGTAAAGAAGAGCGCCGCGAGCATGAACATGAAGACGGAGGTGAAAACCATGGTGGCCTCATTCCTCTGGTCTGCATAGGACGCGGTGAGGTTGTACACGAAGGGGTGTAGTACGGTATCACATGTATCATTGGTCATATTTGCGGTCATCTTCCTATACTAACGGACTACTGGAGTGGGGGGCATACATGTTCATAGTGCCTGATTGCCACCATATATATATATGTATGCAGTATGGACATTCATATCTTCTTCTACGAATATTGATGATGAACATGGAATCGCGTGGACGACAAGATAAGAGAAAGCGAAAGCAGTGATCTAATTAATAGTAATAACTTTATTATTGTTCATTGTCTCTCTCTTTGTGCGAACAGAATGGCCAGCAAATCTCTAGCTCTAGTATCGATATGTTATAAAATATATTCTCGTAATGTGCTTATGTATGTCATATATATTGTTACTCTTTACTGTAAAGTTAGTCAATAATTTCACTTGCACGGATTCTATAAATTGATTTATTCGGGGACAAATAGAGTAGCTCATCCAAAACAAGTTTATCATGCTCATGTATGTATTCTCTCTAGTTCAAATTATAATACATTTTCACTGTTCCAGATACATAGCTTTTACTATCTCCACACTTAGCTATGCACTATATCTATTAAATATACACATTTAAGACAATGTTTTTTTTTATAAGGAAAGCTTTATTAATTTCAAGATCATTGCATCGAGACGATACAAATGCCTTGAAACACTTCGGGCCTCTGTATAATCAGAATACACATAGCCATATAAAAGATAACACTTAATTCGAAGACTACCCATCCATGTGTCTGGCATGGGTATCCAGAAGACCCCCCAAAAACGTCTTGAAATTTGAAATGATGGACTATATAGCAAGATTGGGGTGAATAACTAAAATTGCGAATATTTAGCTCTGTATCATTTGTTCATATTCTAAAACACAATATATATATATATATATATATATATATATATATATATATATATATATATATATATATAATCTTTTAAATCTATATCTCCTGTTGTGAAAGAGTTTAGTTACCAGTAGCACTTTATATACTTTTCAATCCCAATTCATTGTCCTCTTCGCACTACATCTTCATGTATATTGGATAGTATATGTTTAATTAGAACTACCCATCTTCCGTACTCCGTAGGTTCCTATATATTGTAACAAAGACCGATAAATACTTTCTTTTCTATGTCATCTGGTGATGGGCTTACATTTACTTTATCTACTATTCCATCCTCTCATGTATCTCCTCCCCCCCCCCCCCCCCAAGCACGTCCCAATCGCACTTTAATGTGTGTCCGTGTGTTTCATACATATCTGAATACATATACTTTCCTATCTTTACTTTGTTCTCTTTTGATAGACAATAATTACCAATTGCTTTCCTGTTTCATTGGTATTTTTTGACTTTGCATTGTACCTTCATGTATACTTGTCACTTACTTAATTGAAACCCTAATTCAAGTAATATTTACATTTGGAAATCAACATGTTAATCATTTCACGCGTATGCTTATATAATAGTATATGTAAAAGTTTGAGTTTATATTTGTGGAGATAAAAATAGAGTAACCTAGAAATATCAAACAATGTTGAGATCTTCTAATTATAGATGATGTAGGTTATTTGTATTTAGGGGGGTTAATTAAAGTTTTTATAATAATGCACATAGTGTAAAATTTAGATGAAAATTTTAGGGGCTATCCTTATTATTTTAATATATATCTATACCTATTATTAAAGAACAAATGAATTCTTTTGTCCAGTTATTTTACTTTGGATCTGTCTATTTACTATCCGGTTATTTTAGGATTAAGAAATAACCGGTTGTTGGAATCTATAAAAACAACCACTTTTTTACACACACACACACAGACACACACATACACACTCGCACACACACACAAACACAAACACATACACATGTAAACGCAGACCTAACAGCTCACACACGCACACACAAAACCCTGAAAAAAAAACACACACACACACATACAGAGCAACCGCTGCTGCTATTAAAAGAAAAGCAACAATGAGCAAGGCCAAGCAGCGAGGAGCAAGCGGCACCAGGGAGGCAGGGACCAGGAGGAGGAGCAAACCGTCAGAGAGAACAAGGGCGTCGCCGCCGCCACGAGATTGGACCTGGGAGAGCCATGACTGGCCGGCTAGCCGCCCCACGAGCTCAGCCCTGGGCACGTCGGCCGCTCGCCGGCCGTCTGGCCCGCGCGCCGCGCGTCGCTCGCCGGCTGCTCGCCCCGCACCGCGCAGCTCGCCGACCGCTCGCCTCGCGCGAGGAAGGAGCTTCGAGACCCATGCAGCTCGCCGGCCGCTCGCCCCGCGCGAGGAAGGAGCTTCGAGGCCCGCGCCGCTCGTCGGCCGTTCGCCCCACGGCCCGCGCGCCGCTCGCCGGCCGTTAGCCCCGCGGCCTGCGCGCCGCTCGCCGGCTGCTCTAAAATGACGGAGATAACCACGGGCACGTCCAAAAATCAATCAGTAACTCTTGTGTGCACTCGCAAACGAAACGGACGGACGGATGCTACAACACAACCACATCCGACGGCCACAAACAACGGGTTGCTCGAAAGACCAGAAACAACCGGTCAATCGATAGCATTTCTCTTTACTTTTTACAATGTCGTTGTGTCTCTCCCTATCTTGTTTGTGTCTCCGACTCACAACTCGTGCTCATAATTTAGAACCACATGCATTCATGCATCCAGCGATGGTATAGACTCCGATTCCAATACGTATTATTTTTGGAACGGATGACGTGACTGTTACATAAATCTCTGAGAAATATGTCATTCTGGTAATTGCAATAAGGTGTATGTGTTCTTTACAACGCTTCTGCCTGTTTGCTAGTAAATGTTAAAGTCTACTGAATTAATTATTAACTGTTGGATATTTTCTATCTTTTCTTAACATTTATCTTATTTTCCTATTGCATTTTATGAGGATTAACATGTAGACACTCTTATGAGGCATCTAATATAACAATAAAGTAAGACATTTCTTTTTTATTATCAACAAATATCATAAGGAGCCTACATGCCTTTAGGCTTTAGCCGATATTGCGTGAAGCTTTTATCATGGTCACTCTACCGACGTGCGTCCAAGGAATTTGTTTTTGTTCATGCGCCACAGGAATATATGTTGCGTGTACACACTGCTCCATATGGAGTCTTAACAATCATCATTTTTTTTTTTGACGAAACTGAAGGGGCCAAGACCCCTGCATAATCATCATTTCGTTTACTTCATCTAGAATGTGACTGGACCAGCTAAAGACACATTTAACCACTACTATAGAAACGATTTTTGGAGACAATGGAAAGGTCTCCATAGGGATTGGTGGCATAGCCGCCTTTATTTATCCGTCTTAACAAATCCACGATTAAATATTTATAGAGGTATTGTAAATGAATTTGTACAGACGGCTTGAAACAAGGGCCGTCTCTATAAATAAATTTCCAGAGACGACTCAGAATCAACCTTCTAGAAATCATAAATTGGGCAAATAATAATAAAAAATTCTTCCCCACTAGCCAGCTTTATGTGTCATGTTATTAAGCGCACAACTTCGGTTCACTTTGTAAAGGAACTTGAAGCAACAACCAAAAAAAAAACAATGCCCCTTTGGCCTTTGATTATGAGGAACAAATTTGGCCTATGAAATCTTGCCCACAACCTTGAAACCGCCATGGCTTGATAATTGGATACATCGACACGACACACACCAATTGAATATTTCCAAATAATTACTGGCACTCCTCGCATCCCTTGTTATTAGCGAAAATAATCAAGAATCATAGTGGGCTAATATGAACTAACCCGGAAAGCGACAACTTAATTTTTGCCCTTATGAACTTTCCCATCGCCACCTTTGCTTGATCATTAAGCAATACAAGTCTTTGACAAATGTTTGATACGATTGATCACTAAGCAATATTAGAACTTGGATCATGTAGCAATCGTCTAAAATGGGGCCCATGGACACCCGTTTGAAGAAAATCTTGACACGATTCGACACTTCACCTGGGAAAACCAGCGTGGTGCCGAGAATATAGGCACAACGGCCGCATGCAGGGAAAACTAGCCTCAGTCAGATCTTGCATAATGGCCCTGTGTGTGTGTGTGTGCGCGCGTGTGTATGTGTGTGTGTGCGCGTGCATCTTTGCTACTTTTCCTGGTTTGTTCCCGGTTGAGGTGTCCTAAGTGTATGTGTGTGTCTCTCTCCCTCTCTCTCTCTCTCTCTCTCTCTCTCTCTCTCTCTCTCTCTCTGGAATCTTAGTGGTGTGCCATAATTGATACTCTTGCGGTATGAAATTCAGAGATGAGCTGACCATTGACATCTGTAAGTAGGTCGGATTTGCACTTAGGATTTTCTTCCAACGTACTGGCTAGTTTTATTATGGGGCATATAAGGTGTATTTTGGGGATACCTATTTGTGATCATTTCTGAATGGACCATTACCAGAAATGCTACTTATTTTAAGTTATCACACACAGAGAAATGCAATTTTACATGGTGGATTTTATAACAATTGTATTTGTATGTACTAATCCATCTATTTCGTCCCAGAGGTGAAGGAGAACTCTGGAGCAACCAATGGAATGAAGGGCTACTATTTGGTGAAAGCGCTAGTGGTTGACTGGACTCATAGGTGAAAGTGAAGCCCTGAATTCTACTTCCTGAATTTTTGGCAGAGCCTTTTATTTAAGTGATAAACCATCCTTCTCCTTGTTGAGAAATTTTGATCTGAATTTTTGGCGGAGCCTTTTATTTAAGTGGTAAACCATCCTTCTTCTTGTTGAGAAACTTTAATATTTTTTGACTTTGCATTGTACCTTCGTGTATACTTGTCAAGTGCTTAGTTAAAACCCTAAATTCAAGTAATACTTACTTTTGGAAATCAACATGTTAATCATTTCACGCATATGCTTATATGATAGTATATGTAAAAGTTTGAGTTGATATTAGTGAAGATAAAAATAGAGTAATCTAGAAATATCATACAATCTTGAGATCTTCTAATTATAGATGTAGGTTATTTATATTTAAGGGTGTAATTAAAATTTTTATAATAATCCACATAGTGTAAATTTTAGATGGAAATTTTAGGGGCTATCCTATATTATTTTAATCTATATCTATACCTATTATTAAAGAATAGATAAATTCTTTTGTCCAGTTATTTTACTTTAAACAATGTCGTTGTGTCTGTCCCTATCTTGTTTGTGTCTCCGACTCAACAACTCATGCTCGTAAGTTAGAACCACACACATTCCTGCATCCAGCGATGGTATACACTCTGTTCGGCTGATTGGTACGGTACGGCTGACTGGCTTATTGTTCTGTGAGAAAAACACTACTGAATGGCTGGCTGGTGCTGGCTGGACCAGCCAGCCGAACAGAATGATAGACTCCGATTAATTCCAATACGTATTATTTTGGAACGGATGACACGCATGACCGTTACATAAATCTCTGAGAAATATGCCATTCTGGTAATTGCAATAAGGTGTATGTGTTCTTTACAACGCTTGTGCATGTTTGCTAGTTAATGTTAAAGTCTAACGAATTAATTGTTAACTGTTGGATATTTTCTATCTTTTCTTAACATTTATCTTCTTTTCCTATTGCATTTTAGGAGGATTAACATGTAGACACTCTTACGACGCATCTAATATAACAATAAAGTAAGACATTTCTTTTTTAATTAAATTATCAACAAATATCATAAGGAGCCTACTTGCCTTTAGGCTTTAGCCGATTGCATGAAACTTTTATCATGGTCACTCTACAGACGTGCGTCGAAGGAATTTGTTTTTGTTCATGCGCCACAGGAATATATGTTGCGTGCAGACACTGCTCCATGTGGAGTCTTAATAATCATCTTTTTTTTTTTTTACGAAACTGAAGGGGCCAAGACCCCTGCATAATCATCATTTCGTTTACTTTATCTAGAATGTGACTGGACCCAGCTAAAGAGATATTTAACCACTACTATAGAAACGATTTTTAGAGACGAAGTAAAGGTCTCTATAGGGATTGGAGGCATAGCCACCTTTATTTATCCATCTTAACAAATCTACGATTAAATATTTATAGAGGTATTTGCCCAGCAATCTCTGTAAATGAATTTGTACAGACGGCTTGAAACAAGAGCCGTCTCTATAAATAAATTTTCAGAGATGACTCAGAATCAACTTTCTAGAAATCATAAATGAGGCAAATAATAATAATAAAAATTCTTTTTCATCGGGGGAAGCCCCACCAGCCAGCTTTATGTGTCATGTTATTCAAGTGCACAACTTCGGTTCACTTTGTAAAGTAACTTGTAGCAACAAAAAAAAAAAAAAAAAAAAACAATGCCCCTTTGGCCTTTGATGATGGGGAACAAATTTGACCTATGAAATCTTGCCCACAACCTCGAAACCGCCACGGCTTGATAATTGGATACATCGCCACAACACACACCAATTGAATATTTGCAAATAATTAATTACTGGCACTCCTCACATCCCTTGTTATTTGCGAAAATAATCAAGAATCATAGTGGGCTAATATAAACTAGCCCGGAGAGCAACAACTTAATTTTTGCAGCCCATTGATGCATCCTAGATGCCCTTATATGAACTTTTCCTGTGGCCACCTTTGCTTGATCATTAAGCAATATAAGTCTTTGGCAGATGTTTGATACGATTGATCATTAAGCAATATTAGAATTTGGATCATATAGCATTCATCTAAAATGGGGCCCATGCACACCCATTTGGAGAAAATCTTGACACGATTCGACACTTCACCTGGGAAAACTAGCGTGGTGCCGAGAATATAGGCACAACGGCCGCATGCAGGGAAAACTGGCCTCAGTCAGATTTTGCATAATGGCCCCAAAATCAACATTTTGCATTGGTCTTCCCCTCATGTGAAAATTGTAAGGCTCTCAACATCAACCCGCGATGGCTGTTGATTCAATATGTTAACCTGACTGTTTCGTGCCTTGGAAAATACAAAATTTTGCTTGCGCACATTTTCATGAGCTGGTCAAACCTTGATTGAAACTTCACCTATGTACCTGCGATTTCAGATTCATTAGTCTTCCAAGCCGGATTATAGTTATGTTGTATTTTTGTTTGCAACTAGCGGAAGCGGAAGAGATTTCAGTTTCATTATTCTTCCAAGTCCCAATCATCCCCATATGCTTCAGATTATAAGTGTGTTGTTTTTTTTGCTTACAGTTAGCGGAAGCGGAGAAATTCCCATTACTCCCGAGTACCGATGCCTGAGGGAGTGGCAAAACCAGCCATGCCTTGCACCTCGTCGTGCATCAGGTGAGGCGGTAATCCATGCCCCACACCACGTCGTGTTCCTCGGCAGCAGCGGCGGCGTGCGGCACGTCATCATCCTCTCACAACTTCTCAATATATGCACGAACAGTCCACCCATATAAGTTGTCAACATTCAGTCAAAATTCTGTATAAAACTAATGGTATGTCTAGTAGGGCTGGAAGCGGTTCGGGTTCGGGGCGGATATCCGCGGGTTTCGGTTCCAGCGGGTTCGGGTTCGGGTCTAATTTTTCGTCCACGGTTTTTGAGTTCGGATACCCAAAACATATCGGGTTCGGTTTCGGGTTTCGATTTTCACCCGCGGATATCCAATGGATATCTGAAATATAACATTTTGAATAAAAACTCATGTATTTTATTAGTAAATTATTTATGTAAGCTATTAAATTTGTTCTAAATAATTATGTGTTGTTTATTGTCTCTTGTTTAGACATTTGAATACGTAATATATATCATACATATGTTGCTAAAAATTCTTTATTATTTCTCTTATTGCAATATAGTGGCGGGTTTCGGGTTTCGGTTAATCCGTCGGGTTTCAGGTATCCGTGGGTTTCGGTTTCGGGGATAGATTTTCACCCGAATCGGATCGAGGTTTTGGGTGCTCAGAGACTCCACCCGATCCGAATCCGACCCATTGCCATCCTTAATGTCTAGTTATCTGATGACAGATTTTGTCTGTCCAAATCTATCAATTTTTCCACCAATCAAATGAAGACAACTCAACAAGAAAAAACTGACACATATACCACCTCTAAATCTGTTGAATCCTACTTTAGCAAACAAGACACTCAATAACAGTTTTTATTCCAAACCCAACATTCAATAGCAGAGGGAAAACTCAGCTATGATACCAAAAACAGAATAAGCAAGATAAACTTATACTAAACAAAAAAGACATATCTGACTGCAACAAGTTAATGGACCGCTCAGTATTTCTCATGATTACGAGTTCTACATCTAAGTACAGAAACAAGACATAGGGACAAATCTCGGATAACAATGGTCCCAACATCGATCATACATCCAATCAGATCAAAATTTCTCAACAAGGAGAAGGATGGTTTATCACTTAAATAAAAGGCTCGGCCAAAAATTCAGGAAGTAGAATTCAAGGCTTCAGTTTCACCTATGAGTCCAGTCAACCACTAGCACTTTCACCAAATAGTAGCCCTTAATTCCATTGGTTGCTGCAGAGTTCTCCTTCACCTCTGGGACGAAATAGATGGAGTACATACAAATACAATTGTTATAAAATCCAAGAGACAATATCATGTAAAATTGCCTTTCTCTGTGTGTGATAACTGAAAAATAAGTAGCATTTCTGGCAATGGTCCATTCAGATATGATCACAAATAGGTATCCCCAAAATGCACCTTGTATGCCCCATAATAAAACTAGCCAGTACGTTGGAAGAAAATCCTAAGTGCAAATTCGACCTACTTACTGATGTCAATGGTCAGCTCATCTCTGAATTTTATTCCACAAGATTATCAATTATGGCACACCCAGTACTAAGATTCTAGAGAGAGAGAGGGAGAGAGAGGGAGAGAAAAAACAAACACACACACACATAGAGAGAGAGAGAGAGAGAGAGAGAGAGAGAGAGAGACTTAGGGCACCTCAACCATCAACAAACCAGTAAAATTAGCAGAGATACACCCAGATACATGTTATGAACGACGTATAGGAATATGAAGTAAAGAATCAAGCCACAGAGGAGACACACGATTTAACGTGGAAAACCCCTTAGATGTGAAGGGGAAAAACCACGGGCACCAGCCAGCAACAATCTCACTATCTCAAGAGTTTTGGGTTACACGCCTATGGCGGCTTACAAGAGAATCAAGTCTCCACGAAACCCTAGCAAGGGTGTATATACCGTACCGTACAGGGGCGAGACCGGCCCATGGGCCGGCTTCAGACTCCGCTACGCTCCGGCCCAAGCCTCCGGCGACGGGCCTCCGCTTCGCTCCGTCAGAAGCCCGGCCTACATCCTGGAGTGAATTTGGAACAACTCCAACAATACACACACAGAGAGAGAGAACAAAAATAGAGACAAGAGACCCACAAAAAGAAACCTTCTATGTTCTGACATAGCGCACACACGCACACAGAAACTCAAAGACAAAAAAAAACACGAAGCACAACAACGTCAGATACATCTACAATCAGAGGGACACTCACAATAGCAGCTACATAACCACATGCCAAGTCAACTGCAAAGAAACAAAGAAAGACACGTAGAAAGATAAACGATACAACATGAAAAAGGCCCAAAAAGAGAGGGCAAGCACAAAAACATCTACAACCCAAACTTCAAGGACATCTACAAACAAAGATACTGTTGTATGTCTGAAAAAAAAACCAAAATAAGATGAGCGCACACAATATTTAAAACGGACCTTAGTAGTTTATTCGATTTAATTACGTACATAAAATATAGGTCAAGCCCATATTAAATGTAACAGAACATATAATACATTACATTACACATTAAAAAATTAAGACAATAAACGAAAGCTGCTATAGTGCACACAGGCAGTGAGGCACCACCCAAGCAACGCGACAATGAATTGAATTACAACAATGGAAACACGTACGGTGTTGAAATTGCTATGGCTCGCTGAGCCCTGTCCATTATGGTGGTGGCATATGCATCCAGCTAGTGTGAGCTGCTGCCATTAGCGCGGCCGGCCGTACAACGAACATGGTCGCCGGCGTAGGCGGCTTCGTCGTCCGTCAGGCCGACGGTGACCGGCTGGCAGATGTAGGTCTGCTGCACCGTTTTCCCCTTCTTCCCCAGCGGGTAGGAGGTGACGTTGGAGGTCACCATCACCTGCATGCTGAACCTGTTGGCCAGGTGATAGTTCTCCCAGATGTAGCTGGTGTTGGTGTCGTTGAGAATCGTCTGCAGCGTGATCGTCGTCTGTCGCGGCACGGTGAAGTTGCCCAGGGTCACGTTGCCGATCTGCCCGTACGGCGGATCCATGTCGACGAGGCTCACCCGGGTGCCGTTGCAGTCGATCTGGGTGCGGCCGCCGGGGTTGTTGGCGATGAGGATCACGCGAAGGTTTGTCCGGCCCGCCTTGTTGAATGTCACATTAGTAGGCTCATCACGAGACCCACCGGAGCAGCCAAGGAAGCAGTCCTTGGGAAGTGCTGGCCTTAATGCTGCGCCGTAGTAAGACACTCCCGCACCAGCCTTTGATGGCCTTAATGCTGCGCCGTAGTATGCTGCAGCACCTGTTGCCGCCGGTACCTTTGATGGACGATGATACCCTGACTGCTTCCAAAGGGCGTCGGCGGCGATGTAGCCTTTGTTGACGGCGAGGCCCATGTCCTCGGAGCGGAGCACGGCGTGGATCGACAAGGCGATCACGGTGACGGTGAGCACGGTTACCACGGCAGCCACCGCGTAGCGCACCATGGCCAGGCATCCGAATCTTGTGTGCTCGCCATCGTCCACGTCGCCGCCTGCAATAATATATTTTATGTCACTCATCTTCTTGCGCGCACTTCTCTCCCTCCCTCCTTAACTACGACTATGGATCGAGTACGTGAACAATGGATCGGAGGAAGAAGATATGTGTTCTTATGCAAACCCATCCACACACTCTAGCTAGGATCGGAGTAGACGTAGCAAGAAATTAAATCGGAGGCCCCACACCACGGACATACTCCCTCCATTTTAAATTGAAAGTACTAAATAAGCTTACTATACAAATATATTTGATGAAGAATCTAATGATACTTAGTTGGTATTGTAAATATATACTATTATCTTAATATATAAACTTCGTCAAAGTTAAAACAATCGGCAGTCAGAAGTGTCGGGCTTTCAAGACTTGCTGGTAACAAGTGATAAAACACTAGCAAACATGTGTGTTTTTTCACGTTCCTCAAATGCCCATATATACGAAAATCTTTTGTGAGGCGTTTGCATTTTTTTCCGAGGCGGTCAGGAAGGATAACCGCCTCGGTTAATATCTGGCATTAATCGAGATAGTTATTTTTTTATTAACCGAGGCGGTTAGAAAGAACCGCCTCGCCAAATCCATTTAGCGAGGCAGTTAAAAAACAACCGCCTCCTAAAATGCATTAACTGAGAGGGTTATTATAAGTTATCCGCTTCCAAAAATACCCCTATTATCGGAGGCGGACCTGCTCGGTTAATATTATCGAGGCCCGCAGGCCCAGACGAGGCCCGGTAACATTTCGTAGTATATATATACATGACAAACCCTAGCCTCCTAATCTCTCTTCTCCTTCCACTCTCCAACTAGCCGCACCCACCTCTCTCCCATCCATGCGCCGCCCCCCACTACTCTCCTCCCCTCCCACTCCCTCCCGGACCTGCGCAACCCACCTCTCTCCTCCCTCTCTGCTTCGTGCGACGGGGCAACGACGGGCCTCAGAGGCGCGGCCTCGTGCGCCGGCACGAGCGCAGTTAAGGCGGGCCTCGAAGGCGCGGCCTCGCGTGGCCGGCGGCGGGCCTCGGGGTTCCCCCTTCCTCTTCCTCTCCGGCGAGCCGTGGACAACCGGTGCCCGGATCCACGCTCCCCCTTCCTCTCCGGCGAGTGGTGGCGCGTGGATGTGGCTAATGGCGGTGGCTACTGCCCAAATTCGGCGGTGGGTTCCCGGATCTGGCTAGTGGCAGCGACTGCTGCCCAGATCCAGTGGTGGAGCGTTGATGGGCTTGGCGGGCCCATGGATGTTATCCACGGTTTTATATTTTTTTGTTTTTAACTGGATTAACCGGCATCCAACCGTCTCGGAAAAAGGTCGTATTAACTGTATCCTTTGATCTGAGGCTGTTGTGATAACCGCCTCGGTAAATCCATTTTGTCCGCCTCGCACAAAATTAATGTAGTAATGGCGACACATGTTTCTATAAAACTGATGCAATTATTTTTACTACACGATTTTGAATCTTATATTGTATATTTGGTACTCCAAATGATCTCAAACAAAAAAGTTGTAAACTATAAAATTATAGATGTCGTCGAGTTCTACAACTTTGATGTTGACCTTGTCTACATTTCACATTGGTAATCATTTCAAATATGATTCTAGAGCTTATATTGAATATTTGTACTTGTAAACCATATCAAATAAAAAATTATTAACTCCAAAGTTGTATATCTCTTTAAACTCTATAATTTTGATTTAAAGTTTATCTTCATCCAATTGAATATGAAAAAGTTATAGATCTTTTTTGAGCAAAACAACATATTGCTAGGGTTCAAGCCATGCACCGGCAATGATAGGTCCACCTATAATTGCCAGTTCGTGGTTTCAACCTGCACTGATAGGTTGCTTATATCTGCCGTTGAAGCCACGAACTAGCAGTGATATTCACTGCCGGTTGGAACCACGAATCGGTAATGCTACCAGGTCCAAAGCAAATAGCAACGGTTATCAGTTCTGGCGCAGTGAAAGAACAAAATAGAACTCAAAATCTCAACGTTCTCTCGAATGTTCAGACCACTTTATAACTGATGTTAGCTATTCTTTTTACATATTTACAAATGTTCACTACTAGAAACACAACCTATGCCGACAGGGAAATATGATAGCCAATGGGTAGTTGGGGAAACGCGAATGGCCGATAGTTAACCAGTTATCGACGGTTACAAGGTCTCCCGTCGGTGTTTGTAGTGAATAGCCGACGGTACAAACTATTCCCGAGCGTTAGATGTCGACCAATCGAGCACAACAGTAGAAGACCGAGAGGACAGATTAATTACCAACGGTGTTAGTAACACCGTCGGTCTTCGTATTGAATAGCCGACGGTACAAACAATTCCCGAGTGTTAGTTGTCGACCAGACGGGCACTGCCCTAGAAGGCCGAGAGGGCAAATTAATTGCCAACGGTGCTATAACACCGTCGGTCTTTGTATTGAATAGCCGACGGTACAAATAATTCTCGAGCGTTAGATATTGACCAGTCGGACATTGAACTAGAAAAGCCGAGAGGGCAAATTAATTGCCAACGGTTTTATTGAAACCCTCGGTTTTTGTATTGAATAGCCAATAGTACAAAATATTCCCGAGCGTTAGATTTTGATCAGTCGAGCAATACACTAGTAGACCGAAAGGGCAAATTAATTGCCAACTGTCTTAGTGAAAACCGGCGGCACATTGTAATAATCCCCAATAGTCAGGTAAGGACGCTTGGCTATTGGGTGAAATATTACCTTTTTTACCGTTGGCCTATGCATAGAAATATATATATGGAAAACTAAAGAGACAAAATTTATTCGGGACTGGTAATTTTTGTTGTGTGACCTCTTGTCTAGTCGTGCGTACTCCTCCGGTGGAGAAATAAAACAGGTACAACACGTATTCATCCACAATACCGAGACCAAGACCAAAACTTTCAGTGCAGAATATTGCTAAATAGAACCAGATCGAGGCCAATTGGACAGAACAATTGGATTAGATTGGAATTGAATCGCCGCGTGTTGCGAAGCTAGGTGGGTGCCTTGCCGAGGTGGAGCTCTGGCGTGGCCATGGGCTACATCGGCGAGGAGGTGCGTTGGCACAGACCGCAATGATGAGGATTAGCATTGGACATCAAGCATGACGACGACGCGGAGCTCATGCGTCGATTGCGGGTACTCGACGACGACACAGAGTGTGGGCCAACCAAGCCCGCAAGGCAGAGCTCGACCATGGGCCACTGGCTGAGGGCGAGTGATAGGTCCAAAGAGGCTAGAGGGGGAGTGAATAGCCTATTTAAAATTCTACAAATAACATTTGATGAAGTAGTTAGTAACACAAGTGGCGAAGCGAGTTTTGCGCTAGCCTACTAAAAAATGCGAGCCTACTTAAGTTTCTAAGATCACACACAAGCTATTCTAGGTTGCAACTACTTACTTCTAGGTGGATAAATAAACTACCAACACTATCACTACACAAGTTAAGTACTCAAAGTAAGGGAGAGAGTGTAGAGTGGTTATACCGCCGAGTAGAGTAGATAGCCAATCAACGAAAATAATACCAATACACTTGAAGGTGATGGTCCAAGATCAATACAAGATGAACACCAATTTAAACCGAGGTTCACATGCTTGCCAGCATGTTAGTCCCCCGTTGTGTCGACCACTACTCGGTGGTTCGGTGGCTAATTGACAACCAATGTCAAGCTCAACTAATGAACGCCACTAGAACCTACCACGAGTAAGGTAACTCAATGACACGAGCAATCCATTAAGGTTACCTTTAGCACTCCGCCGGGGAAAACACCAAAACCCCTCACAAGATCACCGGGAGTGGCCGGAGACAATCACCAACTCCGCCAAGCTACTTCGCTGCTTCAAGCCGTCTAAGTGACGGCAATCACCAAGAGAAATGAGAGAACTCCACAGTAAACATGATCAACAAGTGCCAATGGATGCAAAGATCAATGCAATGCACTTGGATCATACTCTAGCTCACAATGAATGAGAATGAAGTGATCTACGTGAGTTCGAGTGCTTGGAGGATGCTCAAAAGGTGTATCAACAAGTTAGAGAGGCAAGAGAGTGAGCAAGAACCGGCCATGTGATATTTATAGTCTTGCACAAACAAACATAGCCGTTACTCACACTCTGCGCACCGTCGGACGCTAAGCGTCGGACGGTCGCTCGAGAGCGTCGGAATAATAAGACCCGTCCGACGCTTTCCACTGGCGGATCGTGCGTTGCCATGTATACTTTTCTTTTGAAATCGACCGTTGGCGCCAGATCGTCGGACGGAGAACAATCGTCCGAGGGTCGTCGGACGCGATCCGTCGGACTAATGAACTGTGCAGTCCGACGTGTCCAGAGAGCTCCCCGAGAGCAAATATTGCGTCGGACAGAGTCCGACGGTTGGCCTCGGACCAACGAGGAGCGTTCGATGCTCCAACGATCGCCACGTGTCAAAGTGCAACTGTTTGGCACCGTCGGACGCTAGAACAATAGTCCGACGCTCTGAAAAACTCGGTCCGACGCTCACTCGCGTGCAACAGGGCAGTCAGCCGTCGGACCCAGGGAATTGGTCCGACGCTCGGCTATCAGAGCGTCCGACGCTCTAAATTGAGTTAGATTGAGCCCGTGTCAAGTTCTTTGTTTATGTTGGCTAACACTTGTTATAAAAGAAACAATTATCAGTGAGTGTTAGCCATTTTCAAAGTGTTTTGCAAAGGTTTTGAGTTAGCCACTAGATCTAAATACAATGCATGATCCAAACATCTAATGGCACTTGATAACCGTGTTAACCGTAGAATAACTCCTCTCTTTATAGTACGGCTATCTATTCTAAACGTGATCACACTCTCTATAGTGTCTTGATCACAAAAATGGAAAGAACCCTATTTAGTTTCACCTTTGCCTTGAGCTCCATCCAAAACAACAAGTTTTGAAGCATTTGATCTTTATATTGATGGGCTTACACCAAGAGCTTGGATGCCGTCCTAGCTCCACACTTGATCTTTCAACCACACATATAATCACAACACTTAAACATGTGGTTAGATACTAAGTGTCATCAATTAGCCAAAAACAAACATAGAGCTTTCAGCGAGGCGAAGCTCGGCTCCACGAAACATGCCGCAAGGAAGATAGTGGGGCTTGAGTGTGACGATGACTCGGAGCTCAGGCGACCGTTGTTGGCTGTGTGACAGCGGCACAAAAATTGGGCCCGCTAAATATTTTAATAATTATATAAATCGCAATTAATATTTCTAATAAAGATTCAAAATATTTAATAATAAAATAGGTACATGTATAAGTATGATTTATGTATTAAATACATAAAAATAACATATTTAATATTAATATAATTAGATATATTAAAAGAAATTAAATTTATCAATAATTAATTATATCAAGAGTAATAATAGATTAAAATAATTAATTATTTATTATATCAATAATTTTTAACTGTTTAAATGGTATATATCACTACTTTATTAGTATAATTAAAATTAGCATATTTATTATTAGTAATTAGTAGTTTTAAATAGTTTTATCAAGTATTTTATTCTTCTCGGATATGGATAATGTCGCATATTCATGGATAATGTCGGATATTTCGAATACGAATATTAAATCGGATAGAGAAGAATCGAATTCGAATACATCCTTTCGACATCCATATTTAATTAAATCGAATACGAATACGAATATCCATATTGCGCACTTTCTTCGAATACGAATTCGGATAATTCGGATTTCCAGACATCCAAATCCATCCTTAACTAATGTGCCCCCAAAAGATATAAACGAATATGGAAATCGTTGGCCAACAAAAGAAGCACTTATATCTGCTAAACCAATAGACTTTACAACCAATGAAGGTTAGGCTTTGCTATGTGAGCACTGGAGTACATCAAAATTTAGAAAGTCATCCTTAAAGACAAAGCAAAATCGTCTAGCTAGAGAAAATAATGTATACCATCGCAGTGGCTCCAGAAGCTTACGAGCAACACGCCAATGGCTGGTAAGAACCCCAACCAAAAAGTTTTGACTTCATAAACTATTGATGTACAATGTTCAATACATGCCAAACCATACTTGCACTTAATTGTAGGCACTAAAAACTGGTGTAGATCCTAGAATTGGTGGCGCTTGGCTACATAATCATGAATTGAATCCAGGGACAAATGATGGCAGGTTGTGCAACCCGAATGCTGCTGATAAATGGGTAAGTGTTCCATTATTTAGCTAATAGCTCTTGTAGTTGTCATGTCACTGATCCTTATTTTTCTATGTTTTTTTTTAGAAAAGGCACAATATGAGGAAGGAATGGAAAAAAAGTATGGCTCCAATTGAAAAATTGAGCATCCTGAATTAGATGCAAGTGCCATTTATGAGTGTGCAGGTAGAATGCCACATGGTAAGCTAGGAATTGGTGATGGAGCAATTAGTATTGCTGAGAAGGAAGCAATCAAAATAAGGAAAAGAAGTGCACAACCATATGTTTCTGCTAAAGAGAAGCGACTTGAAAGAGAAAATATGCAGTTGGGAAAAGAATATAGTAGCCTTGAACATGTTGTGCGGGTAATTATCGTTGAAATAAATATATGCTTACAAATAAATACCTATGGCTAACCATGAGTTTTAACAGGCACTTGCTACTAAACAAGGAATGGACTTTGACACATTAGCTCAGGAAACAACATCTAACTTGATAAATTTACTTGCTACCTTACAGAGCACAAATTATTACAGTGAACTCAAGTATCACTATAGTTGACTAGATCTGGATTTTATTTTTCCCACCTCAATTCATTGTAAAACTGACCTTGAAAGGTAATAAACTAATATATGCATGACATACAGCCTACTTCTGAATCTGAGGTTGCATTCGCTAAAGGGCATGAGAAAATCATTCCTGACGCATCTGATTATGTAAGTAGTATTAAGTGTGTTCCAAATATATATATATATATATATATATATATATATATATATATATATATATATATATATATATATATATATATATATATATCATACCTAAAATTATTGCAAAATCTATCTTATATATATTCAACTTGGTTCATATGCTTAAAAAAAATTATATAACTTTTGTAGAATAATATTGGTGGAGCAGACTATAATGGTGAGAAAAATACTGGTGGAGCAGACCATAGTGGTGAGAAAAATGAAGATGACATCTATGATTATGATGATGAAGGATACCATTCCTAAGATGAGAATAATGGTGGAGGCTTCTTCGATGATGATGCTTACGGGTGATGAAAAGAAATTATATGCAGTTTGGCACTGATGTCTAATGATAGCAGAGTAGTACCTTATCCAAGTATTTTAATTTGAACATTTAATTTATGTATAATGTTGAAGAATATTTCAGAATGTCTAGACTGTACCTTTCAATATTAAAGAGCTAGTTATGAAATGGCATGAATTGTGAATGTTCGACATTTGTAATTAATCTTTCTAGTTATACATATTAATTATTAACATCTATAAAAAAATGTCCCAAACCATATTAAAATAGCTTCATCTCTATATTGCCAATGGTTCAGTAGTTTTAGCCAATGGGAAACCAAAACCTTCACATATATATATATATATATATATATATATATATATATATATATATATATATATATATATATATATTCTACCGAGAGTTTCTAATTCCTGACGGTTAATAAACACCGTTGCTAATATGTTTCCCGATGGGTTAAAAAACTGTCGTGCAACAAATCCATGACCGGATATGTTCCCCGATGGGTTTATAAAAACTGTCACGCAACAAATCCCCGACCGGATATGTTTTCCGATGGGTTTAAAAAAACTGTCAAGACATAAGTCCCCGACCGAGATACTCTCGGCTATTCTTGTCGGATCACATGCTAAATGGGCGTGTCTACCAATTAATTGCCGAGCGCCAACCTTCGGAAACATACCGTCGGCCATACAATGGCTGACTACCGGTCAGCAAAAGTAGGAATGCCCGACCAAGGATGCCCGACGGGAGCTTCCCGACGGTATACGCTCGGCAATTCCATTTCCCAACGGTACAAACCAATGACCGACGGTTTAATAACCGTTGGCCATTCTTGCGCCTCTTGTAGTGGTTATATCATATTTTTGACGCTCTACACATGATCTCAAATAAAAAGGTTATTAACTGCACAGTTTTAATCGTCGAGTACTGTTTGATGTTCACGTTGTCTCCCATTCGACATTGTTAACCATCTCCAATCTGATAAGAGAACTTATATTGAACATTTAGACATGCCATCTCAAATTAAAATTTTATCTTAAATTAAAGTGCTAGATCTCTTTAAACTATACAATTTTGTATTAAAGTTTTATCTTGATCTGGCCTCATCATATGAAAAAGTTAAGATTCTTTTTTTTTCTTTTCAAAGCAGCATATGACCGCCACTTGTGGCAATGTACCGGCATTGAGAGTCCAACTATCACTGACCATTGTACTATAATAACTGCCCTTATAAGCCATGAGTCGGTAATAACACACTATCACTGCTGATTCGAAAACAAGCCCTAGCAAAATACTATCAATGCCTGGTAGTATGCAGACTCCAGCTCCTGGTACATGCAGTTCCACCAGCTTCTGGTTCATTCCAGCAAAAGATATATAGATGTTATTATAGTAGAAACTCGGAGTCATGGCAAACAATCACTATATAGATATTCTCGCAGAAACCTATGGTGGATCATATATAGTAACCACGCGTTAAGCACAAAAAGGCACAATTTCTCCAATGGTTTAAGGCTAGAACCGATATATGGCTAATTGGAGACCACAGGGCAAACCACGTCTTCTCCATCTCATTTAAATTTTTAATATACATAATTATTTTAGCACTAAATTCTTATGCCACAAAAATGAAAATGACCACATTCGTCTCATAATACATTATTACATGGCCATCCGTACAATCTTCCCCCCTCTTGCCTCTCGTGAGCGTCCATGGCCCTGGTAAATATGAACGTACAAAACGTATGATTAAATAAACTTCAGGTGTTTGTAATTTTCCAAAAGTGTGTTTGGACCTAAGATCTTGTATACGACCAATATAATCTTTATACTTTTATCAACAAACCACTTCTGTGTAGGAAAAAGCCAATTATTGCTGATCTATTTGTTAATCAAAGGGAAAAGCGAAAGACTTACTTTTAATTTGTTTGTGCCCTATATAAAAATGAAAAGAGTACTGTACCTTTTAAGTTGAGTAAGTCCCAAGCAATGTAGGATGCGAACAAAGGGATAAATTCAAATTAGAACATTGTTTTATTGGTGTTTTCAAATTAACGCACTTTATTAAAGGAGATAACATTGATTCGCTGACTTTGTTCCCACTGTCATATACACAATTAATATTGGATGATTTCCCCCTTTTTGTTTTGATTTGCTATGGAGACGAGTTTTCTTTCAGTTAGGCCATGTTTGATATGCAACCGTTTGATGATTCGTTGCTTCATGTGCAGACAAAGTATTGATGTTTTTCCCTTTTCTGCCACTATATATACTACAGAATTATTAATGGTGGTGGGCAAAACAACTGCTTCCAACTATAGGCGACGATTAACAGAGATGGTTGCACTACAAGAAATGCTTGATTTTGTGACATAAAATCCATTTATGACGCGGGTTTTTTGACATTAATTATCATACAGTTTATGTCATAATACGTTGGTTATGACATGATTTTATGTCATAAAACATGAATTATGTCATAAAATATACGCAATCTTCTTTTGACATTGCACTTTTGTCATAATATACATAACCGATGTCATAATTGACATAACTAATGTCATAATTCACATAACTATGTCATAATTAATGTCAAAAAACTCGCGTCATAAATGGATTTTATGTCAAAAAATCAAGCATTTCTTGTAGTGTTGTTTTGTCCGCCACGGTTAAACAATTAGCCGAGGTGGGCTAATTATTGTGCCCACCTCCATTAATCAATTAAAAAAATAAAAGGACTAGTAGGCCCAATCGAATCCACCGTCGAGCCCGTAGCTCAGTCCTAATCGGGCCTAGATCTGGGCCTCGCACACCGCCGCTACAGGGGAACTCAATTTGGATAAGCCGCAAGAACTTGCCGTGGGAGAGGGGAGGGAGCCTGCTGCCGCCGTATCCAGCCGTGGGAAAGGAGAGGAAGCCCGTTGTGGCTGGATCTCGTCGTGGGAGAGGGGAGCGAGCCCACTGCCGCCGGATATTGCCACCATATGAGAGGGGAGGGAGCCCACCGCCACCAGATTATGCCATGGGATAGGGGAGGGTCCCACCGCTGCCGCATCTAGCAATGGGAGAGTGGAGGGAGCCCGCGACTGGTGGATCTCCCCGTGGGTGAGGGGAGGGAGCTCATCGTCGACGGATCTCGTCGTGGGAGAGGGGAGTAATTCCGCGGGCACCAAATCTCGTCGTGGGAGAGGGGAGGGAGCCTACCGCCCCGAATCTTGCCTTGGGAGAGGGAAGGAAGTGCACCACCGCAGGAGGAGTAGGGACGGTGCCACGACTCCCCTCACGCAAGGCCCCCAAAGGCTGGAGGAGGGAGGAGGAGAGGACGCTGGATGCTTGGTCAAAGGGAGGAGTGAGGGGCCGCAACGCCATGCTCGCAAGGAGAGGGCGGAGGAGCACGGTATCGTAGAGAGAGAGAGGTGAGGGCAAAGGCGCCGCCATCTTTGAGCCTGTGAGGGTGAGAATGAGATTGGATTTTGGTGCTAGGCTTTCCATGCTCGTTTATATAGTCTTAGTTCCTAGTGGCCTTATTAGATAGATCGCGTGCTGGGCTTGTATCTACATATCCGGGTCTTATTGTGTGCCTGCCTCCGTGAAAGGATCTACAACACCTAGAGGGGTGGTGAATAGCCATATCTAAAATTTGCTACACACACTAAGTTCAAATTTGACAGCAACTGTCGAAAGTCCCAACAATTTGGGTCGGAACTTCTGACATCATCAGTAGTTCAAACTGTAATAAAATCAGGCACCAACGAAACCTACTAAATCAGTGCCAAATTGAACTTTGAATGTGAGATTTCTTACAACCCCACTTCCAAGTGGTAAGGTGAAAATGTAGGGTCACTTCCTTGATGTTGAAAAGCCTCCACACTCCGTAGGTCGAGTCCAAAGCCTAGAAAGAAGCTTGAAAGGCAAAGAGAGAAAACAAACACAAGTAATACCGAGCAATCACAACAATAACAACAAGCATGCGGGATAGAAGTATTGATTCCGATGTTCGCTTACCCCACAAAGAAGCTCTTACGTCCTCGTGGTTGAGGTGACCACTTAGGTCGGAGTCTCTTTCACCTCCTTTCCTTACTCAAGAAAACCACAAAAGTCTCTTGAGTTTCTCCACTAGAAATTAAGTGTAATACAAACTTCCCAAAACTCTTCCGCAAGATGGAAGCCCTTGGGTGATGCCTAGTTAGCTAGGGGCAAAACCCCAAGAGTAATGAACATAAATCCAAATGGCTTTTAGAAAAAATCAAGTGCCCAAGCTTGCTTGATGATTTTCTCACTCGATCCACTCACTCTCTACTCAAATACTTGGGGAAATCGAAGTTGAGAGCAAAGGGGCGAAGAGAGGAGAGCCTTGAATGCTTGGGATTTTTTTTAGACAGAGATTGTTCTCAATGAATAATGAGTGTGTAACGGTTAGAAGAGAGGAAAAAACTACTTATAATGTAAACGTAAGACAAAATATAACCGTTCAGATCCACATCGGAACTTCTGACTTAGAACACAAGGACTTCCAACATCTATAGAAAACACTGTTCACTGAAGAGTCAGAGCTGAGAGAACACGACTGAGTTGGAACTCCTAATGAACGTCGGGACTTCCGATGACAGCAGTAGTAAAAAACCAAGTGGCCAGGAGTCGGGATTTTGAATGGTCTGGAGTCCTAACTCCTTTTAGGAGAGGCCTAAGTCACCGCGCAGGCTAAGTGACTGAGCGTCAGGAGTTCCGACCATCAGGAATTCTGCCTTATGTCGGGACTTCTGAAACCAAAAGTCTCCGAAAAAATAATCTACCTATTCATGAAGTAGTAGAGTGTCTCTCAATATATTTACTTGAGCACTCTATCCTTCTAAGACCGCCTAAATTTGCATCCCTCTTTATAGTACGGCGAAAAACATAAATCGATGCTTGAAGATTGTTTGAGTTCGTCCGCCATATTAACTTCAACAAATTAAGGGATACCTTTCTAATTTAAACCACTATTTAATTCATTCAAGAGATATAAAGTTGCAATATATCTCATTAAGATCTCATTCGTCCTGAATTTGAATGTCATCATACACCAAAACCTACAACGGGGGCAAATGCGTTTTCAATCTTCTGTTTTGGTAATTGATAGTAATCAACTTAGACTAATGCTTCATTTGGCGTTAATGGCCCTACGATCACTATTGAATCAATGCTTGATCCGGTGGCGATGGCCCTATATGATCGCCATTAGTTCACTGCTTGATACGGCGATGTTGACCATCAGATCAACGTTGGACCGGGGGCCGGGGCGTTCAGCCGGTGTTGATGATCCTATTATGGCTATCGCGGTTACTCCTATGATCTAGCTGTGCTGAGGGTTTGCTCACTGCCGTGCTGTTGTTTGATCTGTCGTTGATCGATAAGCATATATATAATAATCATCCTCGGAATAATATTGTCCTTTGACCCGGTGTGTGCTAGTAAACATTACAAGTGAATAATTTAGTTAGTGTGTATATAAGTATAGCCAATGCCCTGGACTGGTTGTTGCTGCAAGCTATAGCTACATATGCATACCGGCTGGCCATGGCAGTTCGTATCCCTCCTCCCAGAAAATGGAACCACAAGCATATCATACTTGTAACCCTAACAGGAGCGCTGGTGGTCATCACCATGGCGGCCATCATCTCCATCATCCTCTCCCCCGCACACATCTTCTTCTCCATAGAAAACCCTGCAACATCTGGCATTGGCAACAAAACAGATACCACGCACTACAACTTCACCCTGGTAGCCGAAAACAGAAGCCCACGCATGGCGGTGGCGTATGGCGCCCTGAGCGCCGAGATTTGGTACAGCGAGACGGCATGGGTGCCGGCCGTGGTCGACCGGAGCTCGTTGCAGGACGGGACGACGACGAGGCAGAGACTGACGAACATCAGCGTGTCCGCCGACTACTGGCAATCCGAGCAAACGAGCACTACCCCGACGGCCAGCGGGGGAGAGAGCGCGCCGGCCGGCACCGGAGACGACAACGACGACGACGAGGAGATGGACTGGTCCAACTGCACGGTGCTGATTGCAGCCACTGCGTGGTTCAAGTATGGGTGGATCAGCACGAGGTCATACAACGTACTGGCGAATTGCTCCCCTGTGAATTTCAACAATGGTACCGGCAGTAGCGTCGAGTGTGCATAATAAGGCTGACCGGCCGGCGTCCATGCACTCGGCGCCGTGTCTTTTTTTTTTTTTTTTTTTTTGGAGACGCGGCACCGTGTCCATTGATACATATGATGATCTCTCTAGTTGCATTAATTAATTGCAGGTGTGCAAGCAGAGATTACTTGCAGTTGTGCCACCCACCATCTATGCATCCATCTGTCAGTGTATCTTAATTAGTTCTTTATTTATGTGTTGGTCTCCAGCATTTTAATAAGCCAAGCGTGTATCTTTCCGATTGTCTATAGATAGATTGTTCTTTTTTATTGTTTTTGGATGTACGTACGTATTTATATGTTCCATTATTTATCATAATATTTGTATCCACGGGTGCCTTTCCCCTGTTGTGCTTCATTACTTACTTGGTCTTTTACGGCTATCCGGCCGCCTAGACTGTATTGTAAAAAAAATCGTTATAATTTCGTATAAACAGGTCGACCATTATTGTCCCTTACCAAATTCTGCTACGACCCGACACTTGCGAAGAACCATTTCCGCGGATCTTGCTGGCAATGTCATCACAGCCATTTCTTTTTTAAGTGCTATCATTTTCACAGAAATATTACGAGAGTTAAAAAAATATATATTACGAGAGTAACCGACCATTGTTGATCGTTTGCAGTCATTGGTGTTCCTCCCCATGACTTAACTTTTGCCATTTTCATTGTTGATCCTTTGCACTCATTGGTGTTCCTCCCCATGACTGAACTTTTGCCCATTTGGATCCGAGAGGAATCGAAATCCATTCTAATAATTATAATTTTGGTATGACTCAGTTTAGCTAATATGGTTGTATATATGTGGAATATATTTATATACTACTATTGTCCATGTGAGAGAGATATTTATGTTGCATTTCTACTTTAAAGGAGCAACCCGAAGAGCGGGCTATAAGTTACAAATATAGCTTGGTGATTACTACTATAGTAGTTCCATCTCCTACCCTATGAATTGGAGATAGGCTTACACGTGAATATTATTGGAAAATTATGAAATATCAACTTTCAAGCCAAATAGCTTAGTGTATTAAATAGATTTCAGCTCCTCCAAAAAATGAAATGATCCAAATGGCTCTAAAATGTAAATAATGCAACATCCATTGATCTGTGTGATCATGACACAATCATCGGTGCAAATAACATGACATAGTTAAACCAATAATGTAAATGTTTTTTAGATAAATCGTTAATGTAAACGTAGTGATAGATATGATAGATATCATTTATGCAATATCGTATAGTAGAACATATGGCATGGAACCTAACAAAATCATAAGAGAAATCAATTTGCAAACTGAGCATAGCATAATTGATTGGATTACTTCCTGTAGAACCTATCCAACTCATTCGTTCAAGTTCACAAGTGCTCACATTTTCATTCATTTATTCCAGGATTTAGTGGCACTATTGTTTCAATAGTAGATACTAACTCGACGACAGAGAAATGCTTGTGCTCCTTCATCGACTTCGAGATATGTTTGCTCCATCTTTCTGATGTGCTCAAGTTATATAGACCCTACACAGAGAAATCATATTCCCAATGGATGATTTCTTTCCAACAATTTTTTATCCGATTTCTTCTCTCCTATCTTCCACCTATCACATCTCATTTCATCTAGGTCCACAAACTATGAAAAAATATTTTAGGTCCACAAACTTGTTAAGCGGTGAACTAGACATCTCTAAACTTGTTAAATGGTGCACTCCATGCCCATTTTCTGGACCATGCCAACCATTATGGTGTACTCCCAATTATCAAGTTTAGAGTCTGGAAATATGATTCAATGCTTGTGGACTTAAGTGACATCTTTTGTCAAGTTTAGGGGCCATTCGTGCATTTAACTCATTATAAGAGAAGGTACTATTATTATATTGTATTATAGTACACTAGAACAAAAATTTCTTGAGGGTCAAACACCGCCAAAGCGAAAATTGAAAACCGTCAAGAAAATGTTTCTTAAGGTGCGACCATCAAGCAGAGTCTGCCAAGTACAGAGAGCAAGTGAAAATTTCATTTCATTGGCGGTCCACCCCAAGATAAATTTCTTGGCAGTTTGGCCACCAAGGTAAATTGGGCCATGGCAAAAGTTACAAAGCAAAAAGGAAATTATGAACCACCAAATATATAATTTCATGAGGCCCCAAACCCCCCTCCCCTCGTCCCAAGGAAATATGTCAAAAAAATGTAAAATCTCAAAAGAATCCACATATCCACTAGGTTCAAACTCACAACCTTAGCCAACTCACAACCTTAGCCCTCATATGCTTCTTCCTTACCAGTTATCACTACACCTCAAAGTAATTTTTGACTAAGTGGCTAATGTATTGCTTTTGTATTCACTCTAGCAAATTTTATAATTGCATATTTGAGACCCTAAATGAATTGAAGTGGAAAAAGTTTGAACTAGAAGGTTTAGATCTATTTGAGTACTATAACTTTGGTTTAAATCATTTCTCTATCCGAGGTCATTTGAAAAAAAAATAATAATTTTAAAATAATATTCCTTGGCCCATTATAATAGCACTCAAGGAAATAATATTCCTTACCCAGAAGATACAAATTATCATGGCACTTTACTGCAACCTCAAGGAAATTATTATTCCTTGGCATTTGAATTTTAATTTGGCACATAAGGAAATTCCGGACCCAAAGAGTTTTTGTTTTCTGAAGTGGTAGATGCACAAAATGATGATTAATGGTGTCATCTAGGACAATCTAGACCAGCTTTTCTTTTATAAAGATTCCTAAATAAGTAAGGACATGATCATACAAGGATGTATGTCCCCCCTCCCGACTTTCTAGTGGATAAATGGTATGTGGGATTCTCTCGATGGGAGCTTTAGCTTTGCTTTACAGATTTCTTCAAGCAAAATGAAACAACGATCTGTGTACTCCTTATCCTTTGGTAAACAAAAAATAATGAATAAAGCAAAAGATAGAGTAAAGCCAATATTCTTGTTTGATCGATCTATACCTTGCTCTCCAATTGGTACGTTAAATATAATAGGCCCTGTCAAATTTTAGCTTCTTGCACGTTGAGGACCCAGAAGCTTATTTAGAGTAAAAATGCAACCAAGATCTTTAAATTTTCGAAGATTTTCAGTTGGGTTCTTCCAATAAAAAAAGTTTAGCCCTCCTCACATGAGAGGTTTAGACCTCAAAAGTGAGTTAAGTGTTCTAAAGTTTTTAGAGATCTAAAATTTAGTGGAGAGGATACAAATATGCCATAAATAATCTTCGAAATCGTATTAGATCCAAACATGCCCTGAATAATGGGGATGTTTGCTAGTATTACATAAATCATTTAATATATTTTTATAATAAACTTATTTGGAGATATAAAAAAGTTTGACCAACATGTACTCCATCCGTCCCAAAACGAGTATCGTTTTAGAATTTCAGACTTCTTATTTAATCATCTATCTTAATAAAAAATTATAATTACTATTTATCTTATTATAACTTATTTTATTATTAGAGATACTTTAATAATAATTTTTATTATTTTATAAGTTGTAAAAAAAATAAATAAAACGAACGGTCAATCACGATGTCTGAAAATTAAAAACGAAGTTTTTTTGGGACGGAGGGAGTATCACATTGTGATACTTATTTTGGGAGCACATTTAGATGGAATGCAAATGGCCTGACGCTAGCTAATGGCAAGGATTTAATCTTTTTTTCTCTAAAAAACCTACGAGCTTATAAACTACTTATTTGTGTATCATGGAGACCATCGAGATCATTAGAGCAGAGGTGATTACGTTGGTATTTATTGAGCGGAAATTTTCTTTGAATTGGATGGTGATAGATACGTAGTACTATAAGTCTCTTATTATGTTTTTTTTGTCTATATTTAAACCATGAGTACGATGTCTATACTATTTCTATTTGTATCGTACTTTATAGATGTTTTGTATAATGAATTATATTATAAATTTTATAATTGTTTATTGAATTGGTGAATGGTTCACTAAATTGCGCCCAAGGTTTTCCCCGTTTTTAGAGAGGCCAGCGGCGGCAACTGACAACGCAGTTGTGCACGACGGCCTAGGCCAGGCCCAGGCCCAGGCCCAGATTGAAATGAGGCCCATTTCTGGCCATGACGGATGGGCGACCTCGTCTTCTCCGACAGACGAGCGAGCCCCAGCAACTAGCTACCATACCAACCCATGACCAACTAGAACAGAGGCAGCTCTCTTTGCGTGCTCGCTCACCTCAGCTTTGCTTTGCTTCCTCCAAGATTTACCCCTCCCTCGGTGCCTCGATATCTCTATCCTCCGCATCCGCCTCGTCAAGCAAGGGAGTTTGACCAAGAGCGTGTGGTGTCCGTCGGCTGCCATCCATGGCGGGGGAGGCCAAGAAGCTCTTCGACGCGTCCGAGGTCGCCTTCCACGCCTCCAGGAAGGACTGCTGGGTTGTCATCGGCGGCAAGGCGAGTGAGAAGGAGATCTTCCTTGCTGTGCTTCTCTTGGTTCTCATATGTAGGGCAGAGAGAGAAAGAGAGGGAGGGAGAGATCTGACCTCTGACACTGTTTGGTCGGCTTCTGATTATTTTTACTGCTGGCTGGATGGTTTCAGGTGTATGATGTGACCAAGTTCTTGGAGGACCACCCTGGGGGAGAGGATGTGCTCCTCCATGCATCAGGTAGTAAGCTCAGCTTATGCTCCCTGCCTTTGCTTTGATTTCCTCTCGTCTGCTTCATTTTTCTTGCATGTTTAACTGTCCACAGGACTGTAATCCATGTACCAAACCATTTCTTGGTTCAATTTCCTCATTTTTAATTATGGTTTCAGAGTTCAGACTTACTGAAACAGCAAGTGCCTCTGGCTCATAGCGCAGCTGTTTTCACTTGATAGACTTTGCAGGGCGAACTGAATGCAGAATTTGGTCTGAGAGTTCCATAACTGCTACATGAGAAATCAAATTAAGAAAAAACATGAATTAACACACAGAAGGTAGCATTATTTGGGATGGTATGAAAACGTGAAAGATACTGTCCAATTCTTAATTCATGTACTGAATGATCTAGATGGAGTTAACCTGTTTGGTCATTTTACCACCTCTTTTTACTAATAGAAATCTCTCCAAGCAGTCCATAAAAGAATATATATGGTACCCTTGAGTCTTAAACTATTTTCATTCTCACTAATACAACAATATCATCTTTCTGTTGCCTTGTTAGAAATATTGAATAGTTGGTTAAATTCAACAGTCTAATCATGCGAAAACTGTTTACCAAAATTCTGGAACTCTGGATGGTGAAGTTCGAAATATGTTGTGCTCAAGAGAGACCAACGCATGGAAGTTAACATATTCTTTGTTACGTATGTTGCTTTCATCTAGGTCAAAATTTTCAAGCCTTTGGAATTGCGCTAACTTTGTCTCCCAAATGAAACCAGATCACTAATTCCACTATAATTGTTTTTAGATTAAAAATGTTACCTGAATTTAAGTGAACAACCAAAACTATAATGTTTACCATATTACGTCGATTCAAACAAGATACTTTTATAAAGAGAATTTGCTAAGGTTGGTTTCCTCTGGCTGTAAATAAATGCTTCAAGCCTCTGGGGATGCCACGGAAGCATTTGAAGAGGTGGGACACAGTACTTCAGCTGTCAGCATGATGGACAGCTACTTGATCGGAAGCATCAAGGGCTATGTTCGCCCGAGTGCATCGAAGGCCACAGATCCTTGGAGTGCTGATGCGCCACCAAATTCCAGGACAATGCAAGGCAACAAAGGCCCTCCTAATCCAAATACTTTTCTGGACTTTCTACTCCCATTGTTTGTGCTTGGCCTGGCATTTGCAGCTTGGTATTACCTAACCTTTATCTCCAAGAACCATTAAATTCAGTGAGGTTGAGAATTATTGCGCATTATTATAGGGTTATATCAGAGAAACATTAAAAGAAGGCAAACCTTGTATTATGGTATTTTGTACTTGAAGGTTCCTAGCTAGGATTTCCTTGGAAGTCCTTTATTACATGTAACAAGCATGTCAGCATGCAGATGTATGAATGAGACAATTTATCCTTATCTTTGCTCTCTTTTTTGCTTCAGATTCCTTTTCTTGTAAAAATTCTTATTTTTGAGGTAGAGATCCCATCGACTTGGTACAATTCGATTGTACATATCAACTCATCGGCATCACAAAGATGCACTGAGTGACTCTCTAGATAATCATGATATCATGTTTAGTACCTGCTGAACATTGTGTAGTCTGGTATTCTTCTGATAACCATTGTTGATGGATACTAATATGGTAGCTCTTACTGGTATGTACATGAAGTCGGAGAAAACCATGATATTTGCATCTGAACAGATAATATTCTTCATAATTGATACCATCTGTAAATGACTGTAATGGTTCATGCTGATCATTAATACAGGTCATCTAATCCCTTCCATCTGTGAAAGATGTCAAAATAGATTAATAAATGATGGACCTGTGATGCTCTAAATATTATAGAAGAGAAATGGTGTGCTGATCAAACAGAAAGTTAGTTGCTGACTGTTTTTAGCAGTGCAAGGTAAAATGCTTATGCTGGGATATTGGTTTAACACATAGTACAGATTGAGCTAAATATTAGTTCAGAAATTCTCCTTTTTCTCTATGGATTAAGCTTGTGCATAGTACAGATTGAGCTAAATATTAGTTCAGAAATTCTCCTTTTTATCTATGGATTAAGCTTGTGCACAGAATGTTGGGATCAAATTTATAATACACATTTAAAGTTGATTAAGTAAAATCTACTTGGCTTTGAATGCAAGTGTTTTATAAAAAAAATGGCAGTTCAAAATTCTTACAATTGGTCATAGATAGTTCAGACATGGGGTTCTTTCCCCTTGGCACCATTGATCCAGATTAGTTCGTTATACAATATCCAAAATTCAGGTGATAATTGGATAAAAATTCTTGAGTTAAACATGAAAATAAGCCACCTAGCTAGTGTATATGTATATGCACTTGAGTGTTATTACTTATGTAAGTTTTTTTGGTCAACTTCAAAGATTAATGTATCCCACTGAGATGCTTATGTGAAGGCCAATCTATAGGGTAAAGACTTTTGTTACCACGTAGTTGGTCCATAATCCTTATTTCAATGCAGTCTAGACTAACAAGCCTGTCAAACGCTTTGACAAAATTGCAAATGGATCGATATATGTTATTGTCCTGTTTCCAGTTGACCTTGACATAGTCATCTAAAGCCTTTTTCTGAGCTTATTTACGTGATAAATACAAAAGATGTTTTAAGGAAGTCTTGCTCCCAAAATTTCCTAGTGCCTTGTGTTGTGTGTGTATTTTCTATCCATCCCACCAGTCTGCCATGATTCATCCACACATAAAAAGAAAAATGACATCTCAAGGTAAACATGACCAGGTGCATGGTTTGAGGCAGCTAAAAAGCCCATCCGTGTCAACTCTATATTCTCATAATGCTATCGAGCTTATTAAGAAGCTATAAGAAAACGGAAATGAAACTTGTCAAAGGATCCAACCATATATAAACATTTGGCTACAATGTATAATTTCCATTACAGATATACTAGCAAACATTTCCATTACAGTTATACCCTTACATCACCATAAGCTATCATGAATATTATTGCTTGAGCAAGATGGATTGTACGTGTGACATCAGTATAGAAGCCAATTGGACTATCTCTTCAAGATGACTGAGTCCCAAATTAAAATACATTCTATTCCCTTCTCATTTGACAGACATTTCATATACATTGCAGACTTGTACCTTTCAAGAACCTGAACCTCAACTGTTCTTCGCTGGTTCCTCCCTTCCCTTGAATTGCATGAAAGCCAAAAAAAATGGATGGCCTCATCCCTTTCGTCCTCAAGGCTCTGAGGAAGAAGAAGACCATGAGGCAGTACAGCTCCCTGCTGTCCTCCTCCAGCTACCACCAGGAGGATGTCGATGTCACAGAGCCCTCGCCTCAGGGTTCCTTCTCCATGACGCCTCATCATCCCAGGGCTTCTTCCAGATGCCATAGCGGCGACGTGAACATCTTCATGACGCCTCAGCGCCCCAGGGCTTCAAGATGGCCTGATGAAAGCAACGGTGAGCCTGCTGCTTCCGCCGCCGCTGCAACATGCGGCAGCGGCTTGGGAGACACGGCCACCGCCGCTCATCAGGCACTAAACAGTAAGCACAAGCACAGCACAGCGATGTCATGGGTGCATGGGAACTCAAGCGGAAGCTGCTTGCCATGGCGGTAAGTGGTCAAGAGTTTTGGCTGTTAAGGCGAGGTGATTATTTATGACTATTTACCCAAGACATGGTCATATATTGTTATCGGTGATTGTTTTTGTGAGGTCTTTTTTCCATCGTTAATTTTAATTTCCCCATAGGGAGGCATATGGGGGCCACGAAAGTACGTATGGGGGCCAGTATGCAGTGAATCCTGAAACGTGTATGTGAACTGCTGTATAAATGTTTTCACAGCAATGTTATCTCTGCTTGTGATACTATAACAAAATCCACCACTTATAGTAAAACTGACGGTAATAATTCAATTATCACCATTGCTTCAAGATATGAACCGACAGCAATTGTATTATTCTTACTGCTTGTCCATGTATTGAACCAACATGGATAATAGGTAAAACCGGCAGCGATGAACCAGATTGCCTTGCCACTGGCACCTGTTTATTGTCAGTTTAAAACAAGCACTAGCTGACAGTGCAATATACGTACTCAGTATTAAGTAACACAAACAGCAAGATTATAGCTAAGATTTCTCCATGACAACACCAAAACTACCACTTAGCAAAAATACAGATCTTCTCATTAGAAGTGTGGTAGCAATTGTATCAATATCTTTGAAAAAAAAAACATTCACATCGACTCTAGTTATGTTTCTCATTAATCCCTAGTTGCAGTTACAGTAGCTCTATGCACTACAAAATTCTTTCAACAGCTGCTTTCCACAACGAAGCAGTGGACCTATCTTAAAAGGTACAGTCAAATACAGGAGGAAGGAAACTTCCATTTCCTCCTCGTATTGTATACACCCTTCTATCTCCTCGTATTGTATACACCTTCTATCTCCTTGTATTGTATACAAGTATACAACTCTACCGTTGTGGCTTACGTCTGTGCAAAGGGATTTCTCAACAGAGACGGTAGGTTTGGTATCAAAGGGTACAAAATGGGTTAGCCTTGTGAGATGAGGCAGCAGGACCGGATTGTCAGGAGGATAAACGGAGTGCTATTTCGTGGAGAAGCAATCTTTTCTGAGAGGCGTCAATCACACCATTGCACTCTGCATTTACGAGGACCTCACTCATGATTGCGGCAGCATGCCCAGTAGGCTCTTCAGATGTCCTCCGAAGCATGAACATCTGCACAACATTAGGACAGTCCATTAAGCTGTTTTATTAAATATTTAGTCTACTCAAATGTCGAAAGTAGGGTGCTGAAATTGACAAGTCTGTTGGCCCGTTGTCCAGTTTCTACCTCAACCATATTCTGATTAACCAAGTTAAAAAAACCATTAGATGATTTAAGGTCACACTAACAATATTCCTTTCTTTACATGGGAAGCACATGTAGATTCTACCTTGGTTGTGCATAAGAGACAAATTACCTGTCCACGATGAGATATCTCAAGGCACCCAGGTGGCTGGATCCATGGTTCACCATCAACCTGGACAGGGAATGAACTGTGGAGATGCAATCTTATAACTTTTCCTTGGGCCAACCGGTGTGCCCTTGAAAGTCCGACCTATCAACCACAGAAAAATGATTGTAAGATGCTACCCCAGCTTCATCACTACATATCAGAAGGAACAGCACCAGATTTGAAGATGGAGTAATGGACGACACTAACTGAAAGGTTCAGAGGAAGCATACTATCTCTACCTGCAGTTTGCCCAGATGCCATGTCCCCGATATACAAACCACCTCAAGAATTTTGTCATGGATTGATTGCAAACTGAAATCATCATCATGGTCATTGTCGTTTTGCCACAGATCAACACCACCCATGTAGCTAGGGATATTCATTACAATCACACCTTCTGCATCCTGATGAGAATACCAGATAAGAAAGAATCCTCCAAAGATACGTCACAAAGTTGTAAGAGACGAAAGATGCAAAGAAGGCTACCTCCGGAATTTCAATGTTTTTCCCATCAACTTCAAGGCTAACATGCCATGGTAAATCAGAACATGATCTATCCATCATATCCTTTGCACCCTCTCTAGCATATATCAGCTTGTTGACAAACTGTATGGATAAAAGTAATGCATTTAAGTTGCTGTCAACGTATATAGTAAGCATTAAGCAAAGAAGGTATATATGATCATGACTGTTTATAATGCAGAGATTTCTCAGTAGGTTTCCAGGAATTGAAGAAACTGTTGATTTCCTAAAGAAATATTAGGACATTACCACAGCCTAAGCGTAAACTGTAAATAAAAAAAATACATCCCTACCTGACTGCAAAATTTATCTGGTTTTTCCTCCCTAGTGGTGTGGAAGTCATAAGCAACCTTTGCATCACATCCAATACCTACAGGCCAAAACAAATAATATATTTTTAGCACATTACAAGTTAAAACTTTGAAGTAATGTATTTCAATTAAAAATATACCAAACTGTTGAGTAAGATGGTGGAATTTTAAATGAGAAAAGTTACCTAAATAATTAGTCATAAATTTTACTTGCTTGGTGCATTGACCTTCTGTTCCATTCTTCTGTTTGATGGCTACATTCCAGCGATCAAGCACTGTGACAGCTGCATGGTCGACATCATTTAAAAGTGCATATATGCCTCCTTGTCGTTCAACAGAAGATAAACCCCCTCCCCAGCGCATAACACGTGATAGGTCATTTCCAGTTCCAAGAGGAAGAATGGCGACAGGGGGAGGAGATTCGTAGTTCTGCTTTTCAATGGCATCAAGGACCCAGGCTACAGTTCCATCCCCACCACAAACAAGGATTCTGAAGTGTTTCACATTGTGGAATAGTTGTAGTCCAACTTCAGGTCCCTGAGAAGCACTTAGCTCAAATATCTGAAACAAGAAGGATTGGAACTGTCAGATCAAGCTAAGAGTATTAAATCGGTTGCAATCAGGAGTGCCAATTAAACGGATTAAGTAATCATCATATTTTAACTACAATACACATGGATAGATTTCAGTGCCTATTAAAATGCAAGTGTGTACAAAAAGAGAAACATAATAAAGTACGATTGCTACAGCAGAACAGTGTTAAATGGTGACAGGTCGTTCAGTACTTATATCAGGTAGGACAATTGTATTACATCTACAATTCTAGAATGATCTAGGGTAAACTATTGTTCAAAATATTTCAGAGGATTATTCATAAAAAGCTACAGCTTGTAAAAAGGTTTATTTGACTAAGCAACTGACAGGAATGATTTTTCTATTTTTTTCTAATTAGAAAATAGCAACATTGATTACCTGTATTGGATTCAACAACATGTTCAGCCTTCTTCTAAGAGAAGGTCCATTTCGGCCTCCACTCTTGCCGTTGATGAATACCAGCAGTGGTCTTGAATCTTGTGGCAAATCAACAAGTTCATACTCTCTCACTCGTCCATTAGGAATACCAGACCGATATGTTTGCTTTAGAGAATTTTGAGATAAAGGCTTTGCCAGTGCATACTTTCCATCCAGGCCCTTCAATCTAGCAAATCCTTCAAGCACTGAATCAAGGACTGAGCATTTTGAGGGAATGGAATTTGTCTTGCCACCAGGATGGCTATTCATGCGTTTCTTGTTGCGTGACCTCCTACGGTTCCCAACTGTTGAATTGGCAAACCCATCCTTGATTGAGTTGAGCATTCCGCTAATTCCTGAACCCTGACCAACTTCTTTCACTGATTGGGGAGGAACAATAAGCCTCTTGAGAAGGCCAAGATCACAAGTGTTCCCGGTTTCCTTCAACAGCTTTGCATGACAATCAACATGGATCTGCCGCTGGCACCACAGGCAACGCCATATAGGAGAGACGCCAAGGAAAGGCACGCCGCACGGCTCATCGCAGTAGTAACAGAAGGAGGATATCTCCGGGTTGTCGTCCAGCTCCACCCACCTCTCAGACCAGTGATGCAGCAAGGGCGAGGCGCCAGCCTGCGCAACACACTTGCAGTCCTCCTCCGCACGGGGAGAGCAGCTCGAGTGCGCGGCCACGCCACAAACAGAGCAGCGGTGGACCACGTCGTCGTCGGCGGCGCCCTGCGTGGAGCCGAGGGACGACAGGCAGACGCAGCACGTCGACGGCTGGCCGCCGTGGAAGCAGTCCTCGGACCACGAGTGGCAGGAGCTCGGGCACCGCGACCCCCTCCACGCGGCACGCTTCTCCCTGGCCGCCTTGGTCCAGCACAGCGCCGCCTCGCGCTGCAGCCTGAGGAGAGCGTAGATGAGCGCGGCGAGGCCGATGGAGCCCGCGGTGACGAGCCAGCCCAGGAAGTGGAGCCCCGATGGGTCAAGCAGGCGCGCCATGCTCACGAGCAAGGATCCCACCAGGTCCATGGCAGGTCGCCAGGCTTGTCGCGCGGAGATGCAGAGCCTGCACACAGCAGCAAGAGCAATGAGCCGTGATGAGTCGCCTGTTGGTTATTAGCAATGAATATCGCTACCGCTGGCAAACAAATCCTGCCTAGAAGACTAGAGCCTGCAAAATGCGTGCTGCGGTACCCCACGCAACCACGGACGGGGCTCGGCGATTTCTCCTGATCTGGAGACGGAAGAAGAAAGGCATGTTTAAATGGAAAGCAAGCAAGGCCCTCCGCGCTAGCTATCATCGCATTCCGCAAGGATCACGCCTAAAAACAGGGACGAAATCCAGCCAGCCTCTGCACCGCGACCCTCCCACACGGAAATCAATTATTTCCTCCGATTTCAGCGTAGGAATCCGATCGCACCGGAATCGTTGGTCGACCCAGCCAGAGGAGAGCAACAAGGCAAAACAAATCGAGCCGAATCCGGCGAGCCAACGCGGCGGCGGGGTTGCTGGATCCGCGCCCGCACTGGATCCCGCATTCACCGCCCGTCGTCCCCACGAGAATTTCCATTTGAACGACCCCGCGCCGAACCCCAGCCCCCCATGCGCGCGCGCAGCAGCAGCAGCAGCAGCAGCAGATTCCGTAGGATCGCGAGCGCTCACCTCGTCCGCGGGTTGGCGGATGGGGGGGACGAGCAAACCCTTGCTCCGCTTGGCTTGGCTTGACGAGCCCTCGGCCACCACCGTTGGGTACTGCAGAGGAGAGGAGAGGGAAGGCGAAGGGGAGAGGGGAGGGGGAGGGGGGGTGGGATTCCCAGAATTCGAAGGTGGGTGGGGGCCGATTGCCGAATGGCCGATCGCCGTTGTGGCGTGCGTTTTTAAAAGGGGGAAAAGTCGGCGGGGGGCGAGCGCGTCCTCCTGTGCAGTGGTCATGGGTGTCCCAGGGACCCGGAGGGCTGCGTTCGGTTGAGGGTATAAGCACTTATAAGCGCTTATTTTTCAGCACTTCAGCAGTATTTCAGTAGTATTTTTCTCTCACAAGATTTCAGCACTTCTACAGCACTTCAGCGCTTATCTACAGCACTTCAGCTTCACCGAACACAGCCGAGATCTACGCTTTAGCACACGTCGCTTGTAAACATTTCCCCCTTTCTTTTCTTTCATTAACTATTGCATATACTAAGTACATCCATTAGGTGAAGTACCATTATCCCTTTTATCATGCTAAGTACTTCAGCTAATGTTTCACATTTGTAAACATTGCTGCGGAGTTCTGTTAGCATAACTCAAAAAAAATGAAAAAAAAAACGAGTCAACTCGTCGGCTTTTTTATTCTAAAAACAAGCGTTGGGTCATTGGTTCTTAAAAACCAGAGTTTTCATAAACCGAATGCCGAACCAAAGGCTCGGTTTAAACCGATTCTTTACTTGATTTTTATTTGTAAACATTTCTTATTTAGTAACTTTTTTGGAATGCACAATATTGGAGGAAGAATTCTTTAGTAAGCCATTTGTCAGCTACTAATGCAAGTTTGTTCTAAGAGAACATGTTTCCGAAATGGGACTACAAAGGTTAATTTTATGTGTCGTAGAAAATCACAGTCCACTACCTATTATACCAGTGTAAAATATATAAATATTATGCAAAATCTAAAAGTGGCTTGTTTTGATCCACTAGTGCTAATAGTTATTAGCGGCTAAAACTAGTAGTAGTAGATCCAAACATACTTGTTAATAGACCGACTTACTATTAACCAAGCGACTTGTCATTATTAGTTTGACTCCAAACATACTCGTTAAATAGGCCGACTTACTACTAACCAAGGGACTAGTGATTACTAGTTTGACTAACAAATTTGAGACTACGAATACGTTAGCCAATACTCTCTCTGTCTCTTTGAAACTGTCTCTAGAAAATCTTGTTTCTCTCATAAACACGCTTCCCGAGCGACACTTGAATATGGACGGAAGGACCGAGGGAGTATGTTAATTCAATCCTTTCATTTTGAGAAACTAAGTACACGCAAGTTTGACTAAAGTTATGAGAAAATACTAACTTTTTATTATATAAAATAAATATTGTTAAATTAATTCTAAAAATATATGTTCGTATTGGAGACATATATATGTGAATATTGTTCATCCTAGGGCAGGAATACCGTAATTGTATTCTTTTGTGGGGTACGGCCAAAGTGGAAAAAGTCAAGCTTGGGCTAGGACTAGGGGTACACACATGGCTAATCCGTTGAGTCTTTCCACGGCGGCATGCGGACCAGCCCAGCCAGCCACCTGAGACCCCGATGCGTGTGCTTTTGCCTCGCTCTCGCTGAATCGAATGGTTTTTTGTTTGTTTCCTCTGCGCCGTCCTGACCGTCTTTTTTTTTTCTTTTTTTCCAGACGATGGCTTGTCAATTTGGGCGACAACACCACCCGATGAGTTGGGCTGGTGCCGTCTCGTCGTGCCGTCGCGTGGTCAGCGTGGCCGTTTCGATGGGATCTAGGCAGGCACTACTCGTATGTCGTATGCTTGATCACTGGAAACAAGTTGCGTGATGCTGCGTAATTAGTGAGAGGTAGCGCGCGGGCAGGCAGGTGGTTTTGGTTAGCGGTTGCGTGGTGCGATCAAGCCTATAGTCATGCCTGCGGTTTGTGGTTGTAGACGTGTTACAGTAGAATTGAAGAGATGGGTTGCGGTTGTTGCATTGTGTCCTGTGCCTATGCTGTTTTATGGGTTCGAGATAGAGTTGCTTTATGTTCTGACCGTAATTAATCAGTCTCTTTTGATTTTTTTACTTCATCCATCCCAAACAAGTATTGTCAGGGTATTCGTGCATGCTAAATTTTCTTAATTTTAAGCTAGATTTATAAAAAAAAATATTAGCAGTATTTGCATATAAGTCTATTATTATAAAAATAGATTCAACGATCGATATAATAATACTAGTTATATACTATAATTTTTAATATATTTATATATATATTTGGTAAAAATTAAAAATACTTGACATCTTAAGAAAGTGAGAACGATGGCACTTATTTTAAAACGGGGGAATTAGCTATGTTTTCATTTTCGATCCCGTGGTTTTCTTTGCTTCACATGCTTTATTTGTTCATCAAAACAACACTGTGGTGCGTGCAGTTCAAGCCTGAGGAATAGGATAATCAATCTCGTTGGTTATATGCATGGACCGACAAAATTAAGGAGTGGGGAAGCCACGCTGCAGAAAGTTTTTGAAGCGTGCATCACGCCCGAAATTTCATGCGTACAGACTCTCAATCTAGTCTAGCATTTGTTTACAAAAATTAGTAGGTAGGAGTAATCAAAAAGCCGCAGCAGCACCTAGTGGCTCTTTTATCATATTGATGAGTATATGTCACTTTGTTCTTCTCGATCTTTCCTGCCAAAATCTTAAGGGAATCTCCATATGGGGATCTCATGCCATGACACTAGCTAATATTCCCCAATTCCCAAGCACAGAGCTAGATCCAGCGCGTGAAGAAAGCCAACTTTCGAGTTGGAAAGCGTACGCTCAGCACCATTCTTAGTCCCTAAGACTCGGGACTCCCGACGATTCCTTCATTCTGCCATCAAGCGGCGCTCAAGTAACCAGCTAGCTAGCAGATCTCCCTACCACTCAAGCCAGAAGCAACTTCTTCAATCCTGCTAATACAACGACTCACTTTCTCTGTTTCACCAACACACTTTAGTATTAATATGGTTTACTAAACTAGCAAGCTAATTGGCTATCAGTCGTTTTAGATATTTCGTGACCGAAAACACCAAGACGGGGCAGCGGCCGTGTCATAGCAAGCTACTCCTAGTACTTAATAAGAAAAAATAAACAAAATAAAAATAAACATCTCGCTAATGTCAACATCGTAATAGATTCATGTTGCCCAAGTCATGCCATTGCCAGACCCCGTTGCAGAAGACCACCCAGATACTTCCAGAAAGATCCGATGAGAGGCACCGACGACTTCTCTTCTCATGGGCTGTTTAGTTAAGGCGAAAAGGGGTAAAAAGCATGTTGTAGCACTTTTGTTTGTATTTGATCACTTTTGTCTAATCATAGCACAAATAGACTCAAAAGATTCATCTCGAGCTAGTCGGATAAAAAGTATAAATATGCAACAGCTGCTACTTCGTTTAATGGTTCATGCAGATGTAAAAGACAATCGATGTGATGAGAAAAAAGAAAAAAAAATTAGAAGTAAACAGGGCTAGCTTCAATCTCACGGGCCAATCTGATGACGGATGTGGCCTCATTCCACCGGGGTCCAGCGTGTCATTGTCTACAACACGGCACCTGCTGACGTGCCGTCCGCCTGGTCGCATTTCCAATCCCCAACCGTCGGCACCTGTGCCATCCCAACTGTTCAAAGGGCCCACACCAAAGCACGGTTGGGCCCACCTCTCCATGTGCGAGATATTTTCGGGAGGGCCTTCCCCTTCCCCTTCCCCTTCCCCTTCCCCTTCCCTTTCCCGTTGCCTGCAGGTGGCCGACGCGGCCGGGTCCGTCGGCGTCGGGGGCCATCCGTCATGTGTCGGCAAAGAAGGGAGCAAACATATGGCTCCTACACGTGGCGGGCCATACGTACGCGCGGATCCAATGGAGGCACGGTACAACACTTGTGAGTAGAGCTGGCACTTGGGTCGTGTCATTTGAGTGCGGACCATGGCACGATCATTTAGCATGGACTAAAGCACGACACGACACGAAATATTTTGGGCCGTGCCGGCACGACCCTCGCGTTCGGGTCGTGCCGTGCCTAAGATCTTAGCACGATGGGCTATATGGCACGACCCGGATGTTAGGTCGTGCTTGGACCAGCACAACACGAAAATAGCACGCAAGCACATTTACAATGATACATTACATTTTTCTATCAGTTACTATACTATCTCTTATCTAACTCTTAAATATATTATAAAAATCATTAAAACTTATATAAAAATAGTATACACAAAATATATGTATGACATCAATGAGTATATAAAGAAAATTAATAGAGATATCGTGAGGGCCGTGCTTGGACCGGCACGACCCGAAGACATGCCAACGTACCACGGGCCGTGTTTGAGCCGAACAAAAAATATATCGTGTCATATGGTATGGCCCGATGTGCCTCGCGTGTCTAAAGAACACACTCCGAAGCGGCACGAAGCACGAGAGTGCCGGCGCGGCACGGCCCAAGTCCCACCTCTACTTGTGACTTGTGAGCATCAGCAGTGGATGAGGTTGCGCCGGCCTGGGCATGGGAGCAAGCGCCCTTTGATGACGTGGTGAGTTGCCATGCGCGCTACCACACCCTCCGCCGTTGCCCGCGCTGCCGACACGCCGAGTGGGAGTACATGCATGGCGGCATGCATCCAATAATGTGGCGGCTCGTGTAGAGGCCACATGGATCGATCGTGCATCGAGTAAGACGAGGTAAAGCGCGTTGACTACCGGCCACCTCGTTGGGATGCGCCATGCACAAATACTATCACTATCCCTTTCTCCTGAATTCATGTACTCGACATATACTAAAAATATTATTTAGTGTATAATTAGTATTATTAGATAGATCTTTAAATCTATTTTTATATTAAACTTATTTAAAGATATAAATATTATTAATATTTTTTTATAAATGTAACCTAAAGTTAAAAATGTTTGAGGTTTGACCGACATGAATCCAACAACGGTACTCAACAAAAGCAGGATAGATTTATCTGGATAGACAATTAATCCATCCCCTGACTCTAGTCTAGATTGAAAAGTTAAGATAGTGTTTGATTTACTTTGGTTTGATGTTCGATGTAGAGTCAGTCAGAGATAAGAGGATGCTCTCACAAAGAAGAGGAAAAAATGGTGTCTGTTTGCGCTCCGACGACCGAGATTGTAGGATTAGGGTAAGAAGCTCGAGATGGAAATTTCATCCACTGAATTTTATTACTTTATATTTTTTTTAAAATTTAGATCAATACTTTACTTGAAGTTTTTCATACTGACGAGAGCTATATCGATTAGGGTGTTTGCCGGGATCCATCAATCCAACAAAAATTATAAATCAGTTATTTGAACTTAACAAATCTACATCGTATATTGAGATTGATCGTGATGACAATATCTCGAGGGACTCACTTTGTTCGATGCATGCAGCATGCAGGTTCGATCTTGTCGTTAATACAAAGACACAATAAGGTAAATTAGAGAGCCTTTGATCACGAGACTAGGTGATATAGGAGAAATAGGATGGTCATGTCTTTGGTATCTGAGATAGGACGGATCCATTTTTTGTTTGGTGTAGGCATAGCAAAAAAATAGAATGAGATAATGACGTACGAGACCCAACTATCATATGAGATATGCCCATACTCCCGTCCCACCTTGGATAGTTGGATGACTGTCCATCTCCTTGAGGTAGAGTCATCACACATCTTGACCGTGGCTTAACTTTGAACTAAACACCACTTGAACTAGGTCCGTTTGATCCCATCTCATCTGGTCTTTGTAGCCAAACACTATTTTAGATGCTTATTATGATTTGATACATAAGTGAGATAAAATAAATTAGAAGGCACAGATGATGTTGTTTTTTGTGTCTCACTCAACATAATATATATGCGTGTGTGTGCGCGCGCGCGCGTATAACCCAACTCCATCTCTCCTTAGAGTCCGTTTGAATGGATTAAAAGGTGAGATCTAGGGGATTGACTAAAGGGTTTTTTATCCATTAGCATTAAAAATTAGCAACTAAAATTATTACTAGTAGATCTAAATAAACCTGCTAATTATTAGCTAGCGTGCTACTAATCATTAGTTATTAGCAGGTTTAGAGTTGATGTGCCAATAAGTCATACACATTTTCAGCTCATTATCCAACCACCTATTAGCAAGTAAATTCAAAATGCTCACAGCTAGAATTAACTAGAGATAGTTAATTTTTAGTGCTAATGGATCCAAACAATCTCTAAAACTAGCCACTAGTCCACCCAACATGTAGGGACTTATTATTATTATTATTATTATTATTATTATTATTATTATTATTATTATTATTATTATTATTATTACTACTACTACTACTATTACTAATACTATTACTATTACTATTATTATTTTGCGAGTAGGGACTACTATCAGATGGCCGATAAGATATGACGACTCTAGTTAGCTAGGGCTGCTAGGCTAAACATTGTACATATGGAAACATAGGGGTTGTTTAGTTGGTGAAAAAATTTGGTTCTGATAATGTAGCATTTTTGTTTGTATTTGACAAATTTTATCCAAACATGGCTTAAGTAGACTTAAAAAATTCGTCTCGAGATGTACAGACAAACTTTGTAATTAGTTAGTTTTTTTACCTACATTTAATGCTCTATGCATGTGCCGTAAAATTACTGTGACAAGACATCTTAAAAAATTAGAAAGTTTAGGAACTAAACAGGGTCTAAAAATGTGAATTGCATAATCTCAGCATTGTCTAGCAATGGACAGTTGGAAACGGAAAGCAACAAAATTAAGAGGGGATCCTGGACGTACGGTGCGTCGTCGAACAACAGGGGGGCACATGCATGTTTTTTTTGTGACTTTGTGGACATGCATGTTAGTACTTCCAATAATTCAGATCCATCATCACCAGATCGAGCAACACATGGGCCTGTGCGAGCGAGGACGCAGGCAAGCGGTGTGCGAATTAATTAATCCCCGTTCATGCACGCAGACTGCAGGCTGGCTGCTCGATCGATCGGGGGGCTCTGCCCGCCGGCCGCAAATTAAAGTGTCGTCACTAGATTCATCCTCACATGATCACATATGTAGTTAATTAATGTAACAGGCGCTCAAAGTCCACGTCCAATTGTCCATTGCGTGATGGCCGTGAACGCGTGGTGCTCTATCGATCTTTTCCGCTGTCCGCTCGCTCGCTGCCCGCCGCGCCGAGGGTGGCATTTGAATCTGACTCCAGCTAGGGAAGGGTCAGCCAGAGACGATGAAGACTTGAAGAGGTCTGTCGTCTTTCTCACCCGCTGCGGACTGCTTCAATTTCTCTGCGTACGTCTCGAGTCTCGATTGATGACTCTGGAATCGCAGGAGCATTTGCAATAATGTGTAGTATGTTGCTCTCGGCAGACACTATACTCCTATGTCTGAGCTGACTAAAACGCCTAACCTTAGACGACCTAACCTATGAACCAACGACAACAAATTAAACCACAGAAATTACTTTGTTTCCTTAAAAAAAATATTAACAAAGGGATTGTTAGTAGTGGTGGTCAAACGACTTTAGTAAGTACTGTATGTTGGGTCGATCATAAGAACAAATGTGAGACACAAATTGGCTATGTGCTGCACCTGCACTGTGTATGGCAGGAGGTCAGGAAGACGAGGTCTGTCCTGTGCTTTGATCAGGGACAGGGATACTCCGGATAGACCTCAGTTATTATTGACTGAAAAGGTAACCCCTCCGGCCAGTGTGCAGCAGAATGTGTTGAATTGCTAGTATAGGCCCTGTTTAGTTACACTTTAAAATTTCAAAATTCCCATCACATCGAATATTGCGCTATATACATGGAGCATTAAATGTAAATAAAATTTTTGCATGTTTGCACAGTTTCCATGTAAATCACAAGACGAATCTTTTAAACCTAGTTAGTCCATGATTGGATACTTATTGTAAAAGATTTCCTTTCTAAATTTCAAAACTTTTTGCCTTCTAAATGGGGCCACAGTGAAACCAAATAGAACAAGCCACTGATCAGGCAGCTGCCGAAGCACTGGGAACGGTTTTCCTAAACATATATACCTGTGGTGTTCTTGCTTGCATCAAACAGGCACGGGTCGTCAAGGCAAGATGGTTAACAACCCCGAAGGTACGAGCAGCACTAGTTTCTTATGTCCTAGTTAGTGCCTAATTATCCTAGAAATTAAGAAAGTGTAGTCCGATCCTGTGGCCGCAGCAGCGGTAGATGAGGACCGGTCTGTCGGTTGGGCACCAGGGCCAGACGTCTGGACCAGACCATTTCGTTTTTTCTACTGCAGTACAATATATATGACCTGTTTAGTTACAGTTTAAAATTTCAAGATTCCCATCACATCGAATGTTGTGACACATATATAGAGTAATAAATATAGATGAAATTTTTACATGTTTACACAGTTTGTATGTAAATCACGAGATGAATCTTTTAAGTCTATTTAAACTATGATTAGACATTTATTATAAAAGATTCTTCGATTAAAATTGCAAAATAAAATACAACTAAACGGGACCATATGATCAAAACTGGATTGCTACGTACACATGTCCCAGACTGGACTTTCGTGGTCGTCCATGACTCGCATAATGCACGCTTGTAACCAGTCAGATATCATGCACGACGACGCGACGACTGGACTTTCGCACACCAAGGTTCGTTCTGATATAGACGACGTTCTGACATATATAGTCTCGTTAGACCAACCGCACTGGATCCCCTATCGCGTCCGGAATCGCCAGATAGGGGGCGAAAACCGCCGCAGCGGTGCCTTGTATCTGGCCATGTCATCCGGGACGAATTGGGGAGTGCAGGACCTCCGCTACGGGTGTGGGGCCCACCCACCGACGCTGCCGTGCGCGCGGAGGCAGACCGGGGAGAGAGAGTGGGGGAGAGAGAGCGGAGGGTGGAGGCGCCGGGTCCGCGTGCCCTCGCTGGAGCTCGACCCGCCGGAGCTCCGCCCGGAGCCGCGAGGGGAAGGCCCGCCCGGAGCACGAGGAGGTCGCGTCCGCATCCATGGCGCCTGTCGCCAGGCCGCGTCCGCCTGCGCTCGTCCTTCGCCGGCCGCGAGGAGCGCCGCCGCCAACGAGGTCGCCGTGCGCCTCCACCCTGCGCGCGAGCGGCCAGCGAGCCCGTCGGCCCGCCCGCCGCCAGCGCCGCCGCGCGCCCTGCCGGGGCCGTCGCGCGCGCCACCTTGCGCCTTCACCCAGCCTGCCCGCCCGCCCACCGCCCTCGCCGGGGTCTCGCCGGGTGAAAGGTCCTAAATGGCTAGAGGGGGGTGAATAACTTATAAAAAATTCTACAAACAACACTTAATACAAGCAGATAGTAAATTAAATGGCGAAGCAAGTTTTGCGCCAGCCTACACAAAGTGATGCAAGCCATCTAACCGTTCTAGTCTATTGTCTCTAATTTCACACTCAAAAACCTAAGTCACTACTTTACTCTACTCCTATGTGAGCAACTACAACAAGTACATTAGAACAAAAGTAAGTACTCAAATGAAAAGGGTAGTGAGGTGATTTTAAACCGCCGGTGTAGAGAGGATGAGAATACCAATATGATCAATCACAATACACAAGAAATTCTCGGCAAGAGATGGACACAAAGATTTTTATCGAGGTTCACTTACTTGCCGGCAAGTTATGTCCTCGTTGTAGCGATACACCCATTTGGAGGTTCACGCGCTAATTGGCATCACACGCCAAACCCTTTGTTGACATCTACTAACGTCGCCAAATATAACTTTATAACCTTTAACACTAAAGACAAGATTAGAAGATGTATGGTAATTAATTAACTGATCATTAGCAACGAGCCACTTATCTATTACCAACATTCTTTAGCGTGAACTGGGTTGGCAATCCTAATTATATATGCTAAGAATAAATAAATGTTTTATATACTATTCCATGTAACTAGGCAGAAATATAAATATAAACTGAGAACAATTCTACAAGCGGACAGATAATTATACCATCGTAGCATTTTACCTAGGAGTTCTACCAGGTTGTCGATTTATATTTATACCACTGGGAAGGACTTGGATAAACTACAATCTATTATATTGATAACAACTATATACATACAATGAATAAGTGATGTTACCGATGTCATATACTCTACTCATAACAGGTAGAGGTCACAAGATAATAAAGATAAATAGGGTGATAAGTATGATCAAGCATCATTAATAAAGATAAACATCAGAGCACTTTCTAGTCATAGTAATAGCTAGCCAATGAATAAACTAAGGAATTAATATCTAAGGTAATTTTATAACTACGCCAATGAATAACTCTAACTAGTGCAATTACATCTAGCAATCATTGTTAGATTAGTCCTATATCATAATCACATGCAAAGAGCATCATCTAGAAAGGATGTGAAACAGAGTCATCACCCAACTTCGCGACCGTGCCTGCTTGCCTACATACAGGGGGTGGACTACAGAGGAATCAACGTAGCTATCACCTATACGAACTACCACACGACCCGGCACATCAGGGTGCACTCGCAGATAAACGAAATATCTAGACACTACGTCTACACATTGTTCATCATCTACCTAACGATCGTTTGGATAAACGCTATACGAGCAATTACATGAATTCAATAAGATCAAACCAACTATACTAGACATATAATTAAAGTAGACAAAGAGTAATGTAATCAAGAACATATGAACTATTAAGAACAATGTTTCTCTAATCATAATGAAGAATACAATAATAGAGAAAGAACCAGAACTATACCGAACTCTGCGCTCCAGACGGATGCCGGGGCTCCAGATCCCGCCGAAGAACTAGATCTCCTTTACTCTCTAATTTAATTAGGCTAGAACTATGAACTAGAAGGCTCTTGATGAACTAGTAGGCTCTTGATGGCTTGAAGACTTGTTGCCTTCGATGAATGATTGATTGATGCCTCCAGGGAGGTTTGCCTCTTTATTTATAGCCTGGTGGGATGAACGTGCGTCGTAGGATCAAACCGACTTAAACATAGGGCCGAGATGACTCCTAAGATGCGGCGGAAGAAGACTCCAGAAGACGGGGCCAAACCCTAGCCGGGGGGCGCCGGCCGGCCCCACCCTGGCAATGGCCAGCCCCACCCTGGCAGGGTGCGGGCCCCGGTCGCTTCGGGTGTGTTCCAGAGGTTTCTAGTGTTCCGATGACAACAGACACTTGTCCATCTTTTACTCCCCTTTTTATATTTTTGCATAGCCACATGTATCATTCGAATATAAATAACTGGAGAGATAATAATAAGAACTTCGAGAAATTATACCAAGGCTGTCCTACGGGGTTTACTTTTGGGTGTTTACTCCCAGTGTAGGAGAAAACATTTTCATGATAAACATTGATGAAAGTGGAAATGGTTGCGATTACTCCTACGGTAGGAATAATGCATATGTGCTGAAGTGTGTACGTGATCTTGGTTTTAAAAGCATGACAAGACTCTCATATGGTATACAACAAAGGTTGACTAAACTCAATGTAAAGCAGCAGCATAAATGTGCAAAAGATTTTCCTATCTAGATGTATCATATATGGCTTTGGTAGGAATTCATACTTTATCATACAAAAGCTCGTCATGTAAATTTTAAATTTTCAAAATAAATCTCCAGAATTTAGTAATGCTTGGAGTAAGATAAATAGTACCTCAACTTTTCATGAATCATATCAATCAATTACCTAGACTTAGCTCAAACATATGCCTCCACAAGTTTCAGGCTCAGAGTAAATTCTTAAGTTAAAACAACAATATCTAAAACTCAGGAGAATTTAAGTTTGACAACGAGGCATTTGAAAAGTATTGTGACAGAGCAACTATTCATCATCTCCAAGACAAAATTTTAATGTTCATCATTTTTTATTAACTCTAGTCTAGACCGACTCTAAACATACTCTAATATATAGATAGATATTTATTTGATTTTCAAATTTTATCTTGCTAGCTAACTCACGTGAAAAATGCGATATAGTTATAATGATAATAAGATAGGAAATTTATACTTAGCTGGATTTTAATTGGAGGGTGCCCTCCCCAAGCTTAACGTTTGACAGGGTTTTTGACGTTGCAAATTGAGTGATCCTTCTGGAAGCAGGTATATCGACAGCGTGGAGATGTCGGGTTGACTAGCTATTTGATCTTGTATTTTCCTATGAAACTCAATTGCCAATAAAAATACCAAATCTCATAGAGAGGGGTTAGGTTTAATACCACTCCATGGTAAGTAATTGATTTTATATTTTCAGCAGAAGCTTCCTAACTAAGTGGACCTTCATGTGTTCACATGTTTTTGGTATTTCTCTGAAAGGTGTGGACCTTCATGTGCCCATATATTTTTGGTATTTTATGACTTTATAAAATAGACTCAATAATCGCATAGGTAAAGTTACCTGATAACTAGGGAATGCTCCTCTCCAAGCTTGATGTTTGCAATGCTTGGTGTTTGAATGATCTTCAGAGTGAGTTGATTAGTAGCAGTCCTGATGGGTGCCACTAATAGACTCTCTCCTTAGTCATAATATTATTCCTGCATAGTTATACTCCAACAAGAAAACCAAAACTCGAGGCTCGAATTACCAAGGGGTTAGCGGTCAGCCAATGAGCACTTTGATTATCCTTTGAGTTGATTTTAATTAATAGATTTTAGCAGGATTCCAACAGGATTCTCTTTTTAGGATTTTCTAATTTTCTTACGCAGAAATCAAAAAAATGTATGCATGCTAATAATAATTTTTATGCCACCACAGGGAATATTCATTCCCATGGGGCTTAGGATTTTCATAATGCAACAAAGTAAATATAGATTGTTATTGTTATTTTTATTTTTTTTGTGCCACCATAGTAAATATGCCTACAGGGTTACCATAGGTTCATTCACATGGGGCTTTAATATTTATGATGCAGTAAATAAACCAGTAAACATTTTTGTTGTTTTTTATTTTTAATATGCAAAAATGATTGTACTAATAAATATGCTAAGCAAAATTACTAATGAATGCTAAATTAATTGGATAACTACCATTCTAACCTTATGGCTAGGGTACAGAATTTTAAGTCTACCGACAGGACTTAGATAGAGGAGAGTACTTACTCAATAGGCTCATCGTCTGAGATTACCTCAGTCAATTCCCCATTTTGCGGTGGTGTAGTAGGTGCTTTTTCCTTCTCCTTCCATCCCTTTTCTGTCTTTTCTGCTTCTCTCTTTTCTAGCTCCAGCTCTTCCTTGTATGCTTCTCTTGATTCTTCATCTCTCTTCATCCATTCTTCTACTTGTGCCTGGATTTCTTCCTTCTCTGCCTTAGCAATCTGGTCCATCCTCTCAGGTTCCGCTTCCCACTCACTCCAACGTGGTACTTGTACGGCTTCTTCTTGCTCCTTGTAGCAGTCTTCATACTTCACAATCTTACCAGGGAACTCTTCCCATCCACAATGAGGCTGGGCAGCCTGACGGTGGGCTTGGCGTTTCCTCCTGTTGCGTTGCTTCCTGATCTGCTCATGGTTAAGATGTGTTCTAAATTAGCAGCGTACCTTTCCAGTGGGTAGGTTGAAGTGGATCTGTCCAGACCCGATGTAGATGATAGCATTGGCGGTGTAGAGAATGGTCTTCCCAAAAGAATAGGCGATTCGTTGTCTTCCTGCATGTCATGAACTAGAAAATCTGCGGGTATATATTTATTTTGAATTCTTACCATTACGTCCTTGACTACGCCTTAAGGGAATCTCAGTGATTGGTCTACATCTGCAGCTGAATGTATGTTGGGTATAATGGTAAATCATCAAATAATTCATCATATACCTTTTTGGACATTACGTTGACGCCTGAACCAGTGTCGCGGATGGTGTTGGGAAAAGTGATGTCTCTGATTATGCATTCAATGATTGGTACCCCTGAGTCACCTTTCTTTGTTGGGAATGGTTTCGGGAGCATATGATCATTTTCTGTGTTGATAGCATTGATTAGCTGAGCGGTTTCTTCAGGTACATGCTGGGGCTTGTTCTTCCTCCATCTTCTATTGTTCTTCTTCTTGGGTGTTGATTGTTGTTGTTGCTCTTCTTGTTGATGGAATTGCTTCGGGACTGCTGGATTCTTGAGGATGCGGTTCTTGAATGAAAATCTCTCCTTCTTGTCTTTGATGGAGAGGACAATCTTGGCGTGTTCCGCATAGATGATGGCTTTGGTCGTGCATAAGAACGATCATCCCAAGATAATGGGTGCCTTTTCATCTCCTCTAGTATCCAGGATCACAAAATCAATTGGGACATATGATTGCCCCATTCTGATAATAGCTTCTTCTAGTACTCCCTCGGGGTAGCAAATAGACTAATCTGCAAGCTGCAAATGCATATCTGTGTACAACAAAGGATCACCTAAAATTTTCTCATAGATTACCTTGGGCATTATGTTGACACTTGCGTCGAAATCGCAGATAGCCTCTGGAAAGCTGTGACATCCTATGGAGATAGGAATCACAGGTCTCCCATCTTCTCAGGTAGTGAGTGATTTATCCACTGTATATCTGCAGGCTCAATTTGGTATTGTGTTGCATTGTGTATATCAACAAGGTTAGCAGTTTGAAATCTTCCGGCTGGCCCGGAGTCTTACCTTTCTCAAATGGAGGGACAGCAGCAGCTAGCTGAGCTAATTGTGATTCTAACATTTTATTAAAGCTGTGCTGATTCTTTATAGCAGAAGCAAAGGTATCCATTCTGATATTTATGTTTTCTAAAGCTTTATCATTTGAGGCTACCTTTCAAGATATTTGATCTAACAATTTAGATTGACCAGCAACCAAATCTCTTAAAGGCGGAAGATTGCAATTATTATAATTATTACCTGAAACGACCTCGATTTCCGCGAAGGGAAATCCACAGGCTCGAATTGTAATTCAACAGATTGCTTGAGACAATCCATGAAATTACCCATATCTCAGTTGACACTAGGATCCATACAACGGTAATTAAGTCTTACATAAACATTTATTACATCGCCACATGGGCGGAATCAACATTCAGAGAAGCTTAGAAGATGCGGAAACGTTTCATCCTTCACGGCCAACTTTAGTGTAGCACGTGACCCTATTCCTCGCCATCATCTTTCTCGAAGTCGTACTCATTCTCGTCACCTGACAGCAAATTTATCAGTACGATATGTACTGGCCACGGAGCCCACCTATGCAGCATTTGCTTTGTGGAAAGTGGATGCAAGGCTATTCAAGCAGACCTATAGGCTGGGGTTTCCTTTGCAGCTGTAATCAATGTTTAATTAGTCAAGTTTTATCTCCAATTAACACCATCATCCCTTTTCCCATCACCACATCTCACATACCCACACCTCACTCTCATTCGACAGGCCCAACTCCCTCTCGGGCCTATCTCAGCGGCACACTACCACAGCGGGTACACTGCCGGAGAAATGTCATCCAGGGGGAGAAGAGAACACTCACTACACTAGTAGAAGCTTCACAGGAAAGGTCCATAGCCAACAAGTTGGCATATGTATCGATCGATCAACCATAAACTCTGCAGAGGTTTCACTACTCACAAGATTAGCCATCATACGTGTTGCGCAAACACCTTGGCAGAATTCCGGATGCTTGCTTGCCTAGGTCGATGCCACCCTACCACTCAGCCCTAGGATATTCTGGATCCAACACCGTTATGCTAAGACTGGGAGACACAGTACTGGGCCCATCCAGTGGTACTGCGCATCTAGAACGGAACGGGAACCCATCGACCGTCTCCGCCCACCCTTGTCACCTCTCAACCTAGCAGTAGTGGCACCGTCCTACCAAGTAGTCCAGCCGTCTCCCGCCCATCAGAAGCGAGTGAGTAGAAAAGGATTCCCATGGACCTGAAACTAGTCCGTCCTACGTTTGACCAAGCAGGCATCTTCACTTAGGGGATACTCTCCCCGTGCCATCACAGCACCTCCGTCCACGGGCTTCAAACCACCAAGGCTATCCCACCCGGAACCTGCTCAACAACTTTACCCGCCATAGGTATCTCGCTTGGGGATGCCTAGGTTGCACCCCCGGCACGACTTTCCCCACAGGCTCATCTCATATCCCACTTGGTCGACATCAACCCTTACCACGCACCCAAGACGCACGCAGCACTCTCTCCCAGTGGTTATAATCAGGTACATATTCACCGTCCCAATTCCACCACATAGCACATAGCAAGTAGTAAGTAGCGGAAGAGTAACAGTATTAAAGCAGCAGCAAACCTAGCAGCGGACAGCAGGGTAAAGTCTTAATCAAGGCTGGGATCTCAAATATACTATCATGCAACCTATGCATAACATATAATCATAAAGCAAATGGCAACAATGTTATTTAGCAATGCGTAAATAGGATCTAAGGATTTGGTGGGACGTGGCACCTTCGTAGTCGTCTCCTAGCTCCTGAAGGTACTCGTGGTCGTCTTCCTTAGTCAGATCCTCCCCCGGCTCTGAAATCGAACACGAAATAGTCACGTTAGCGACTCCTATAGAGTATTTCAGAAAAATCCAATAAAATAAAGACCCAAATGCACACAAACATAGTCTTAGATTGTAGATCTCATTTTTCTAAGAATTTTGATATATGGTGCGCAATTTTTGGACATCGTATGAATAAGTTATGAATTTCCGAAGATTATCCTATTTTCTGAAAATGGAAAAATGCCAAATAAACCAGGGAGTGACACGTGGTAGCTCGGGATTGGTCCACGTGGCGTGCGGGTCCAGCAGAGCGGCATGTGGCGGCTGACGTGGCTGCTGACGTCAGCATGACGTCAAGCTGACGTCACCGTTGACCGGGTCAACTCTTGAGGGTCCGGTGGGGCCGGATGACGTCACCGTGACGTCATCGTGTGGACACGTGGCAGCGCGCGGGCGTGCCACACGGCGGCCCCAGCTCGGTGCGGGGGTCTCGGCGCATGGACTCGGCCCATAGTGGATCTCCTATACACGGTGCATGGACCGGAGACTTGGCTCACGGTGGACTGGGAGCACCGTGCTGTCTACACACTGAAGCCCACGGTGGACCACGTCTACAGAAAGAAGGGTGTGCACTTGTGCTGTCATCTAAGTGCCTGCCAGATGCTCGACACCGGCTCCCAACGGGTCACCGGCGACGGCACACCCCGGCGGCGGTCTCGACGAGCCCGATGATGTCCGGAGATGGCTTCGTGCAACATTTGGCGGCCCGCGGGGTGCTCTTGGCTATACAATAGGTCGGCTTGTGCCCCAGGCTGCGCGTTGGTAGAGTTTAGGTCGCCGGCGGCGAGGTTGTTGCGCTGGCTTGGCCTCGGCGCACGACGACGGGTCCCCTGGAGAGTGGTCTTACCCCCACGGCTGCTGGCAAAGGGTCGGGGTCATTCAATTAGCGCAGTCCCGGTCCCTAGGGTGTTTGGTTATGGCGGCGGCGGACGACGGCAAGGTGATTACGGTCTCGTTTTGGCATAACCGGACGTGGTTCGGTCAAATTGGCGTGACTAAATGGGCATACGTCCCCTTAGTGGTGAACTAGTGACAGGGCAGGGCCTCCTTTTGGCTCCGGTCCGCGGCGGTGCTCCGGCGAGGTGCGGTTCTTGTGAATTAAGGCGAATGGGGCTTCCTTTGGCGCCTCAGCTAGGTATATAGCACGGGGAAGTTGTGGCGATGCTCCACGGTGACTAGCCTATCCCGAAGGTGGTCGGTGATGCTCGGAACACGCGAATTAGTGTCGGAACACGTTCGGTGGCGAGCGCGTTCCGCCGCGAACGCGATGGCGGCGTTCCCAGTTAAGCAAGGCTCGAAATCCATGGGTTTTGGCTGGTCGCGTGGGTGTGTCGTGCAAGTGTTTCTCCTGAGCCGGTGGTGGCTCGAGCCTGCGCGTTCCAAAGGCAGAACGCCATGGCCGGCGTGCGGGCAAGGTCGGAAGGGGAACACGGCAGCTCACCGGTGGTGTCGTTGGTGATAGGATATCGGTGCGGTGGCGAGTCGTTGCCGGGCAGAAGGTCCGCAGTGCCGTGTCGATCTCCGCTGGTGACGCCGGCTCCTCTTCCCGCTCCGGCTCCGGCGTGCTCCGCGGTGGCGCTCCGGCGGGGCCTCCGCTCCTTCCTTCTTCTCCCTATCTCTCTCTCGGCCGAACGGTGCGGTAGGTGCTATGGAGCCGCAGCGCGGCGGCGGAGTGCGGGATGGGGCTAGGGCTCCGGATCGCGCTCTATTTAAAAGGCAGCCATGGCTTAGCGGGCAGCGGACGGTGACGGGGACCGACGGGGGTACGTGGAGACCATCGGCACTCCCGTGCTAGGGTTTCCGCGGTGCCTTGGCGGCTATGGTGAGGAGACAGGCAGGGGACAGGGCCTTGCCCCCGGCCATGGTGCTGTCAGCTGCCGTACGGGGTCACGCACTTCGCGTGCCTCGGTTCCCCGTTGCCCCTGGGAAGAAATACAGTAGGGAGGGGGGAACGGCGCGCTGACGAGTGGGGTCGGGCTGACAGCGGCCGTGGCTCGGTGCGGTGTGCGACATGGTGCGCGCGCGCGGTGTTGGGCCGCAAGACGGGCCGGCCCAGTGTGGCAGTGCGAGCGTGCGTGAGTGAAAGGGAGGTGAAGACCGGCCGGGCTGGGCCGAGGCGGTGAGCGGGTTAGCTGGTTGGGCCGAGATGGTGGGCTGGCTGTCCTCTCTTCCTCTCTTCTCTTTTCTTTTTTCCTCTTTTTCATCTTCCAAATTGCCAGTGCATAATACACATATGTATATACTTTCATACAATCATAAATTGCAACAAAAATCCAAATGTGCAGCATGGATGATATTATTGACATATCATTGGTTAAAATGCAAATGACATTTACTTACTTTTTGATTTGGATAAGAAGTCTTGCATACATGCATATGAAATGATTTAGGGTTCAAGTAGATAAATAAACCAAAAATTTTATTTGGTTGGTATTTTTGGTGTGAAAATTTTAGGGTTGTTACAGTCCTTCCCCCTCATTAGGATCTCGACCTCGAGATTCAGAGATAACGTACCCTTCGAAGAGGTAAGGAAACATAATCCGCAAGTCCGATTCTTTCTCCCACAGCTTCCCTTTCAGTGTGATTGCTCCATTGTACCTTGCACATCGGAATGGTCTTGTTTCGCGTCTCCTTGGTATCCCGTGCCAAGATCTTGATCGGATGTTCCTTGTATTCAAGTGTGTCTTGCAGGTCTAGTGCATCCGTAGGAACTTGCTCCTCGGGAAGCTTCAAACACTTTCTTAATTGCGAGACATGGAACACAGGGTGTACTCCAGATAATTCCTCCGGTAGTTCCAGCTTGTAAGCAAGCTTTCCAACCCTTTTACAGATCTTGTATGGCCCAACATATCTTGGTGCCAATTTCCCTTTCACGTGGAATCTGACGGTGCCACGAAGTGGAGATACCTTGAGGTAGACATAATCCCCAACCTTGAACTCAAGCTCTCTACGTCTTCTATCTGCATAACTCTTTTGCCTGCTCTGCGCAATTCTTAAATTCTCTCTTACTTGGGCAACACCTTCTTCTGCTTCCACAATCTTAGCAGGACCGAAGAATGTCCTGTCACCTGGTTCCGACCACATTAGCGGTGTTCTGCACGGTCTTCCATACAACGCTTCAAATGGAGACATCTTAATGCTTGTCTGATAACTGTTGTTGTATGAGAACTCGGCGTGGGGTAGACAGCTCTCCTATCCTTCCTTGTACCTCAATACGCAAGCACGTAATATGTCCTCGAGAATCTGGTTCACTCTTTCTGTTTCCCCGTCCGTTTGCGGGTGGTATGCTGTGCTGTAGTCGAGCTTGGTCCCGATGGACTTATGCAAGGATTTCCAGAACTGTGATACGAACTGTGAGCCTCAGTCAGATATAATACTCAGAGGCACTCCATATAACTTCAAAATGTTTGATATGTACAGATCTGCCTGCTTTTCCGCTCTATACTTCCTTTTGACCGGTATAAAATGTGCAACTTTGGTCAGACGGTCCACTATTACCCATATAGAATCATACCCATGCTCGGATCGGGGCAGTCCTATTATGAAGTCCATGGATATGCACTCCCACTTCCATTCTGGTATCTCAACTGGTTGTAGCAACCCCGCTGGTCTCTGATGCTCGGCCTTGATTCTATTGCATGTATCACATCGGGCTACATGCCCTGCAATGTCTGTCTTCATATTCTCCCACCAGAAGTGCTTCCTTAGATCATGGTACATCTTGGCTGAGCTTGGGTGAATGCAATATTTGGAGTCATGCCCTTCCAACAGGATCTCTTCTCGTATCGCTAAATCCGTCGGTACGCAGATTCTGTCTTTGTACCATACAGTTCCCTGCTCATCTTCTCGGTATTCGGGGGCCTCTCCCCAGCTTTATCAAACCACGGATATAGTCTATCTCAGGACAGTTCTTTTGTGCTGCTCGAATCCGAGAGGTAAGATTGTATTCGACGCGAAGCTCATTTAGCATGCCATAGTTGACTACCTCGAGCTGGAACGCGTCGAACTCTCTCCTGAGCTCAGGCGGCATAGACTTGGTGATGAGGGTATAGCAGTAGCTTTTGCGGCTAAGTGCATCAGCGACAACGTTAGCCTTCCCTGGGTGGTAATGGATCTCAAGATCATAGTCCTTGATGAGTTCTAGCCATCTGCGCTGCCTCATATTCAGATCTTCTTGTGTGAAGAAGTACTTCAGGCTCTTGTGGTCAGTGTACATGTCACACTTGTTGCTTATTAGATAGTGTCTCCAAATCTTGAGTGCATGTACCACGGCTGCAAGTTCTAGGTCATGAGTCGGGTATCTCTGCTCATGTTCTTTCAACTGTCTTGAGGCATATGCTATCACCCTTCCTTCTTGCATTAGTACACAGCCCAAACCTTGCCGAGAGGCATCACAATATACAACAAAATCTTTGTGAATATTAGGTAGGGCTAGTACAGGTGTAGTAGTGAGCTTCTCCTTCAAGGTCTGGAAACTCTTCTCACATTCAGGAGTCCATATGAACTTGTTCTCTTTCTTCAGCAAGTTGGTCATGGGTCTTGCAATCTTGGAGAAATTCTCAATAAATCTGCGATAGTATCCTGCAAGTCCCAAAAAGCTTCGGATTTCTGACGCATTACGGGGTTGCTCCCACTCTTTCACAGCTTCAATCTTGGCTGGGTCCACTGCGACTCCTTCTCCTGACAGTACGTGTCCAAAGAAAGCAACTTCCTCTAGCCAGAATCGCACATGGAGAATTTGGCGTATAGCTGGTTGCGAGACAACCTCTCCAATACGGTCCTCAGATGATGTTCATGTTCCTCTTTTGTGGCTGAATAAACCAATATATCATCAATGAATACCACCACAAATTTGTCTAGCTCATTCATGAAGATCTTGTTCATCATGTTCATGAAGTATGCTGGAGCATTAGTGAGTCCGAATGAGACTACTCTGCACTCATACTATCCATATCTAGTGACATACGCAGTCTTCGGAATATCTTCTTCCCTGATCTTCATCTGATGGTACCCTGATCGGAGATCGATCTTTGAGAAGTACTTGGCCTTACTCAATTGATCTAACAGATCATCGATGCGGGGCAGTGGGTACTTGTTCTTGACAGTGACCGCATTCAGATTCCGGTAGTCAATGCACATCCTCATCGTGCCATCCTTCTTGACAAACAAAATGGGAGATCCCTAGGGTGAGGCACTAGGCCTAATGAAGCCCTTCTCCAGTAATTCCCCCAGCTGCTTCTTGAGTTCCTTCAACTCATCAGCCGACATTCTGTAGGGTCTTTTGGCAATCGGTGTAGTCCCTGGCATCAGCTCTATAATAAACTCCATGACTCTATCTGGTGGCATACCTGGCAACTCCTCTGGAAACACGTCATTGAACTCACAGACCACTGGCACATCTCTGAATGTCAGCTCCATCTTATCTGCCTTAGTCTCCAGGGCACATAGGAGGGCTTGGACTTTCTCGGTTTGGGGTACACATCGGACAGCTGTTCCCCAAGGGTGGATTACCTGAACATATCTAGGTGAACAAGATATCACCCCCCGGTGTTTGGTTAGCCAGTCCATGCCTAAGATGACATCTAAGCTGTTGGAGGGTAGTAGGGTTAGGTCAGCTCGAAAGTCGAGTCCCTCGATTGTGATTATCACTCCCCTACATATGTGAACACTTCTGAAGGTTCCTAAGGGTGAGCTAGTTAGGATGGGGTTTGCTCTCGGGGTTACAGGTACGTTATGCCTACGTGCATATGCAGATGAAATGTATGAACATGTAGCTCCCGAATCGAACAGAACTGTAGCCATGTTACCTTGTACTAGGAACATACCGTACACAGCATCAGGTGCAGCTTCAGCTTCCTCAGCGGTCATGTGGTTCAGTCTTCCACGGGTAGCGGATCCCCGGTTCGGTGTGCCCTGTGCAGCTGCTGGTGCACGGTTGAGGTCGGGGCACACAGCCACACGGTGTCCAGGTTTTCCGCACCCGAAGCAAGTGAAGGGCGCACTGCCTGCTGCGGTTGTCGTAGGAGCCTTCCAGTTGCTTGTCCTCGGCGTGTTGGTAGCGGGGGCGGGTGTGTTCTGCACAGCTCGAGTCGGCGCAGGGTAGGTCTGAGCGGGGCGGTGGTAGTTGCTGTTGTTGGTACCACCACCACGGCTCGTTCCTGAAGGAGGTCCTTAGCGAGTCCGGAAAGGCGGGGGTGCACCCGTTCGCTGTCTCTGGGGTGGAGCAGTGCGAGCGGGTCGCTCAGAGCGGCGCTTCTTCCCCTTGTTTTGGGCCTCGAACTCCAGACGTGCCTCCATGCGATCCTTCTCGATCTCAATGCAGCGGTCAATCAACTCACGGAGGGTGTAGGTCTTGTTGCCTGAGAGTGCCAACCTGATCTTGGTCTGTAGTCCCTTCCTGTAGTAGTACATCTTTTCCTTCTCGGAACTCACGCAAGACGCAGGTGCGTAGCGGAGCAAGCAGTTGAAGCGGGTGGTGTACTCGTGGATCCGGTCAGCTCCCTGGGAGATGTTGCGAAACTCGTTCTCCTTGGCCTCCATGACTCCCTCAGGAATGTGGTGGTCACGGAAAGCCTCGGTGAACTCATCCCAGTCAATGCGGGCTAGGTCCTCGTGAGCGCTGGTGTAGTTGTCCCACCATGCTCGTGCAGCACTGGTCAACTAGTGGCTAGCAATCCCAACACACTCCTCATCGGAGCAAGTGGTCCGGTCCAGCTTCTTCTCCATCTCCTTAAGCCAATCGTCGGCAGCGAGGGGATCGCTGTCGGTCCCGTCGAAGGTGGGTGGCCTCAGTTTCAGGAAACCCTCCAGCTTTCTTTGGAAGTCATTCTGGGGTGGCCCGTGGTGCCTGTTCATCCCAGTAGCAATGGCATTCAGCAGCTGGGTCTGCTGTGCCATCACTTCCGCCAACGTCGGTGGCGGCGGCGGTGGCGGTGGCGGAGGTGGCGGAGGCACATTCTCGCCCTGTGGTGGCGGATCGTTCACTGGCGGTGCATCCTCTGCCCGGCGCAGCTCTTCTTCCAGGTTAACTCCAGCACGCCTGCCAGCTGGGCGTCCACGGTTGCGACCACGCCCGCGTCCTGGCGCAGGTGCGGGGAAGGGCTGGCGGTTCTCCAGACGAGCGGAACGTCTCATCGACATCTGAAATTATTAGGTATGTGCTCAGTGCAGTGATATTTATGTAGTGGTTTAAGTAGGAGTTAGATGTTTTCAACGATTTAAATGAATTAAAACATTTTTCACTCTATCTTACACCCAACCAAAGAAGCATAGAGAACCATAAGAAGCATAAGATCCAAATGTCACTCATCACATGGCTATTATTATATAAAGGATGTTCCTAGCTGCTATGAAGATCGTGCTATGCGCAGATAGCCAATGACAGGACAACTCATGGTATCACTAATCTAAGGGCCACGTAGGGTCCCATAGGCTACTGGTGCATAAGGTCGAGTACGGCGTCGGGGATGCGGCTGTCCTCTGCCTCGATCTCGTCATCGGTCATGGTCAGGCGCTTGACGTAGTCGAGTGCTACAGCTAGCTCTGGAGTGGCCTCAATCTCTTGCATCCTCAGAGACGGACATGCTCCCATGTTGAGCGTAGTGGGTGGCACGCGGAAGTCTCCCTACCTGGGCTTTGTCTGCTCCATCGGGGGTAGCGGACTCTGCACCTTCCGGATCTCAATGGCCTTCTTGGCGTCTGTAACAGAACCGCCTAAATCACGTGGCCCACAGGCACCTGTCATCGCCACTAATGACCTCTGGCAGCCGGGCCCGTGTTCCAGATGACCTAGGCGGGCTCTGCCGGGCTACATAAGCGCCCGTATTCTCCGACAGGATCCCATTGCGAAGCCATTACAGGGTTACAACATTTCATAATAAAATACATCAGAGTAAAGGTGCGGAAGACTTCATAGGACATAGGTTACAAACCAGATGTTCAAATATACATTCAAGGACAGTTATTACCATCTATACCTAATTAGAAGTAGCATCAGGGTAGCAGATACACATAATAATACGAACCCTGCCCAAGGGTCCAATATCACTCATCAACACTTCCTTCACAACGAGCATCCCGCAGCAGTGAGCAAAACAGACCTCTGGCTGCTGACTTCCGGCAACAGGGGTTAACAAACCCTGAGTACAGGGGTACTCTGCAAGACCTACCTGACGAAAGGTGTAAAATTAGACTCAGGAATGCAGGCTGAGGGGAGTCAAGGTAAGGCTATAGCAAGAGTTCAAGAGTTTTGTGGAAAAGCATTACTATCCTATTTCAATATTTCATCTCAATATTATTTAATCATAACCATAGTTCCATATTCCTTTTCATATGTCACATTCTTTCAATTGCTTAATCATTCTCAAAATCACCTAGTTCCGAACCACTTTTCGGTGTAAGTCAGTGGATCAAGTCTCCATTAACCGAGGAGCAACGTCGATTCGAATCCAGAAAGTACCCAGCTGGGGATCCCTATCCACACTGCATCTGTAGCACTTAAGCTTGCATATGCCAACCCCGCCTTCCACGGCTTTTCATACCCCGGAACCGGTCCTGCGCCACCCGAGAGCACAGTACTCCTCTAGTCTCCAGGCACGCCGGCCACGAGGGTACACGCTACTCTCGCCATCTCTCCACTCCCAGTGCGTGGTTGTCGGTTCCAGCAGTAGAGCCACCGGAGTCAGAGGCTTCCCGTAGTATGTGGCTAGTTACAAAGTCTCGATCCAGCAGGCCGACAACGAAGGGTCCCTAAAATAGTTTTCCGTTGGTTACCATGCATTGGGACTCTAACCCAAGTACAAAGTAGCCGAACGGTTCCAAATCCGTGCCCGTCGGTGACAAGACATGGGAACGCAGCCACATGTGCACATCCATCCAAATTCCTTTTTCATTTTCATTTTTCCGGCGGCGGCAATGCATCGGGACTCTAACCCAAAGTGCAAAGCCAACCGAACGGTTTCCAATCCGTCGATGACAATACATTGAGACTCCAACCCAAGTGCAAGTCACCGGCACGGTTGCAAATTCATATTCATCTCTAGTATATCATCATAGCTCAGAAAATAGCATTTTATGCAAAACTAACTTTAAAGAGCAGAGCTAAGCATTTTCAAACATTTTCACTTTAAAACAGGTTTCGGGGTTATATATCAAGGCAGGTCATGCAGCAAGTAGGTGACAATCAACTCCTATCAACCTAATGCAACTATTTAACTCAAGGTGATAACATTTTAAAAACACAAGGAACGGTTGAATGCACTGGGGCTTGCCTTGGATAGCGTGAAGTGTCGGATCCGGACCAGTACCACAGATGTCAAAATCCAGAACGACCTCGAGAACAATCTCCTCAGTGACTGTCTTCACTTTTACCTCCGGTTCCTCGGTCACTATACGCATTCAATGATGAATGTTTCAATGCGATGCAACATAAAATGACAAATGCAAAATCCCAGAATAAATAATGCCTAATTCAAGCACAACTGTACCTTATCACTAGTCATAACCATACTAGACTAAGGTGCCCTAGGTCATAAGGGTGTTTGACCTAGAACTACATTCAATCCGAAATCCACATCAAACCCTAATCACCAAAATTTCCTATTTATTTTATTAATCAATTAACCAAGTATATAATTAATACTTAATTAAATTATTTTCATTTGACCTCAAACTTCACAAACAGATAGATCTGGACTTATAACAGTGCAAAATAAAATTTCATGATTTTTGGAATTACAGAGAATTAATTAAAAAGGAAGTGAGTGATCTATCCACTGTATATCTGCAGGCTCAATTTGGTATTGTGTTGCATTGTGTATATCAACAAGGTTAGCAGTTTTCAAATCTTCCGGCTGGCCCGGAATCTTACCTTTCTCAAATGGAGGGACAGCAGCAGCTAGCTGAGCTAATTGTGATTCTAACATTTTATTAAAGCTGTGCTGATTCTTTATAGCAGAAACAAAGGTATCCATTCTGGTATTTATGTTTTCTAAAACTTTATCATTTGAGGCTACCTTTCAAGATATTTGATCTAACAATTTAGATTGACCAGCAACCAAATCTCTTAAAGGCGGAAGATTGCAATTATTATAATTATTACCTGAAACGACCTCGATTTCCGTGAAGGGAAATCCACAGGCTCGAATTGTAATTCAACAGATTGCTTGGGACAATCCATGAAATTACCCATATCTCAGTTGACACCAGGATCCATACAACGGTAATTAAGTCTTACATAAACATTTATTACATCGCCACATGGGCGGAATCAACATTCAGAGAAGCTTAGAAGATGCGAAAACGTTTCATCCTTCACGGCCTTCTTGAGTGTAGCACGTGACCCTATTCCTCGCCATCATCTTCCTCGAAGTCGTACTCATTCTCGTCACCTGACAGCAAATTTATCAGTATGATATGTACTGGCCACGGAGCCCACCTATGCAGCATTTGCTTTGTGAAAAGTGGATACAAGGCTATTCAAGCAGACCTATAGGCTGGGGTTTCCTTTGCAGCTGTAATCAATGTTTAATTAGTCAAGTTTTATCTCCAATTAACACCATCATCCCTTTTCCCATCACCACATCTCACATACCCACACCTCACTCTCATTCGACAGGCCCAACTCCCTCTCGGGCCTATCTCAGCGGCACACTACCACAGCGGGTACACTGCCGGAGAAATGTCATCCAGGGGAGAAGAGAACACTCACTACACTAGTAGAAGCTTCACAGGAAAGGTCCATAGCCAACAAGTTGGCATATGTATCGATCGATCAACCATAAACTCTGCAGAGGTTTCACTACTCACAAGATTAGCCATCATAGGTGTTACGCAAACACCTAGGAAGAATTCCGGGTGCTTGCTTGCCTAGGTCGATGCCACCCTACCACTCAGCCCTGGGATATTCCGGATCCAACACCGTTATGCTGAGACTGGGAGACACAGTACTGGGCCCATCCAGTGGTACTGCGCATCTAGAACGGAACGGGAACCCATCGACCGTCTTCGCCCACCCTTATCACCTCTCAACCTAGCAGTAGTGGCACCATCCTACCAAGTAGTCCAGCCGTCTCCCGCCCATCAGAAGCGAGTGAGTAGAAAAGAATTCCCATGGACCTGAAACTAGTCCGTCCTAGGTTTGACCAAGCAGGCATCTTCACTTAGGGGATACTCTCCCCGTGCCATCACAGCACCTCCGTCCACGGGCTTCAAACCACCAAGGCTATCCCACCCGGAACCTCCTCAACAACTTTACCCGCCACAGGTATCTCGCTTGGGGATGCCCAGGTTGCACCCCCGGCATGACTTTCCCCACGGGCTCGTCTCATATCCCACTTGGTCGACATCAACCCTTACCACGCACCCAAGACGCACGCAGCACTCTCTCCCAGTGGTTATAATCAGGTACATATTCACCGTCCCAATTCCACCACATAGCACATAGCAAGTAGTAAGTAGTGGAAGAGTAACAGTATTAAAGCAGCAGCTAACCTAGCAGCGGACAGCAGGGTAAAGTCTTAATCAAGGCTGGGATTTCAAATATACTATCATGCAACCTATGCATAACATATAATCATAAAGCAAATGGCAACAATGTTATTTAGCAATGCGTATATAGGATCTAAGGATTTGGTGGGACGTGGCACCTTCGTAGTCATCTCCTAGCTCCTGAAGGTACTCGTGGTCGTCTTCCTTAGTCAGATCCTCCCCCGGCTCTGAAATCGAACACGAAATAGTCGCGTTAGCGACTCCTATAGAGTATTTCAGAAAAATCTAATAAAATAAAGACCCAAATGCACACAAACATAGTCTTAGATTGTAGATCTCATTTTTCTAAGAATTTTGATATATGGTGCGCAATTTTTGGACATCGTATGAATAAGTTATGAATTTCCGAAGATTATCCTATTTTCTGAAAATGGAAAAATGCCAAATAAACCAGGGAGTGACACGTGGCAGCTCGGGATTGGTCCACGTGGCGTGCGGGTCCAGCAGAGCGGCATGTGGCGGCTGACGTGGCTGCTGACGTCAGCATGACGTCAAGCTGACGTCACCGTTGACCGGGTCAACTCTTGAGGGTCTGGTGGGGCCGGATGACGTCACCGTGACGTCATCGTGTGGACACGTGGCAGCGCGCGGGCGTGCCACACGGCGGCCCCAGCTCGGTGCGGGGGTCTCGGCGCATGGACTCGGCCCATAGTGGATCTCCTATACACGGTGCATGGACCGGAGACTTGGCTCACGGTGGACTGGGAGCACCGTGCTGTCTACACACTGAAGCCCACGGTGGACCACGTCTACAGAAAGAAGGGCGTGCACTTGTGCTGTCATCTAAGTGCCCGCCAGAAGCTCGACACCGGCTCCCAACGGGTCACCGGCGACGGCACGCCCCGGCGGCGGTCTCGACGAGCCCGATGATGTCCGGAGATGGCTTCGTGCAACATTTGGCGGCCCGCGGGGTGCTCTTGGCTATACAATAGGTCGGCTTGTGCCCCAGGCTGCGCGTTGGTAGAGTTTAGGTCGCCGGCGGCGAGGTTGTTGCGCTGGCTTGGCCTCGGCGCACGACGACGGGTCCCCTGGAGAGTGGTCTTACCCCCACGGCTGCTGGCAAAGGGTCGGGGTCATTCAATTAGCGCAGTCCCGGTCCCTAGGGTGTTTGGTTATGGCGGCGGCGGACGACGGCAAGGTGATTACAGTCTCGTTTTGGCATAACCGGACGTGGTTCGGTCAAATTGGCGTGACTAAATGGGCATACGTCCCCTTAGTGGTGAACTAGTGACAGGGCAGGGCCTCCTTTTGGCTCCGGTCCGCGGCGGTGCTCCGGCGAGGTGCGGTTCTTGCGAATTAAGGCGAACGGGGCTTCCTTTGGCGCCTCAGCTAGGTAGATAGCACGGGGAAGTTGTGGCGATGCTCCACGGTGACTAGCCTATCCCGAAGGTGGTCGGTGATGCTCGGAACACGCGAATTAGTGTCGGAACGCGTTCGGTGGCAAGCGCGTTCCGCCGCGAACCCGACGGCGGCGTTCCCAGTTAAGCAAGGCTCGAAATCCATGGGTTTTGGCTGGTCGCGTGGGTGTGTCGTGCAAGTGTTTCTCCTGAGCCGGTGGTGGCTCGAGCCTGCGCGTTCAAAAGGCAGAACGCCATGGCCGGCGTGCAGGCAAGGTCGGAAGGGGAACACGGCAGCTCACCGGTGGTGTCGTTGGTGATAGGATATCGGTGCGGTGGCGAGTCGTTGCCGGGCAGAAGATCCGCAGTGCCGTGTCGATCTCCGCTCTTCCCGCTCCGGCTCCTCTTCCCGCTCCGGCTCCGGCGTGCTCCGCGGTGGCGCTCCGGCGGGGCCTCCGCTCCTTCCTTCTTCTCCCTATCTCTCTCTCGGCCGAACAGTGCGGTAGGTGCTATGGAGCCGCAGCGCAGCGGTGGAGTACGGGATGGGGCTAGGGCTCCGGATCGCGCTCTATTTAAAAGGCAGCCATGGCTTAGCGGGCAGCAGACGATGATGGGGAGCGACGGGGGTACGTGGAGACCATCGGCGCTCCCATGCTAGGGTTTCCACGGTGCCTTGGCGGCTAAGGTGAGGAGACAGGCAGGGGACAGGGCCTTGCCCCCGGCCATGGTGCTGTCGGCTGCCGCACGGGGTCACGTACTTCGCGTGCCTCGGTTCCCCGTTGCCCCTGGGAAGAAAAACAATAGGGAGAGGGGAACGGCGCGCTGACGAGTGGGGTCGGGCTGACAGCGGCCGTGGCTCGGTGTGGTGTGCGACATGGTGCGCGCGCGCGGTGTTGGGCCACAAGGCGGGCCGGCCCAGTGTGGCATTGCGAGCGTGCGTGAGTGAAAGGGAGGTGAAGACCGGCCGGGCTGGGCCGAGGCGGAGCGGGTTAGCTGGTTGGGCCGAGATGGTGGGCTGGCTGTCCTCTCTTCCTCTCTTCTCTTTTCTTTTTCCTCTTTTTCATCTTCCAAATTGCCAGTGCATAATACACATATGTATATACTTTCATACAATCATAAATTGCAACAAAAATCCAAATATGCAGCACGGATGATATTATTGACATATCATTGGTTAAAATGCAAATGACATTTACTTACTTTTTGATTTGCATAAGAAGTCTTGCATACATGCATATAAAATGATTTAGGGTTCAAGTAGATAAATAAACCAAAAATTTTATTTGGTTGGTATTTTTGGTGTGAAAATTTTAGGGTTGTTACATTACCTTGGTTGTTACCTTGGTAATTATCTTATCGAGGTTGCTGATTCCATCCTTGGTTTTGCTGGTTCCATCCTTGATTTTGCCGAGAACGATAGTAGGTGTTATTGTTGATGAAGTTCACATCCTCTTGCAACGTAGGGCAGTTGACAGCTGAATGCCCGTAATCTCCACATTCTTCACAGGTCATGCGAGAATCATTGATATGCATGAATTCCTTCTTCTCTATGTCGAGCTTCTTCATGATGAGGTCTAGCTTGGCAGTGACCATGTCAATCTCCTTCAGATGATGGATGCCTCCTCCTCTCTTGCGAGGTTGAGTACGTTCTTCATTACAGCTTGAATTTGAGGCCATCTTCTCAACAAGTGCTTGAGCTTCTGGGAGCTTAAGTGACAGGAAAGCTCCTCCAGCTGCTGCATCTATGGACTCACGGGTGCTTGAGATAAGCCCATGGTAGAAGGTCTGCAATAGTAGCCAATCCTCTATCCCATGATGAGGATAGTCTTCAATATAATTTTGGAATCTCTCCCATGCTTCAGTGAATGATTCGTCATGTTGCTGTTGAAAACTTGAGATTTTCCCACGCAGAGCATTTGTCTTGCCTGTAGGAAAGAACTTTGCCAAGAAAGCAGTTGAGCATCGGTCCCATGTAGTGTTCTTATCTTTGTTGGCGTAGAACCACTGCTTGGCTTTCCCCAAAAGTGAAAATGGGAAAAGACGAAGTAAAATAGCATCTCTTGGTACTCCTCTAATCGTGAAGGTGCTGCAGATCTCTAAAAAGTGTTGTAAGTGTGCACTTGCATCTTCATGAGCTTTTCCACAAAACTGGCTGGCTTGAACCATGGTGATAAGAGCAGGCTTGAGCTCGAATCCATTCTCCCCCGTGTTGACTGCTGGTCTAGTTCGGATGTTTTCTGTTGTTAGGGCAGAGAACTCGCGCAGGGTCTTCTCAGCCATGTCTTCAAACACAGGAGATAAATCTTCTCCTAAGTGCTCTTCTTCTAATGTTAGAGCTGGCTCCTTTGATGAATGAGCTTGAGCAGCAATGGGTGTTTTTGATGGTAGCTTGAAATTGTCCCTCGCTTCTACAAACTTCTTTCTTCTCAGGAGTTTCTCTGGATCGTCAGTGAAATTATTTGGAAGAGAAAAACCATTCATTCATCACCCTGCATAAGATAAGCAAATGATAAAAACAATGGTGTGCCTGTTTGAGTTAGTGGTCAATCGGTAATACAATCTTATCCATTATGTATACATATGCTATCAATATTTCCTAAGTTTAATGTGCCTTCCCTGGCAATGGCGCCAAAAATGCTTGTTGACGTCTACTAACGTCGCCAAATATAACTATATAACTTTTAATGCGAGAGGCGAGATTAGAAGATGAATGGTAATTAATTAACTTGTCATTAGCAACTAGCCACTTTTCTATTACCAACATTCTTATGTAAGAATTAGGTTGTCATCCCTAATTAATAATGCTAAAAATAAATAAAGGTTTTATATATTAATCTATGTGACTAGGCAGAAATAAATATAAATATAAATTAAGAATAATTCTGCAAGCAGACAGATAATTATACCATTGTAGCATTTCACCTAGGGAGTTCTACCAGGCTGTCGATTTATATTTATACCACTGGGAAGAATTAGGATAAACTTTAATATATTATATCGATAGTGATGGTATATAATGGATAAGTGACATTACCGATGTCACTTACTCTACTCATAACAGGTAGAGGTTACAAGATAAATAAAGATAAAGGTGATAAGTATGATCAAGCATCATAAATAAAAGATAATCATCAGACCACCCTCTAGTAATAGTAATAGCTAGCCAAAGGATAAACTAAGGAATTAATATCAAAGGTAATTCTATAACTACATCAATGAATAACTCTAATTAGTGCAATTACATCTAGCAATCATTGTTAGACTAATCCTATATCATAATCACATGCAAAGGGCATCATCTAGGAAGGATGTGAAACAGAGTTATCATCCAACTTCGCGACCGTACCTGCTAGCCTACATACGGGGGGTGGACTACAGAGGACTCAACGCAGCTGTCACATACGCGATCTACCACACGACCCGGCACATCAGGGTGCACTCGCAGATAAACAAAATACCTAGACACCACGTCTACATACTGTTCATCATCTATCAATCGTCCGCATGAATAAACGCTATACGAGCAATTACATGAATTCAATAAGATCAAACCAACTACACTAGACATATAATCAAAGTAGACAAAGACTATTGTAATCAAGAACATACGAACTTTTAAGAACAATGTTTCCCTAATCATAATGAAGAATACAATAATAGAGAAAGAACTAGAATTATACTGAACTCCGTGCTCCAGACAGACGCTGGGGCTCCAGATCCACCGAAGAAGTAGAACTCCTCTACTTCTAATCTAACTAGGCTAGAACTATGAACTAGGAGGCTCTTGATGAACTAGAGGCTCCTGATGGCTTGAGGACTTAATGCCTTGAATGAACGATTGGGTTCTGCCTCCAGGGGGTCTGCCCCTATATTTATAGACCGGTCGGATGCACGTGCGCCGTAGGATCAAACCGACTTGAAACAAGGGCCGAGATGACTCCACAAAAGCGGTGGAAGAAGACTCTAGAAGATGGGCCGAAACCCTAGAGGGAGGTGCCGGCAGGCCCCACCCTGGTGGGTCTCGGGCCTCAGTGTTTCGGGTGTTTTCCAGATGCTTCCAGTGTTCTCATGATGATGTTTCCTTGGCGGTTAAGTTTCATGGTAATTATGCTCTTTAACCCTTCTTTTATACTTTTCTGGAATAACCCCTAGAAAATACAGAACATACAAAACTTGTGGAAACTGTTAGTTAAAACCCTAGACTAGTGTGTATTCATGTATCTTTTGGTGTCTAAAGTTCTAATAAAAGTTGACGTTATCCACCGTCAACAGTACCACTCCATGGTAAGTGATTGATTTTATTTCCAGCATAAGCTTCCTAACTGTGTGGACTTTCATGTGCCCATATATTTTTGTGTTTTTTTCTAAAAGGTGTGGACTTTCATATGCCCATATATTTTTGGTATTTTTACATTTTCCTATGATACTATGGTGAACCTTCATGTGTTCACATATTTTTGGTATTTTGTGCTTGTATAAAGTAGACTCAATAAGCACATAGGTATAATTAACTGATAACTAGGGGATGCTCCTCCCTCAAGCTTGATGTTTGCAATACTTGGTGCTTGAATGTTTCTCAGAGTGAGCTAGTAGTAGTCCTGGTGGGTGCCACTAATAGACTCTCTCTTTAGTCATAATATTATTCCTGTATAATTATACTCTAACAAGAAATTCAAAACTCGAGGCTCGAATTATCAAGGGGTTAGCGGTCAGCCAATGAGCACTTTGAATATTCTTTGAGTTGATTTTAATTAATAGATTTTAGCAGGATTCTAACAGGATTCTCTTTTTGGGGTTTTCTAAGTTTCTTATGCAGCAATCAAAAAATGTATGCATGCTATATATGTTTTTATGCCTCCACAGGGAATATTCATTCCCATGGGGCTTAGGATTTTCATAATGCAACAAAGTAAATATAGATTATTATTTTTATTTTTATTTTTATAACACCACAATAAATATGCCTACAGGGTTACCATAAGTTCATTCACATGGGGCTTTAATATTTATGATGCAGTGAATAAAGCAGTAAACATTTTTGTTGTTTTATTTTTAATATGCAAAAAATGATTGTACTAATAAATGTGCTAAGAAAAATTACTAATGAATGCTAACTTAATTAGATAACTACCATTCTAATCTTATGGCTAGGGTACGGAATTTAAAGTCTACCGACAGGACTTAGATAGACGAGAGTACTTTCTCAGTAGGTTCATCGTCTGAGGTTACCTCAATCAATTCCCCATTTTGCAGTAGTGTAGCAGGTGCTTCTTCATTCTCCTTTCATCTCTTTTCTGTCTCTTCTGCTTCTCTCTTTTCTAGCTCCAGCTCTTCCTTGTATGCATCTCTTGATTCTTCGTCTTTCTTTATCCATTCTTCAACTTGTGCCTGGATCTCGTCTTTCTCTGCTTTAGCAATCTGGTCCATCCTTTCAGCTTCCGCTTCCCACTCACTCCAGCGTGGTGCTTGTACGGCTTCTTCTTACTCCTTGTAGCAGTCTTCACACTTCACAATTTTACCGGGGAACTCCTCCCATCCACAGTGAGGCTGGGCAGCCTGACGGCGGGCTTGGCGTCTCCTCCTGTTGCATTGGTTCCTGTTCTGCTCATGGTTAAGATGTGTTCTAAATTGACAGCGTACCTTTCCAGTGGGTAGGTTGAAGTGGATCGGTCCAGACCTGATGTAGATGATAGCATTGGCGGTGTAGAGGAACGGTATTCAAAAAAGAATAGGCGATTCGTTGTCTTCCTGCATGTCAAGAACTAAAAAATCTGCGGGTATATATTTATCTTGAATTCTTATCATTACGTCCTTAACTATGCCTTCAGGGAATCTCAGTGATTGGTCTGCCATCTGCAACTGAATATATATTGGGTATAATGGTAAATCATCAAATAATTCATCATATACCTTTTTGGACATTACGTTGACGCCTGATCCAGTGTCACAGACGGTGTCGGGAAAAGTGACGTCTCTAATTGTGCATTCAATGATTGGTACACCTGGGTCACCTTTCTTTATTGGGAATGTTTTCGGGAGCATATGATCATTTTCTGTGTTGATAGCATTGATTAGTTGAGCGGTTTCTTCAGGTACATGTCGGGGCTTGTTCTTCCTCCGTCTTCTATTGTTCTTCTTCTTGGGCACTTGTTGTTGTTGCTCTTCTTGTTGATGGAATTGCTTCGGGAATGCTGGATCCTTCAGGATGTGGTTCTTGAACGAGAATCTCTCCTTCTTGTCCTTGATGGAGAGGACAATTTTGCCGTGTTCCGCATAGATGATGGCTTTGGTTGTGCATAAGAATGGTCGTCCCAAGATAATGGGTGCCTTTTCATCTCCTCCGGTATCCATGATCACAAAATCAATTAGGACATATGATGGCCCCACTCTGATAACAGCTTCTTCTAGTACTCCCTCGGAGTAGCAAATGGACTGATCTGCAAGTTGCAAACGCATGTCTGTGTACAAAAAAGGATCACCTAATATTCTCTCATAGATTACCTTAGGCATTATGTTGACACTTGCATCGAAATCGCAGATAGCTTCAGGAAAGCTCTGTCATCCTATGGAGATAGGAATGACAGGTCTTCCAGGGTCTCCCATCTTCTCAGGCAGTGAGTGATCTATCCACTGTATATCTGCAGACTTAATTTGGTATTGTGTTGCATTGTGAATATCAACAAGGTTAGCAGTTTTCAAATTTTCTGGCTGGCCCGGAATCTTACCTTTCTCAAATGGAGGGACAGCAGTAGCAAGCTGAGCTAATTGTGATTCTAACATTTTATTAAAGTTGTGCTGATTCTTTATAGAAGAAGCAAAGGTATCCATTCTGATATTTATGTTTTCTAAAGCTTTATCATTCGAGGTTGCCTTTCTAGACATTTGATCTATCAATTTAGATTGACCAGCAACTAAAGGTGGAAGATTATAATTATTGTAATTATTACCTTGGTTGTTACCTTGGTAATTACCTTGTCGAGGTTGCTGATTCCATCCTTGGTTTTGCTGAGGACGATAATAGGTGTTGTTGTTGATGAAGTTCACATCCTCTTGTAGCGTAGGACAGTTAACAGCTGAATGCCCATAATCTCCACATTCTTCACAGGTCATGCAAGAATCATTAATGTGCATGACTTCCTTCTTCTCTATGTCGAGCTTCTTCATGATGAGGTCTAGCTTGGCAGTGACCATGTTGGTATTCTTCAGATGATGGATGGCTCCTCCTCTCTTGCGAGGTTGAGTACGTTCTTCATTACAGTTTGGATTTAAGGCCATCTTCTCAATAAGTGCTTGAGCTTCTGGAAGCTTCAGCGACAGGAAAGCTCCTCCACCTGCAACATCTATGGACTCACGGGTGCTTGAGATAAGCCCGTGGTAGAAAGTCTGCATCAATAGCCAATCCTCTATCCCATGATGAGGACAGTCTTCAATGTAATTTTGGAATCTCTCCCATGCTTCATGAATGATTCGTCATGTTGCACGCAGAGCATTTGTCTTGCCTGTAAGAAAGAACTTTGCCAGAAAAGCAGTTGAGCATCGATCCCATGTAGTGTTCTTGTCTTTGTTGGTGTAGAACCACTGCTTAGCTTTCCCCAAAAGTGAAAATGGGAAAAGACGGAGTAAAATGGCATCTATTGGTACTCCTCTGATCGTGAACGTTCTGCAGATCTCAAGAAAGTGTTGTAAGTGTGCACTTGCATCTTCATGAGCTTTTTCGCAAAACTGGCTGGCTTGAACCATGGTGATAAGAGCAGGCTTGAGCTCGAATCCATTCTCCCCCGTGTTGACTGTTGGTCTAGTCCGGATGTCTTCTGTTGTTGGGGCAGAGAACTCGCGCAGTGTCTTCTCAGCCATGTCTTCAAACACAGGAGATAAATTTTCACCTAAGTGTTCTTCTTCCAATGTTGGAGCTGGCGCCTTTGATGAACTAACTTGAGCAGCGATGGGTGCTCTTGATGGTAGCTTGAAATTGTCCCTAGCCTCTACAAACTTCTTTCTTCTCAATAGTTTCTCTGGATCGTCAGTGAAATTGTTTGGAAGAGAAAAACCATTCATTCATCACCCTGCATAAGATAAGTAAATGATAAAAAAATAGGGGTGTGCCTGTTTGAGTTAGAGATCAATCGGTAATACAATCTTATCCATGATGCATATGTGTTATCAATATTTGCTAAGCTTAATGTGCCTTCCCCGGCAACGGCGCTAAAAATGCTTGTTGACATCTACTACCGTTGCCAAATATAACTTTATAACCTTTAACACTAGAGACGAGATTAGAAGATGTATGGTAATTAATTAACTGATTATTAGCAACTAGCCACTTATCTATTATCAACATTCTTTAGCATGAACTAGGTTATCAATTCTAATTATATATGCTAAGAATAAATAAAAGTTTTATATATTATTTCATTTGACTAGGCAGAAATATAAATATAAACTAAGAACAATTCTGAAGTGGACAGATAATTATAACATTGTAGCATTTTACCTAGGAGTTCGACCAAGTTGTCGATTTATATTTATACCACTAGGAAGGACTTGGATAACCTACAATCTATTATATTGATAACAACTATATACATACAATAAATAAGTAATGTTACCGATGTCATATACTCTACTCATAACAGGTAGAGGTTACAAGATAATAAAGATAAATAGGGTGATAAGTATGATCAAGCATCATTAATAAAGATAAACATCAAAGCACTTTCTAGGTAATTCTATAACTATGTCAATGAATAACTCTAAGTAGCAATTACATCTAGCAATCATTGTTAGATTAGTCGTATCTCATGATCACATGCAAAGGGCATCATCTAGTAAGGATGTGAAACAGAGTCATCACCCAACTCCGCGACCGTGCCTGCTTGCCTACATACGGGGGGTGGACTACAGAGGAATCAACGTAGCTGTCACCTACACGGACTACCACACGACCCAGCACATCAGGGTGCACTCGCAGATAAACGAAATATCTAGACACCACATCTACATTGTTCATCATCTACCCAACGATCGTTTGGATAAACGCTATACGAGCAATTACATGAATTCAATAAGATCAAACCAACTATACTAGACATATAATTAAAGTAGACAAAGACTAATATAATCAAGAACATATGAACTATTAAGAACAATGTTTCCCTAATCATAACGAAGAATACAATAATAGAGAAAGAACCAGAACTATACCGAACTCTGTGCTCCAAACGGATGCCAGGGCTCTAGATCCCGCCGAAGAATTAGATCTCCTCTACTCTCTAATCTAACTAGGTTAGAACTATGAACTAGAAGGCTCTTGATGAACTAGTAGGCTCTTGATGGCTCGAAGACTTATTGCGTTCGATGAATGATTGATTGATGCCTCCAGGGGGGTTTGCCTCTTTATTTACGGCCTGGTGGGATGAACGTGCGTCGTAGGATCAAACCAACTTAAACATAGGGCCGAGATGACTCCTAAGAGGGGGCGGAAGAAGACTCTAGAAGGCGGGGCCGAACCCTAGCCGGGGGGCGCCGGCCGACCCCACCCTAGCAGGGTGCAGGCCCCGATCGCTTTGGGTGTGTTCCAGAGGCTTCTAGTGTTCCGATGATGATGTTTTCTTCGTGGTTACGTTTCGTGATAATTATGCACTTTAATCTCTCTTTTATGCTTTTTTGGAATAACCCATGAAAATACAGAACATGCAAAACTCGTGAAAATTGTCAGTTAAAACCCTAGACTTGTATGTTTTCATGTATCCTTTTGTGTCTAAAGTTCTAATAAAAGTTGACGTTGTCGACCGTCAACACCCTTCTGAAGGGTGCCACACAACCAACACAAGATGGGGATCCACAAGCTATGTACAATCCACTAGAGTAGCCAATTGCGATCTCCCGCGGGGAAGGCTCAAGAACCCCTTACAACTTCACCGATCGGAGGCGGAGACAATCACCAACTCCCCTCAACGATCCTCACAGCTCCAAACCGTCTAGGAGTCGGCAAACTCCAAGAGTAACAAGAGAATCATTTGTGAAATCCAATCACCAAGTGCCTCTAGATGATCACAAGCATGCAATGCACCTGATTGTCTCCAATCTCATCAAATAATGATCTCAATTGAGTAGAAGGTGTGAGAGAGGAGAGGAGAGGCTCACTAGTAAGTAGGAGTGATTAGAATGGCCAAGAGAGCTTCCCCAAGCCAGCAGCCCAAGCTTAAATAGTCCCCTCACAAGAACATAGCCGTTGGGCCACTCTGCGCTCCGTCGGACTGGACCGTCGGATGCGCACACGCGCCACCGTCGGACTAATGTCCTCGGTCCGACGCCCTGGATGCACGCCACGTGTCAGTAGCCGTTTGAAATCGAACGTTAGATCACAACGGCTAAAACTCGCGCCAAACTTCACCGTCGGACTGAAGAGTCGTTGGACCATGGCTCGCCACCGTCTGACACTTACAGAGAGGAACAGAGAGCACACAACACCGTCGGATGGTGTCCGACGATCACCGTCGGACTAAAAACGCGCGTCCGACTCTCACAGAGAACCAACGCCGGACTCTACCTCAGAAGAAGCGTCGGACCAAACAATGCCAGCGTCCGACGCCAGCAAAAACTGACCAGAGAGGTCCAGAAATGCTCGGACGCATTCCGACGCTCACAGTCGGACTAACTAAATGCGTCCGATGCCCTCTCAGCTCACCACGTGTCGCTCTACCATCGCTCTGCACCGTCGGACGGAAGACGATTGGTCCGACACTCAATAAACCAGCGTCCGACGCTCACAAACAAAACAAAACTGGAGTTAGCCGTCGGACACAGCCAATGGTCCGACGCTCGGTCAAGTTAGCGTCTGACGCCTGTCCTTCATAGGTTTTCAACCAAACTTCGCACCCTTTGTTCCCAAGTGCTAACACCAAGAGTTTCACTAACATGTGCACGTGTGTTAGCATTTTAAAAGCAATTTTCAAAGGGATTTTTAGTGTTACTTGCATCTATATGCATATGCAATGAACATGATCAATTAGTGGCACTTGATAACCACATTTCACGAACGATTTCTCCCATCTTGATAGTACGGCTATCTATCTCAAATGTGATCACTCCCTCTATGGAGTCTTGATCACCAAGAGCAAAGAGCTTCTATTGATTATACCTTTGCCTTGAGCTCCTAGCTTTTCTCCACTTTCCTTATCATCTCTTGATGAAGCTTGTGAACTCCATTTAATGACGGAGTTACACCATTTGCATGGATGCCGTCATTAGGGCTTTCTCCTTTTGTTGATGGACTTATACCATTTGCATGGACGCTGTCATTGCCCTGCACTTGTGGCCTCTACCGACCCGGTCCTTTACTCCATCTTGATGTTTGCTAATTAGTCTCATGAAACACTTAGAGTAAACATTAGCAAACTAGGTTTCATCAATTTTCCAATACCAAAGATGGGCTTTCAATCTCCCCTTTTTGGTAATTGATGATAACCTTCACAAAGATATGAAATAAAATCAAGTTTGCACTTTGGTAGTATTAGCTCCTCCTACATATGTGATTCCTTGTGTTTGGTTCAATTTTTCACATATGCATGGATTTGAAGGTTTGGGTGAGCTACCACTACCAAATGATGCTAAGGTACATAGAATGGACCTTTGAAGTGTGATACTATCGGAGTTGCAGAAATATACCATCCTTAACACCATTGTTCACTAGTCATGCATTACAAACTCAAAATACCTCGTGAGATCAACATTTAAGTAAGAGAGGTATTTTGTATGAAAAGTAAGTTCTATGCATGCTAGTTTTGTCAATACACCATTCAAATCCTATTTCTAAGCATTACACCAATCAAGCAAGTATAGGAATTAAATTTTGACAATGCAACAAGTCATATGTTAATGCTCATATAAATGCAACAACTTATTCACGAGCTTGCTTGTGACAGAACCGTCTAAATCACCAGGCCCGCGTGCACCGTCATCGACCCTAAAGACCTCCGGTTACTGTGCATGAGTTCCCGCAACCAAGGTGGCCTGCCGGGTTCCATCTGAAACCCTAAATTCCCCGAGGATCTCATTGTAAAGACGTTGCAAGTATTACAACAGTTTACACAAATAGATTTAATCAGAGTACAGAGTGCGGAAGTATTACATAACCATTGGTTTACAAATATAAATTATATTATCCCGAACAAGAGTTTCGTAGTGGAGTAGCAGTATACAGCTAAACACCCTGCCCAAGGGTTATAACATATACACCTCTTTATCCATGCACGATCTATCAACCGACATGATCCCACGTAGAATTGGTTCACTCGATTCACCTGCAACAGGGGTTAACAAACCCTGAGTACATGGGGTACTCCACAAGACTTACCCGACTAAGAAAAGATTAGACTTAGGAATGCAGGCTGAGGGGGAGTGAAGGTGAGGCTTTAGCAAGAGTCAAAGTATTTTGCGGAAAAGCGATACTAATCTTTAATCCTACTTTCAATACTTTAACTCAGTATTATTTTAATCGATAACCATAGATCTCAGTTCTTTCACATGCATCCTTCTATTTCAATTATTTATTCATTCTCAAAAACATCATAGTTTCGAACCACTCTTCGATGTATGTGTGAGGATCAAGTCTCCATAACCGAGGAGCAACGACGATTCAAATCGATTAAGTACCCAACTGGGGATCCCTAACCACACTGCATATGTAGCACCTAAGCTTGCATATACCAACCCCGTCTACCACGGCTTTTCCATCCCTGAACCGATCCTGCACCACCCAAAAGTACAGTACATCTCCAATCCGGGACTCTAACCCACGAGGGTACATGCTACTCTCGCCATCTCTCCACTCCCAGTGCATGGTCGTCGGTTCAAGAAATAGAGCCACCGGTGTCAGGGCTTCCTGGAGTATGTGGGTAGTTGCAAAGTCTCGATCACAGCAGGCCGACAACGAATGGTCCCTACTTTCCTTTTCCGTCGGCGACAGTGCATTGGGATTCTAATCCAAGTACAAATGTCCCTTTGGTTTTCGAATCCCTTTTCCGTCGATGACGATGCATTGGGACTCTAACCCAAGTACATGACCACCGAACAGAAAATCCCTTTACGTCGGTGACGATGGACTGATCAGGTGCACAATCACCGAACGAGAACATTACCAATTCGCTTTTTCATGAATTAATCAATATTGTATCACTATAGCTTAAAATAGCATTTTGTGTAAATCTAAATTATTCAAGCAGGGCTAAGTATTTTCAAACATTTTATTTTAAATCAGGTTTTAAGGATGATATTCAAGTGGTCAAGGATGGTAATGCATCAATTGGGTTATCACTCAACTCCTATAACTTAATGCAGTAGATTAACCCAAGTTATAAATATTTTGTAAATCACAAGGAAAGGGCTGAATGCACCGGGACTTGCCTGTTGCTTGGAGTAGATAAAACTCTGAAGTCGATCACCGAGGAAGATCCACGTTCACTGAGTGAAGACCTTACTCAGGATTTTCTTCAGATAAAAAAATCATCTCGTTTTCACCACACGAAATAATAATGCAATACTTAACATGATGATATGTATGTCATGAAACATGAAATGCACAAAAGTGTGAATTAATAAAAAGTAAACTTAACTTAGAAAGTTGAGTAAAACTTTCCTTCACAATAAAGTTGCAAGAACAAAACCAACTTGTTATTAACAATTCACCTACTTATATGAAATAACGTTTAAACATCTTAATTACAAGATTATCATAAGCTTAAGCCAATTAGCAAGATTCCAAATGTCAGCACATGACAATGACCTAAGGTTAACACAAAATCCCAAGGTCACACAATACTAAAAAGGAGTTAGGGTTTTCTATTTATTTTATTAATCAACTAATGAAGCATAAAATAATAAATAAATTAATAAATTATCTCCATCAGAGTTCAAACTTTTCTACAGCTATGTCTCAGCCTAAAACAGTGCCAATTTAAATTTTATGATTTTTGGATATTTATTTTAGTCTACAAAATTCATGGAACTCACATTTGTGAATAATCTTGGGCATTTTACTATGTACAGAAAGTGCTCAAAATATTTATTTCATATTTTTAGTGAATTCACGATACCACAGAGAGCATCCATAATTATTTTCATAATTTTCTTAGCTATACATATTACAGCAAAATTAGCAAAGCTGTGCACTATTTATATTTCGGAAAAATAAGAAAATCTATTTCACCGCTCTGTCAACTCTACTGAGTTACCGGGCCGGCCTGCTCAGCCCATGCACGGCCCAGCCTCCCCCTCTCCCACGCTCTCACACACGGCCAGACCGGCCCAGCATAGCCACAGCGCGGCCTGCCTGCCCTTGATGACTCTGGCCAACCAGGGCAGCGCGGGCACGGCTCGCCGACCGGCCAGACCGGCTCCGGCAGAGGCCAGGGGCGGCCAGCGGCGGCCGAGACACCAGTAGCTATCCAAAATGCCTCCCGTGACGTTCCTAATCCGTCTATGCACTTGGTAAGCTAGAGCACCTAGCTACATGCGCACAGCGGCGACCATGGCGGCTGCGGTAAGAGACGGCACCGCGACGCGACCGCGTTCTGGTCAAACCGAGCCGGTAATGTTCAAGGAAAAAGGTTGGGGAGTCTCAGGATCTCACCCAGCCTCGATTTGGCTAGCTGGTTGATCCAGGGGCAATACCGGGGAAGGAGCGTGATGAAGGCGGCGGGATTGGCCACACGGACACGACGGTGGCGAGATGTTCCGACGAACTCTGTGCCCCAAACCAAAAACCGACCGGCGCATTAGCATCACGAGGTCGAATAGAGTCTAGAATGTGCCAATTCGAGGGAAGGAACTCACCACACCGGGCTGGACTCGGTGAGGTTGCTCGCGGCGGCGCTCCACCGGAGCCGAGAAGGAAAAGACGGCGTCCCGGCACCTCTGACGGCTAGCTACCGGCTTCAAAGGACCTGGAAGAGGCGCTAGGGCCTGGCGAGCTCGATGGAAAGTGGAATTGGGGAATGCAGCTCAGAGCAGCGCCAATTTGACCGAACACCGCGGGCTCACCGGCGAAGGCCACAGGAAGAAGAAAGGGGAAGACGCCGACCTCAGTGCATTATATAGGATGGCGACGGGCTTGGGACGCGTCCGGGGCCCCCACGAGCATGACCCCGACGGCGACAGGACCTGGCCGGTCCCCGGGCGCTGCCGGCGCGCGGCGCGGCACATGCGCCTGCGCGGTCAGGATGAAAGGGAGGGGCCCGGTACTACTGATGTACCATGCCCATTTGAACTTTTTGTAAAATTAATTTTTATTTTGTATAGAAACTTGAAAAATGTCCTTAATAAGAGTTGTAGCACATTTCAATCTGAAAAACTTTGGTTTTTGTACCTCATTCAAATTTTGAATGGATTTTGAATAATTCAAAGAGGGGTAAATTAGCCTTTTGAAATTCATTTGCAATTCATTTAAATTCTCAAGATTTTTATCAACAACCTGAAAATATTCAAAAATAAAAGTTGTTCTATTTGTTGATATTTACAACTTTCATTAAAGAAGTTTTGTCAGATTCTTTATAATTTTCGAAATGGAATTTTGAATTTAAATTTCAAAACACTAATTAGGGTTCAATTTGAAATTACACCCAATAACTTCAAAATCACCCAAAATGAAAGTTGTTCAATTTGAAAAGCTTTACAACTTTTATTAAAGTTATTTGGTCAAATTCTTGATAGGTTTTGAATTTGTATTTCAAATTTATATTTTTAAACATAGGATAAAGTTTGATTTGAAATTTTATTTAATAACTTTAAAACTACCCAAAATAAAATTTTCTCAACTTTTAAAGATTTAGAACTTTTGTTTAAGACTCAACATCTAATTCCTTTTAGTTTTTAAGTTAGGGTTTTGGGTCCGTTGTAGGGTTTATAAATGATTTTCTTTTTATTTTTTAATTGGATTTAGATAATTACACACAAACACAAACATTTACGTAATAAGTCACTCTAAAGCACCTATGCATAATCAAAGTAAGAATAAAATTTATTTCAATTAATGCACAGTAATAATGAATTTATGTGAGATGATTTGCATGCATTCATGATGACATGGCAGGTTTTAGTTATCGTAACACCAGGGGTGTTACATTGCTCCCCCTACTTGTGTGCTTTCAAATTTTAATTGACCCCTTTTCTTTTTTATCTTTGTGACTTTCTTCTCTCCCTTTGTCAACAATAACAAAAAATGGAGCAAATTATGGAAGTATCAAGTCAATTAATGGTGTTTAGTTCATTTTCACTTTGGTTCAATCTAGATCACTTGTCTAGAATGTGTAACTAAGTTTGATCCAAGGACAAGCTTCTTCACACCTCACTAGTAGGGTTATCTTGACCATGTTAAGTTACACATCATGAGCTTATGTTCTAGATTCAACACTAGGTCTGCAAGCCCATCAATATGTCATATGCTACCACTAGGTCATCCAAGCATTTAAAGCAATAGTGATACCATATATACAATAAAATCTTTGATTTTTCAAGAATGAGCCTATAAGATGCATGTTATGTCTATATGCACTAAAAAAAGTTCTTATCAAAGTATGAATGACATGTCAACCAATTTTACATTGCTTTAGTCGAAGGAGAGGCATGTCATATAATGTGGGATGCTTTTCACTTCATGTTGGAGTGGTCTAGTATGTTTAGCTCAATTCTCAACTTGCAAAATCTTGACTCATCAAGTGGCTTGGTAAAGATATCGGCTAATTGATCTTCGGTGCCAACACTTTCAATTGCAATGTCCTCTTTGATTTGGTGATCTCTAATGAAATGGTGCCTTACATCAATGTGCTTTGTTCTTGAATGTTGCACGGGGTTATTGGTTAGCTTGATAGCACTCTCATTGTCACATAACAAAGGCACTTTCTTGTATTTCAATCCGAAGTCACTCAAAGTAGCCTTCATCCAAAGGAGTTGTGCACAACAACTTCCGGCACTAATATACTCCGCTTCGGCCGTTGAGAGAGCAACACTATTTTGTTTCTTTGATAACCATGAAACAAGTGATCTTCCAAGCAATTGACAAGTTCTACTAGTGCTCTTTCTATCCACCTTGCAACCGGCATAGTCAGAGTCCGAATATCCAATAAGCTCAAAGTTAGACCCCTTAGGATACCACAACCCAACATCTTGTGTGCCCTTCAAATATATCAATATTCCCTTTGGGGCTTTCAAATGACTTTCTCTTGGTGAGGCTTGAAATCTTGCACACATGCACACACTAAACATGACATCCAGTCGAGATGCGGTCACATAAAGGAGACTTCTAATCATTGATCTATATAGCTTTTGATATACCATTTTGCCACTATCATCCAAATCCAAATGGCCATTAGTTCTAATAGGTGTACTCATTGGTTTTGCAAATTCTAATCCAAATTTCTTCACCATGTCCCTTATTTACTTGCCTTGACTCAAATGTACCATTCTTCATTTGCTTCACTTGAAGACCAAAGAAGTAATAACTAAGCTCACCGATCATGAACATTTCAAACTCACTTGCCATCATGTTGCCAAATTCTTCACAAAAATCTTGATTTATTGATCCAAATATGATATCATCCACATATATTTGCAACACAAACAAATCATTGCCAAGCTTCTTAATGAAGAGTGTTGTATCAACCTTTCCCATTTTGAACCCTTTAGAGAGCAAGAAATCTCTCAATCTCTGATACCATGCTCTAGGTGCTTGCTTCAAACCATACAATGCCTTCCTTAACTTGTATACATGGTTGGACTTCTTATCATCTTCAAAACTGGGAGGTTGTTCAACATATACCAACTCATTGATATAACCATTGAGAAATACACTCTTGACATCTATGTGATATAACTTGATGTTATGGGTACAAGCATAACCTAGTAAGATTCTAATTGCTTCTAATCTAGCAACCGGTGCATAGGTTTCTCCAAAATCAAGGCCTTCTACTTGAGTGTAACCTTGTGCAACCAATCTAGCCTTGTTCCTTATCACAATGCTATCTTGATCTTGTTTGTTTCTAAAGACCCATTTGATTCCAATCACATTATGTTTATTTGGTATTTCCAAAAGCTCCCAAACTTGATTTCTTGTGAAATTGTTGAGCTCTTCATGCATGGCATTTACCCAATTAACATCTTGCAATACTTCCTCAATTTTGGTTGGCTCTATGGATGACACAAATGAGAAATTCTCACAAATTTGAGCTAGCCTTGCTCTTGTTTGAACTCCACTTTGAATACCAACAATAATTTGATCCAAAGGATGATCCCTTACAATAGAGACCGGTTGGAGAATAGGAACTTGATCATTGGTTTGAGATGAACTATCTTGTTGATCTTGCACTTGGGATTGATCTTGTGAGTCACTTGCACTTGCTTCATCATCAACTTGCACACTTGTATGGATAGCACCATCATCTTCATCATCATTGACTTGCCTCGGCCTAATATCACCAATATCCATATCTCTCATTACATTTGCCAAGTCATTGCCTCTCACATCACTAAGATTTTCAACTTCATCTTGTGAGCCTTGTGTTTCATAAAATTCAACATCATGCACCTCCTCAAGAGTACCACTAGCCAAATTCCAAACTCTATATGCCTTGCTTGTGGTTGAATAGCCAAGTAAGAAACCTTCATCACATTTTCTTTTTAAACTTGCTCAATCTTGTGTCTTTCTTGAGAATATAGCATTTGCAACCGAAGACCCGAAAATATGCAATGTTGGGCTTTCTACCATTTAATAGCTCATATGGAGTCTTTGCAAGCATACCATGACAATATAGCCGGTTGATGTAGTAGCATGCGGTGTTGATAGTCTTGGCCCAAAAAGGATGACTAACATTATATTCACTTAGCATTGATCTTACCATATCAATCAAGATTCTATTTTTCCTCTCAACAATGTCATTTGATTGTGCTGTGTACTTGGGTGAATATTGATGTCCAATATCATACTCATCGCACAACTCATCAATATTGGTGTTCTTGAATTCACTACCATTGTCACTTCTCACTTTCTTGATGGTTGTTTCAAACTCATTTTGACTTCTCTTGACAAAAGACTTGAATAAATCATACACTTCACTCTTGTCAACTAGAAAGAATACCCATATATATCTAGTGTAATCATCCACAATTATGAATCCATACTTCTTCCCACCAATGCTAGTATATGTGGTTGGTCCAAGCAAGTCCATATGCAAGAGCTCAAATGCTTTACTTGTACTCATCATGCTCTTCTTAGGATGTATGTTTCCAACTTGTTTGCCGGCTTGACATGAGGTACAAAGCTTATCTTTCTCAAAAGTGATATCTTTCAAGCCTTTTACTAGATCATGCTTTACTAGTTTGTTCAATTGTTTCATTCCAACATAACCAAGCCTTCTATGCCATAACCAACCCAAACTAGACTTTGAGATCAAACAAGTTGACAATTGAGTTTCACTAGCATTGAAATCCATAAGATATAGGTTGTCATATCTAAAGCCTTTAAATATCAAATTTGAGCCATCAACACTAACAATTTCAACATCATCAACCCCAAATATGCACCTGAAACCGAGATCACAAAGTTGTGCAACCGAGAGCAAATTAAAGTTTAAGCTTTCAACTAGCAACACATTTGAGATAGACATGTCATTGGATATTGCAATCTTACCAAGTCCTTTCACTTTCCCTTTCTTGTTATCACCAAATGTAATTGCATCATAGCCACTATTTGCACTTGTGTTGAGAGAGCCAAACATACTAGAATCCCTGGTCATATATTATGTGCATCCACTATCAAGCAACCAATGTCTTCCTCCGGCTTTGTAATTGACAAACAAAAAGAGATCAATTCTTTTTTGGTACCCAATGTTTCTTGGGTCCTTGGAGGTTAGTGACTAAGCTCTTTGGTACCCAAATGGTCTTCTTCTTTGGACCCAACATGAATGTACCAACAAACTTAGCCTTCACACCATTTGATCCCTTAGTAAGAATGTAGTAAGAATCAAATTTAATTGAGGATACATGAGTGTTGGATTGCTTGCTTTTGCATTTATGCTCTAGATGACTAACCTACTTATATTTTGTGCAATACCGGCCATTTCTCTTCACAAAACAAGTATTGTGAGGAGTAAAGGCGGTCTTGCCTTTCTCGGGGGTATAATCCAATCCCTCTTTATGGAGAGATGCTCTTTGGCTACCCAAGCGCATAAACAAGCGGTCCTCACCACCATAAGCCTTGGTTAAGGAGTGATTGAGCTTTTTAACCTCCTCCTTTAGGTTCTTGTTCTCAACTACTAGTGAGGGGTCACTAGTGGGTGAGGTAGTAGTGGAAGTGCTACAAGAAGGGTTAGTGATGACAACAACAATAAGTTCACAAGATATGTCACAAGTCACACCTATGTAGCAAGTTTTAGTTTCCTTCTTTTGTACTTGACTTTGCAACTCCTCATTTTGAGCCACTAGAGAGGAATGAGCTTTATCAAGGTTGGTGTGAGACTTTTGAAGCTTCTTATGGTCTTCCTTTAGACTCTCATAAAATGCTCTAAGCTCCTCAAGTTCTTGCTCAAGAGAATGTTTATCCTCGCGCAAGCCCTTGCATTCCTTTCTAAGTGAGTCAAAGTGAATGCATGTGTCATCAAGCATGTCAATTAGTTCCTCTTTTGTTAGGTCATCATCACTAGATTCGTCATCGGATGATACCTTTGAGCCCTTGGCCATGAAACATGAAGGAGTGTCGAAAATGAAAGGCTTGTCATGAATAGCAGTGCTTGCATGTGCCTTCTTCTTGCTTTTCTTGTCATCATCACTATCTTCATCACTTGAAGATGCATCACTATCCTATGTCACCACATGAGAGTAGTTCTTCTTCTTCTTCTTGTATGATGACTCTTTCTTTTCTTTATTCTCCTTCTTCTCATGCTTGTTCTTCTTTTTGCCCTTGTGCTCATCATCGCTAGAGTGTGGGCAATCGGCCACCAAGTGATCTTTACTTTCACACTTGAAGCATCTTCTTGGCTCATTAAACTTCCTTGATGTCTTCTTTCTTCTTACCCGGTAGCCCTTTTTCTTCATGAATTTGCCAAATCTTCTCACTAGAAGGGCCATCTCCTCATCACTCTCACTTGTGCTTGATGGGTCTTCACTTGATTCAACTTTTGCTTTGCCCTTGCCCTTTGATGATGTTGTGGCTTTGAATGCTATACTCTTCTTATTCTCATCCTTCTCTTTCTTCTTCTTGTTGACCAAGTCTTCCTTGTCATCATCATCTCTATGAGCATCATCGGTCATCACCTCCGCTAGCACTTGGTTTGGTGTTAACTCACTCAAGGTAGTCTTCACCAAAACCGTGATCAAAGTAGCAAACCTCTTGGGCAAGCTCTTCAAGAACTTCATGGAGAATTCACTATCCTTCACTTCTTCATCCACCGCTTTGAGGTCATTCACGATGACTTGCAATCTATGGAACATTTCTGGCACACTCTCATCATCCTTCATCTTAAAGCTAGCAAACTTGTCTTTTAGGATGTAAGCTTTTGCGATCTTCACACCTTTGGTGCCCTCATATGTCTCCTCAAGCTTCTTCCAAGCTTAATGAGCACTCTCAATGTTCTTGATTTGCTCAAAGACCTTCTCATCTATGGCCTCATGAATAGCACAAACCATAATGTCATTGAATTGGAGCAATCTTTCTTCGGTGGGTTTGGGATTGGCCGCATTGGCAATCTCAATCTTGGTCTCCACAACCTTCCAAACCTCTCTATTGATTGACTTAATGTGTGAGGTCATCTTGCTCTTCCAATATGCATAATTTGTAACATCAAATTGGGGTGGCTTCTTGATGTTATTGATGTGAATGTTGAGTTGAGCCATTTTATCACCGTATGTTGTTAAGCTTCAAATCAATGGTGCCTCGGCTCCGATACCACTTGAAAGGTCCTAAATGGCTAGAGGGGGGTGAATAGCCTACAAAAAATTCTACAAACAACACTTAATACAAGCGGCTAGTAAATTAAATGGCGAAGCGAGTTTTGCGCTAGCCTACACAAAGTGATGCAAGCCACCTAACCGTTTTAGGGTATTGTCTCTAATTTCACACTCAAAAAACTAAGTCACTATTTTACTCTAGTCCTAGGTGAGCAACTACAACAAGTACACTAGAATAAAAGTAGGTACTCAAATGAAGAGGGTAATGAGGTGATTTTATACCGTCGGTGCAGAGAGGATGAGAATACCAATATGATCAATCACAATACACAAGAAATCCTTGGCAAGAGATGGATATAAAGATTTTTATTGAGGTTCACTTGCTTGCCGACAAGGTACGTCCTCGTTGTAGCGATATACCCACTTGGAGGTTCACACGCTAATTGACATCACACGCCAAACCCTTCTCAAGGGTGCCGCATGACCAACACAAGATGGGGATCTACAAGCTATGCACAATCCACCAGAGTAGCCAATTGCGATCTCCCGCGGGGAAGGCTCAAGAACCCTTACAACTTCACCGATCGGAGGCGGAGACAATCACCAACTCCACTCAACGATCATCGCAGCTCCAAGCCGTTTAGGAGTCGGCAAACTCCAAGAGTAACAAGAAAATCCACTACGAAATCCAATCACCAAGTGCCTCTAGATGATCACAAGCATGCAATGCACGTGATGCTCTCCAATCTCACCAAATAATGATCTCAATCGAGTAGAAGTGTGAGAGAGGAGTGGAAAGGCTCACTAGTAAGTAGGAGTGATTAGAATGGCCAAGAGAGCTTCCCCAAGCCAGCAGCCCAAGCTTAAATAGTCCCCTCATAAGAACATAGCCGTTGGGCCACTCTGTGCACCGTCGAACTAATATCCTCGGTCCGACGCCATGGATGCACGCCACGTGTCAATAGCCGTTTGAAATCGAACATTAGATCACAACGGCTAAAACTCGCACCAAACTTCACCATCGGACTGAAGAGCCGTTGGACCAAGGCTCGTCACCGTCCAACACTTATAGAGAGGAACAGAGAGCGCACAACACCGTCCGTCCGACGATCACCGTCGGACTAAAAACGCGCGTCCGACTCTCACAAAGAACCAATTGTCGGACTCTACCTCAGGAGAAGCGTCGGACCAAACAACCCCAGCGTCCGACACCTGCAAAGACTTACCAGAGAGGTCCAGAAATGCTTGGACACTGTCCGACGCTCACAGTCGGACTATCTGAATGCGTCCGATGCCCTCTCAGCTCGCCACGTGTTGCTCTGCCGTCACTCTGCACCGTCGGATGGAAGAAGATTGGTTCGACGCTCGCCAAACTAGCGTCCGACGCTCACAAACAGAACAGAACTGGAGTTAGCCATCGGACACAGCCAATGGTCCGACGCTCGGTCAAGTTAGCATCCGACGCCTGTCTTTCATAGGTTTTCAACCAAACTTCGCACCCTTTGTTCCCAAGTGCTAACACCAAGAGTTTCACTAACATGTGCACGTGTGTTAGCATTTTAAAAGCAATTTTCAAAGGGATTTTTAGTGTTACTTGCATCTATATGCATATGCAATGAACATGATCAACTAGTGGCACTTGATAACCGCATTTCACGAACGATTTCTCCCCTCTTGATAGTATGGCTATCTATCCTAAATGTGATCACTCCCTCTATGGAGTCTTGATGACCAAGATCAAAGAGCTCCTATTGATTATACCTTTGCCTTGAGCTCCTAGCTTTTCTCCACTTTCCTTATCATCTCTTGATGAAGCTTGTGGACTCCATTTAATGATGGACTTACACCATTTGCATGGATGCCGTTATTAGGGCTTTCTCCTTTTGTTGATGGACTTATACCATTTGTATGGACGCCGTCATTGCCCTACACTTATGGACTCCACTGACCCGGTCCTTTGCTCCATCTTGATGTTTGCTAATTAGTCTCATGAAACACTTGGGGCAAACATTAGCAAATTAGGTTTCATCAATTTCCCAAAACCAAACATAGGCTTTCACTGGGCCCACCGCGCGCGAGCCTCGCCGGGGCCGGGCCCGCCGCGCGCGAGCCTCACCGGGGAGGGGAGGAGAGAGAACGTGAGGGAGAGGGAACAGGAAGGGAGGGGAGAGAGAGTGGGGAGGGTGGGTGGGGGAATAAAAAACAAAAAAATAAATATAGAGTAGAGATATAGAGGATGGATGGATACGGGAGAATGTGGTATAGAGGAGAGAATCTCGATGACTAGGACGGAATATTCCTTTTAGAGGAGGGATTTAGAGGACAATGAGTGCAGTTGGTCTTATATTCCCTCGCTTCCAAATGACTCTACGTATTTCCGAGTATGCAACGCATGCAACTGGAAAAATTAATACTCCCTCCGTCTAAAAAAACACATAAATCTCGTTTCTCCAAAAGTCAAAGATTCATAATTTTAGCCAAATATATCTAATAAAGTATCAATATTAATGATGTGTAATAAGTATTATTAGATTAATCATGGAATACATTTTCGTAATAAACCTAATTGGAGATCGAAATATAAATAGAATATTTTATAAATTAGTTAAACTTAAGATTTTTTTACTCCTCGTAAAACTTGGTTTACATTTTTTTTTTGAGACGGAGGTAGTAGTAAAGAAAGATGCGCATATCCCACGAATGTTTATTTTTGGACAAAGTGTGTAATAGTAATAACCATCTCTTTTATTTTGTTTCTTTTTCTGGTCTTTTTCTAGGCGACACTGACACCGCTTCAGTCCACCCCTCTTGATCCGGTCCCTCCCGACGGCCCATCAGCTTAACATTTCAGCCCGTTAATCAAGCTAGCACTTTCGTGTTCCCAAAGGGCCGGGTCTCGCTATGCTGTTGCGGAGGAAAAAAAAAAGAAATATTGATAATATGCTGCTGGCTCCAGAACTCCAGAATTCGATCACGACTGAACGAATGAGTATATTTTACCGTAAAAGGTTTGCGTGACACAACAAAATGAGGGTTGAAATATGAATGAAGGATTCTCATTTGAGAAGATAGAGAGCCAAAGTTCGATAGACACTCCCTCTCAATATAATGGCCAAAGGAATTTGCTCCACACTTGAGCGAATATCTCTAAGCACCTCCATTTGTTGTATTATGTTCTTATTAATCTTTATGAAAATACTTTTCTAAAGGAGCCACAAATTGCAACTTCTCTATCTATAAAAAAATAACTCCATCTCTACTATTAAAAAAAAGGTCTCATTTAGGAAGAGATGGGATCGAAGAGGTCATTTGCTGGAGGTTTACTACGGGAGTTAAAGAGATGGGCTTCTAAGTGTCACACAAGCAGTTGTCGCAACCGTGCCAAACAAATTCTAATTCCGAGTTTAACAATTTCATTTCGGCTAAATTCAACTAAAGTTTAGTTAAACTATTAGCTAGACGATCCAAATAGCCCAACTCTAGGTAAAGTTAACCTTTGAAATTTTAGCTATCTAAAACTTAGGCCGGATCAAACATGACTATTTGATAGGGGGCAAGCTTCATTTCATTAGCCACATGCTGAAAAGAAAACAAAAAGAATTGAAATTAGGATATTAATGCAACCAAATCATAAGGGTGGTGTTTGCGGATCCAATCTTTGAATGAAGTGGTAAACGGAGGAAGCTGAATAGAAAAAAATCCCATGAAATCAAATTTTACTCCTGGAAGTCACTTGCTAAGTGGGTGTACCCAAATTCATCGAGGCACGCGAAGTCGCGAACTGAAACCCCCAAATTATGAGATTTCCCCTTGTCGTTAGCTTGCCTGTCGGAGCTCGACCGATTCGATGCGTTACTGAGCCTGATGATTAATCGATTCGTGCTGGGCGACGGCGCGGTCGGAGGGATCTAAACCCTAGCGCCGTCCGGATCTGGGGACCCGCGCCGGGGAGCTGCTCGGCGCCTCGGCGGCATGAGTGGCTGGAAATCGGGGGAGAGGCGAAGCAGCGGAGATATGAACAGCGGCGGCGGCGGCGGTGGCAGCGGCAGCGGGGACGAGTTCGGGCGGGCGGTGGCGCGGGCCGCGGTGGCGCAGGCGCTGCAGGCCGCGGGGTTCGACTGCGCGCACCGCTCCGCGGTGGACGCGGTCGTCGACATCGTCCTGCGCTACATCGCCCACCTGGGCCGGTCCGCCGCCTTCCACGCCAACCTCGCCGGCCGCGCGCTCGCCAACGAGCTCGACGTCATCCAGGCGCTCGAGGAGGTCGGCGCCGACACGGATGGCTTCGCGGGCGCGGCGACCACGGGCCACTGCCTCGTCGGCTCCGGCGTCGTCAGGGACCTCATGGCGTTTGTCCATTCCAAGGACGAGGTGCCGTTCGCGCGGCCGCTGCCTAGGTTCCCCATCCAGCGCGTGGAGCCGCAGCCTTCTGCCAGCTTCTCCGTGATGGGGAGGGAGACTGGGATGAGGCACGTGCCGGAGTGGCTGCCTGCGTTCCCAGATCCGCACACCTATGTGAGGACGGAGGTGTGGGTTGAGCCGCCGGCGACCAAGGACAGGGTTGACAAGGTGGAGCAGGTGCGGCAACGGAGGAAAGCTGAGAAGTCCCTGCTCAGCCTGCAACGAAGGCTGGCCATGGCAGGAGCGGATGGGTTTCGGCCAGCTGTTGCAGTGGCACAGGATAGTGCGAAGAAGGGGAAGGAAATACAGGCAGCTGGGACCAAAAGAAATCCATTTCTTGAGCCAGCATTGATGCCTGGAGAGAAGGATGTTTCCGAGGTTGATCTGCCTCCTGAAAAGAAGAGACTCTCTGTCCTCGAGGCATTTGCGCCAGCTATTCAATCTAGAACCATCAGGGAGATTGATGCTGGGGCAGGGTTGGATCAAAATCAAAGGAGCATTCTTCCAAAAGAGAGGGCTCCGGTGCATCTTAAGATTGGATTTAGTAAGAAGCCATTAGCAGCTGCTCTGAATTCAAGAGCTCTGGACCTGAGGGAAGATCCTTCCTTCTTGAAAGAGGAAGCCAAGGATGATAAGAAGCGGAGAGCGGGCATGATATTAAGGGCATCAATGGAGAACCCACAAGAACTTCCTCAGCTCTAAAGTTGTTTGTGGAGGAAGCGCTGTATGAAGAATGGAGTCACATCATGGTGGTGTGATCATGGAACTCCAGTTTCCAAAATCTTGAGGTAAACATTTATCTGTGGTAACTCATTGGTCCAGGCTGTTTATTGCTCGAGGCCCATTCGAATGAAACCCATGTAGTTGAAAATCCTGTGTGCATCAAAATGGTGGAACAATTTGCCAAATTTAGCTGCGTTGGGCATTATTTTAGTTTATATTGTTGAATTTTTTTTTGCTTATGTAGGACATTGATACAGAGCTCTACAAAACATCCATGCATCTATCTATTAACTGTAGCCACTTTGACTGGTCTTGGATGGTAGAAAATCTGGAAATTTTAAACTTGCCTTTCTGGTAGGCTTGCTTTGCTTGGTATAATTAGCAATTGATCTACCTTTGAGCAATTATGATACATGGTTTTGTGCCTAGACGCTTTCCGTTGAAGAGAGAACAGATTGTACTGCATGCATTCACTATTTCAAATATGCAATGGACAGTGAGGATGATAGACTAGTTTTGTGCTAGGACTCTTACGAGGAATTTAAATCTGGATGTGCACCAAAAGAGATAATGGTTTGGTTAACCAACTACTTGGAATTAGTCTATCAGGGAAAAAAAATCTGCAAGTTTGGTATTATGGCTATCTTGCACCCACCCCTCCAACCTAGTGCCTAGGAGGTGATAGGATCCTTGATCCTACCCTTGCTGCATAGTGCGTAGGGGTGGAAGACTGGAGGTCTGGGCTTGATCTCTCAACAGTGGCGGCTGCCCTAGGACGTGCGTGAGAGACGGAACAGGGAGGAGGTCATGTAGGTGGCCGTTGAGGCCAGGCAAAACTATTGCGCCTTACTTAATTATCAAATTTCAGTTTAGAGGTATATCCTCTCCTAAACAAATCAATCAAGATCTATTTTTATGGAAATAAATAAGGGAGAAATATCTAAGGGCGTTGCGCCCCCTAACAGCCCAGCGCGGCCTAGCCACTGTTGTGGCCCTGGTGCCTATAGGTGATGCAGGTCATAACAGGAGGCTAGGACTTTATTAGAGTGTTTATGGTATGCTGAAGATATGGCAACAGGACTAGATCTAGAAGTTTGCTTGTAAAGCGGTACACACTAGAGTATATTTCCCTGCCAATGTCCTTTCACATGCTTGTAACACATTTCTACTTGTAACAGATTTCTACTTTTGTGTCCTCCGTATTATCCCTAGTTGAGCAACTCTGCATTATGCCATTATGGCTTCATATGTTGCTCTTGTAGATACGATAACTTTGTACTTTGTTTGGTGGGGATGCCTATTTTAGTCTTTGGTTACCTACTTACCTTATTTTCCAAGTGAGATGGTGACATAGGTATCTTTTCTCTCTAAATAACGAAAACAAGATAGTCTCTGGTTACCTTGTTTTGTTAGCCATACTGTGACATAGGTATCTTTTCTTTCTTTATAGCAGAAACGAGATATAGATGGTAGAGGAAATCATATGTCACCACATGGATTCTCTATTCAAGAATCCATGCTACCTGTTTAGATTTAGGGCCAATTGCATTACTATCCTTGTTTTGAGTTCTAACTGCACATTTGCCCCTGTTTTGTAAACTTTGCATGTTTGCCCCTGTGTTTTGAATCTGAAGCGTCCACTTGCCCCTGTGTTTTGCATGTTTGTCCCTGTGTTTTTGCTGCCCCTTAAAAAGTATGCAGGATTCAAGAATCCACGCTACCTGTCTAGATTTAGGGCCAATTGCATTACTACCCTTGTTTTGAGTTCTAACTGCACATTTGCCCCTGTTTTTTTAACTTTGCATGTTTGCCCCTGTGTTTTGAATCTGAAGCTTCCACTTGCCCCTGTTCCGTGAATGGGAGTTAACAGTGTTATGTTCAGGCTGAAAAAACACAGAAATACCCTCAGCATGAATGACACAAGAATCATTCTGTTTTTTTACAGACTTATTGTCCATTTATTTGGCCAAACGACATTACATATTTTGTATAAATATCAAAGTGCAATATTTTGCAAGCATAGCATGAAGAGAGATTCAGATAATATTTAAGCATAATATTTGCATCTTAATGCAAGGTTTGATGTAGTGATCATTTGTCGAGATATTTAAATTTTTGCATCCTAACGAGAGGCACTCATTTAGTTGCAACTCTTAGTTTGCCAATTATATTTTTGCCACATGAACGATTCAAAGTGTATCATTTTTGCCATTTTAGACGACGTGGCAAGCCAACTCACCTCCCTAGCGTGTACAGGCCGCGGAAAATGACCCTTGTGCCCTGATCTTTATCAGCCGATCTCTTCTCTCCCGCTGTCTCACTTCCATGTGGACTCCGTTTGTTACTCCCATCTCCTCTATCCATCACCAGACCCCGAGCCACCATGGCTGCTGCCTGGTTCACGACCTCTGTGCCGCCCAGGCAGCGAGCTCCGCACACCGGCCATGAGCTCCGCGCTGCGTGGCCCCTGCTGCCGCTGCGCAAGACTAGCCCTGCATGGGAGCAAAATTAACTCAACGCTAGATTGAATTGATCACATGCTAGCTATAAATAGAATGCACGAAGGAAAGGAATCTAAACATAGAACTAACGCCGCATTCCTGAGATGGTGCATGGTACGTGCACCTTTTACTACTGGTCTGCTGCGTGGTCACTGGTCAGTAGAATGCTTGTAGGTTGACACTAACACTGCGAGACCCAGTGACGTGCTCAACAGCCGCGTCAGTACCTCCTTGATACTGTCCATGGCGGCGGTAAACCGTACGTAGGGAAGTCAGGAGCGAGGTAGTCGGGTCCACGGCCGCGCTTGACACCAGCGACGAACATGTGCGGCTAGTGATGGTGTCGATGATTGCGGCATGGACAATGTGGAACGCTCGGCTCCATCGGACTTGGACAGTGACGACGCCGACTTGCTCAGCGGTGGCGCTTACCCCTGCCTCCAGCACGGCTCGGGCCTCTCTACCACGGCTGGGGCGTCCTCCAGCAGCCGCTCGATGTGGAGCCGCGGCCTCCGCTCCATCTCCACGTCGTCCACCAGGATGTTCGCTGTCTCCGTGCTCCATCACCCGTGACAGCAGGAACGCCAACGCCTAACACGTGTCGTACGCGATGCCGCACCGCGCACGCCACGCAACGGCGTCGCCGCCAAGCTTCTCCCTCCTCCCGGTCCGTGACCCAGGCGCTCCTCCAACTCCAAGCTCCAGCCCGGCACCAGCTCGGACACATTGCTCCATGTGCTGATGGATGGTGGGAGCTGGAGTAAGGTGATGACATGGTGGGACTTGCGCGCAATAGGATAAGGAAACAGGGGCGCAAAGGTCATTTCTCATGCTCTCTCCACGCTGGAACGGTGAGCTGATGTGCCACGTCGCCTGAAATGGCAAAAATTATACACTTTGAACTGAGCGGCGGGTAAGCGGGCGGGTAGCGCCATGACCCAGCGACACGACTCGCGACGCAATAGGAGGAGTTGCGACCTGCTTGCTGCACATGGAACCGCTTCGATAAATTTCTTGCACTTCATCCGTTCTGCGGTATACGAATGGCTGTAAGCTTTGGTCTGTAGTATCAGTTAGCTTAGCAAACATGTCGTGGTTTGTAGCACAAATGCGCCGAAACAGCCGCTCGGCGCTGGGGCTCGCCAGCTGCGCCGCAGATCTCGAGCCACAGCACTCATCGGCTGGCTGGCCGCCCGCCCCCAGCACGCAGGTGGCTGCCCTCTGCCTCGCCACTCACGCCGCTGTGGTGCCGGCATGTTTTTGCGGTAGCTGCGTCAGGTGGACAGGATGCGGGAGTAGTCGTATGTTTTGGATAAGGGACAGTCTTGTCCTTTTTCATTTTTCTTTTTCACATATATTTTTTTATTGGTTATTGTTTATCATCAGCTCACAGTGTTGAGAATCAGGGGCAAATGGCGCCTTCGATTTTGAAAAACAAGGGCAAACATGCAAACTTTAAAAAACAGGGGCAAACGTGTAGTTAGAACTCAAAACAAGGGCAGTAATGCAATTGTCCCATAGATTTAATGCCTCCAGGGCGTTTCTAAGCATATTGTTACACTGTGTTACACACTTCTGTGCTGATTTGTTAACGCAAGAGAATAATACGACTTTCCATGAAGATATGATAATATAGCTAATGTAACATCATTCCTTAAAAGTACGATTCTCTCTGATGCAAAAGTAACACATCATATTGATCACTGGCAACTATAGTCTGTAACTCTATATGGGTGCCATGTTTTCTTTAAAGTAGATGTAGCACCTGGTGCAGCACTTAGTAGTTCTACTGCAGTAGTAGTAAAAAAGCCCAAAGCTAAGCAGTTCACAGCAGATCTAGTAATAGTTAGGCTTAGGCTCACCAAATCAATACACCATTGTACTATTATTACCTTTTCACGTGTCCTGAGTCAAGACCCGTCTTCACTGAACGGATCCAGGTTCTTGTAGGAGTTATTTATTTTTTTGATGACATTATGTTCTTTAATATTGTGGTAAATTGGCATGTCAAATAAATTGTTATTCTGACTTTAGATTTGGTTATTTCTGCAGGCTATTTGTCCGTTATATGAACTTCCTCAGAAGTTTAACATGCACACATCTCCAGACTCCAACCATTTTCCGTGAATCAACAGGCGCTGATAATTCTGCAGCGCTGTAACTAAAGTTCCACTATTTCACTGCACTGGACTTTCTTCTGATGGTATTTCACCTTTAGCTGTAAGTGGGTTGGTTCAAAGGGAACTGATTTGTGAGGCCGTGTTTGTTCTCACCAGGCATGGCATCCAAAAAATGATGCTCCTGAGTTACGTTCTGTAACTGTATTCCCTGGTAGAATTGGGGAGAGTTGTTTGTACAAAAGCTAACCTGATTCTTGTGACTAAGACTCTGCCACAGATAGGGTTGATGTACCTAGTGGGTTACTCTCAAGAGCTGATACTTGATGGACTCAATTACGAAACGAGGATTGATTGCTTCTAGTTGGTGAGTTGATGTAATGCTTCATAGTTGGAGACTGGGACTGTAACAACAGTGTATCATATGATTCTTTTACCTTTTTTTTTTTTTCCTTTCAAGTCTAACCTGACATCCCTGATTGAATTTGCAAAGACTTTAGAAGGAAGCATGTTGAAATGTGTCTGGAGGCTGTACATTTTTCTGGGTGTTTGTGTGAACTGTGAAGATCGTGGGAGGTAGCATGCTGGTATGTGTGTATGGAGCTTGTGCATTTCCGTGGATGCTCTGTGTGATGATATTGAGTGGTAGGGTGCAGTGCAGATATGAACTTGTGTCTGTGCTAAACACGACTTCAGTCTCTGCGTAAACCAAGACCCCCCATGCTCTGCGACCTGGTTGGTTTTCCCAGCCAACCCCAATAGATTTTGTTTAATTTATCCTGCTGACTCTACCAATAACGCCCGAGATCATGGCTGAGATTTTGCACATAATTAAACCCATGGTTAAATCGAAACATGGCATTGCGTAAGAAGGGATCGCCTGAGCTACTGCCTTATTAATCATAATCTCTTTACCTGTTGTCGAGAGCAATTTACGTACCTTTCCCTTATTGTACTCAAACATGCATTCTTTTTTTTTTATTACCTATATACTGGTAGGCTCAAATATCTTTCGCCGCTTGGTAACCGTGAAGCACCCAATTCTGTGAGCACCTGTCTCTGTATTAGGACTGAACATAGTTCTGTGAGCACCCATGCTGCTTTCGTTTGAACGGTGCCTGCGGGCATAGGAAATCGAACACCTGGTGGGCTTGCCTGGCCAGGCAGCATCCAAGCAAGAGGGGCAGAGAGAAGTCGTGCTGCACGCGTGGCCGCGTGGGCGTGGTAGAGCTAGGCCAGGGACCGCTGATGGATGGGAACAGGTGAGACGAGCGGTGGCTGCCGGCTGACTCGTGCAATGTTTTCCTCTCCTGTCCTTGGCAGATTTTGGAACCGTGATTCGCTATCAATCACGATGGTACGATCGAATCATCGATCAATGCCCAAGGATGTTTCTATTCTTCTCTCTCTCTCTCTCTCACACACACACACACACACTATGTTGTATGTATTTTTTGACATTTTATTTCGTAACTTTGAATGGACTGAAATGACAACTGACGGAGGGTCAATAGAAGCCGACCAAAATTCTTTTTTACAAAAGAACTTGGGCTAAATTTTCCCAAAGCTTCTCTCTTCTAGCAAACTCAAATCCCCATACTCTCAAGACAGCGGAGGTTCCGAGCTCGCTCCCAGAAGTTCCTCACCCACACGTGAAAGTTCCTTATTACTACCGTATTTTAGCGGGCCCTACCAAGAAAGAGAAGTCCAGAACTCAATCAAACGAATTCCAATTGACTTTTTGGACTTGGATTTTGCACACTTCTCCCTAGGACAGGGTAAAAGTTTCATCAAGAGATCTTGACAAAAAGGCTCAAAAACTTGGTTGGGAATCTTGAAATTCCACTCTCGAATTAGGATTTATTGTTACCAAATTTCTTCAAATGAATTACTTAAACGCGCTCGTGGGAAATCTCTTGGAGGAAAGCTTAATCTTGTTTCCAATACCTCGTGGCACCTAATAACAGGCAAAGAACACCTAAAAATCCTCAGCTCAAAGATCTTAATCAAAAGAGGTAGAAAAGAGACTTTTAGAGATTTGAACTTTGGAGATGAGAGATGGGCTTCAAGCCATGATTTGGACAAGTTCTAGGGTGCCAGGAAACTACAAAACTGAGACTAAAACTCAGCCAAATTAGCAGATCGAAAAACACAAAAAATAGGCTCCAAAAATCACAGAAAAAAATTTTCTGGTTTGGGAGAGGAGAACAACTGGAGCTCGAAGTTAATCTTTTGGATTACTTCATGATGTATGATTACAATCCACTCATAGAAGATCATAAAACTCAAATTCAAAGTCTCTTTGTCCCTGTTTCAGGCCCTAACCAAAAACTTTCAACTAAACAGATGAGAACTAATCTTCAAGGGGCTTGGCTAACAATCAGTCAGGCACTTGGCTATTTATCAAGCATCTTAAAGGAGTGCTCATCATCATAAGTACCTCGAGAGGTAAAACCGTTCAAGTTTTTCATCATTGATCCAACGAACCCAGTGCTTTCTCGACTCCGCTTCGTCTCGACGCAAGGTCCAAGATTTCACTACTCGTCTACTGATCTGCCACTCAAACAAAAACACCAAATGACAGTTTTAAGGACAAAACCGACAAACCCTTATCTGGTCCCATGGCCCAAGCCTTCTCGGTTCATTGCGCACTCAACCTTTTTCATCATCGTCGACCATCGAGGCACCAAACCTGCCCGTTCACAAGCGAAGAGATATGTTGTGCAACACACACACATCACGACACCTCTAGTTTGCCATTAGTAGAGTCTAGCACATATCAATCTGAACTCAACCGCCAGAAAAAAAAAACTCGAGAGCTTTCCAATTCTGGTGTCAATCATTCATCAGTCATCACACATAGACGAGAGTAGTGCACTTTTCAACTTATCTTTCAACTTCAAAATACATTTTTTTGGTAGAATAATTCTTTTCTATGGTCTCTGCACTCCACAGTCCACACTACGTGCACGTGGTTATCTTGCATTGGCACGCCCCAACTACCATGTTCAGTAGTCAGTACGAATGTCCTGTGGAGAAAGATGCGTCTAGCTACCAACAACCACGCACCGAATGGAACGCAGTAATGCATTCCAATCGCGCGTACGTTGTATGTGAAGCAGCTAGCGTGTATCACGTTGGACCTAAACACTATAAATACCACCAGGCTACAAGCATCTCCTCCTCACTCCAAAGCCATCAAACCAATGAGCTCCAACTCTGAAATAGCACATCATCCCTTAATTAGCTGCAGCATTTGGAGGGAAAGAGGAAACATACAAGATATATAGCATCATTTTCGTTTGATTAATATATAACCTGCATGCAGCCTGAAGCCATGGGTCCTAATAATGCTAGAGCGCTCATTTCTTTAGTATTCCTTGTGTGCATGGCTAGTCGCTCCTTGGGTGGTACCAGCACTGAAACTGAAGTCGCCGGCGTCGTTGAGCGGAGGCGCTCACTAGTCCCAGCGATCTATGTGTTCGGTGATTCGATCGTCGATGTAGGGAATAACAATTTCCTGCCGCCGCCTGCGCCCCGTGCGCGGTCTCCGTACGGCGTCGACTTCCCCGGCACCGGCATCACAGGGCGGTTCACGAATGGCTACAACCTTGCCGATTTAGTCGGTATAAATATATATTTACTATATACATACGCAAGCATATGTTTTTTTGTTATAAAATATGGATATTCTTTATTATATATAGATGCTAATGAAACTCCACTCTCATGGTCATGGCTAGCTTTTCAAATCGTGACCTCAAGTTTATTCTCGACCATACAATGTTTTATTTCGTGCGAAATGATATGTAGGAACATCAAAGTGAAAGAATCACATTTATATTTCTCTAATTAACAGAGACGGGTACATGTAGGGATCTTATTTGTAAAATGGTCAGACAGCCTCTGCCTCACTTAATCGTTTTTATAGGCAAGTATTTTTAAGGTGACCGCCGCAATTATTGAGAGAATATTAAGAGACTCGAGTGTCCTAAAATGTCCGTCTCTATTAATAGATTAATACATGTGGTTAAAAATAACTACTGACACATATGGACATTCTGAGCATGCACCATCTCTAGAAATTGATTAAGTATTAATAGAAGCGGACATCTCAAGTGGTTTGTCTCTAAAAACAGTTGCATAAAAAATAATTCATATTTTTTCGACATCAAGTTTGATGAAGACAAACATTATATAAAAGTTATAGTTCTCGATACGGTCTACAACATCGTAGTTCAGAAAATTTTCATTTGAAACTATTTAAAGCGCTAAAATGTTGTATTAAGTTCTTAGATGTTAAAATTTACAATTTTCAAACAACCTCAGATGCTGACATGGTCTATAACAAAGCTCTAGTTCTCAATATAGTCTGTAAATTTGTAGTTGAAAAGTTTTTTTTTATTTGTAGTTGCTTAGAGTCTCAAATGTGTTTTATGTTGTTAGATTTTAAATTTCAAATTTTAGGATTTCTAAACAACTCTGAATGTTCACATGGTTAATACCAAAGTTGCGGTGGCCAACTTGATCTACACATTTGTTGTTGATAAGTTTTTTTATTTGAAGTTGTTCAGAGTTCAAATATATATTTGCTTGCAATTCACATATTTGACATATTCAATTTTTTAAAGTTTTCAAACAATCTCGAATGTAGACATGTCCCACACCAAAGTTTTATGACAAGATAAAATTTTATGGTTGGAACTTTTTTATTTGAGTTTTTTTTAGTAGCCAAGATATTCAATATAAGAATATGAAATGCTGATACAAAATATAGCACCGTATATATAATTACAAAAGATGGAGTTATAGGGAGGTGTTGTGTGAGTTGAAGGTTGCAAGTTTGAGAGTTAACAAGCACATTTTTTTTGTGCTGTACAAATTAGTTGATCGCTGAAAATACTTTCTGTAGTAGTGAAAGATTATAAATTATTGCAATATTGATGACTACTACAACAACAATTTGGATATTTGTGGGTATACATGGTCAGCTCTTATACTGCTATACAGTTGCCATGTATGAGCCCATGAGCAAGAAACATGCATAGCAATTTATCAATGTTTATTATATGTACAGCGCGACGTCTGGGGTTCACGAAGAGTCCACCTGCTTACCTCTCGTTGAAACTTTTAGCAAATCATGACCTATTGAAGTGCCGAGTTGGTGCCAATTACGCTTCTGGAGGATCCGGCATTCTCAACAGCACGGTATATATGCTCATAAGCTGTTCTTTAGATTGAGATGCTTCTCAAGTTCTCATAAGCTGTGTATACATACACATCATTGCTTCTCTCATGATGAATACACAAAATATCCCGATCACCACACTAGCTAATAATTACTGGTACTTGAAAAATTCAACCATATATTGTGTCAGCTAAGTATATAATTAGTTCAAGAGGTTCAGTTGTATTATTGTCAAACAGTCTATGATACGTGTAGAGGGTGCAGTAACTAAGCAAAGCTACAAAAGTTTGACCTGATGCTCCATAAATATATTTGCTTCCTCGCCTCAATGTAATAATTAAGTACACACACACACACACATCACCACAAGGGCGCACGCAATATATATAAGATCATGAAAATATATGCTAAAGTGGTAATAGGTCATGTCACATTTATTTTTTGTTATGTACGTACCTCATCACATTTAACGCTGTAAAATTGAACAACGTGAATGACATTTTTATATTGATATAAACTAACTTCATATCTAATATGGCTATCGGTAAATATATTTATGCAGGGAAATGGGACACTCACGCTGCAGAAACAAATCATGTTGTTCGCCAAAACTAAAGCAAGAATGCGGTGTGGCTGGAACCTCAACTTAAAAATATCAAAGTCGTTATTCCTTATTAGTGCAGGAGGCAATGACTTCTCTGCGTTCAGTGAAAGGGGCATGGGCCAAGAAGATGCCCCAGCTTACATCGGTAGCATGGTCTCAACCTATGTCAAGCATATCAACGTACGTGAGGGACCATATATCTATGATACAGTTCATTGCATATCGAAAGAACGCAACCAAAACTAAACTACATAATTGTTTGGTTGTTATAATATGCTAATTTTGCCAATCACAATAAATTTAGTATTATTTTAATTTGGACATTGACATGGTCTCCAATTAGTCACAGTAGAGTTATTATAACACATATTATATTAACAGACCATCGAAATTAAAATTGTATGTTTTTTTAATATATTGCACGCTTTTAATGTAGCTTGTGACATGATTTCTTATATAGATATTATTACAAAATTTCTTTCTCGAGAACTCCATCTATAACATAATTTTATTGTACACTATATTTAGGTGTAGAGAAAACATAACAAGTAACACCCCATGAAAATATATAGTTTTCATAAAAAGAATGCAACAATGACATGGTGGCTACATTCTTCCTAAATAAACTGTCATACACATACTTCATGAATAATGCAGGCATTGTACAAGTTGGGAGCACGGAGGTTGGGAATCCTAGATGTACCAGCAATCGGTTGTACTCCAGGTTCGAGAGTTCCCATGGCCAACGGCGGATGCTACGACGCCGCCAACTCTATGGCACAAAGCTTCAACAAACTCCTAAGGCTTGAGGTGTCAAAAGCCGTTGGAACCTCCATGCCCAACATGAAATACTCCATAGCAAGTACCTACAATTTTCTCACTGACTTGATGAACAATCATCTGGTGGCTGGTATGTATGTTCAAGGCCATCGTTTGTGCAAAGATCTTATCTTTAGGTTAATTAATTCATCAAGACTAACTATTTATTAGTAGTATTTTGCAATAACAAAGCGAACTATTCTTCTTAACATTAACACAATTAGTTGTGCATTTGTATATATGATCATTCAGGGCTCCGAGTGGTCGAGAGGGCATGTTGCGGATCAGGAAAACTTAACGCGGCGGTAATGTGCAGCAAGCCAAACACGACTTATTGTTTAGATCGTGATGACTACATGTTCTGGGATATGTTACACCCTACACAGGCTACATATGAACGAGGGGTGGTCGCAATCTTCTATGGCCCACAGGAGTATGCGGATCCCATCAACTTTGCAGGATTGGTCAACGTCACCATAGATATAAATACTCCTATGACTCCAGGCGTATATGCCATATGATAAACTACCTCGGCTAGTCGGCCTGCAGCTGCAACATATCACTACCAGAATACTATTGTCTTTTGGCAGGCCATATTTGAGGAAAAAGTAATAGCGTAAGTTGTGTTTGTGCATCATCAGTATCATGGCAGTATCCATATATATGCGAGAAAATAAGGACATGGCCATCAAGTGTTAATTAGCTGCATGCATCGTATGCATGCTTGGGAAGAAGTTGGTGTTAGAACCTTTCCGCAAGCTGGAGAATGCGGCAATGTGTTTCTTCGCGTTTTATGGAGGGCCTTTTACTTCAGAATTGAGTTTTGAGTCAGTTTTGTGTTGTAAAGCTCATGCACTTGCAGTCGTCGTGGACTTACTAATGGAATAAAGTGATCTAATTCCTCTTCTTCGAGGATCAAGCTGATGTTCTTTACAATATCTTAAACAAAACTCTATAAATATAGACACCCTACCGCTTGCCGCTTGAACTAGTTTGACTTTTGTATTTCACGTACTCCTTCCAATTTTTACATGACGTATAAGGTTTATCCTAAGTTAAATATTTGTATCATCAATCATCGACTTTAAAAAATTATACAGGTACATGACATAAAATTTATGTTTTTATATTCACTCTAAGAAATATTTTAATAGAATATAATTCATATGTTGTGAAAAATATAAGGATTTTTATAAAATGGATGGTCAAAGGTAGTACTGTTTGACTTAGGACAAATCTAATATGATACGTAAAATAGAATGAAAAGAGTATATAGTAGCAATCCATATCCATTCATCAACTTCATATATTGTATACCACTTGTTGCATGGTTTTATTTATGGAGTCTCACTACCCTAGAAAATTCAATTCACGCATCTATATTAAACCCTAACTTCATTTGCCACTACAGCAAAAAGGATTTTGGAAAACAAAACTATATAAAGTTCATTTCCAGAGTCGGCAATTTGAGATTTCTCTCCCTGCCTCTGTTTAAAGGTCACTATTAATTAACCAACATTTTCAGAGGTGCTTATATAATGCATGTCTCTAGAAATATATTTTAGAGAACAAACTAGAGCTTAGCTCGAATCAACTCTAACTCCCTAGTAAACTAATCTTAATTAAAGAGAGTGGCCTAGAGCGGTTACTCTTTCTCAATTCTTTCTATAGCCATGATGCCTTATTATTCGAAGAGTTGTGCATTGAGCTCTAATTTCTCTTTGAGTATTTGTTGGCCAAGCATCGATCTTGGCATCATCTTGTACCTCTTTGCCAACAGAGATGCCTCATGTTGTGCCTCCATGCTGGTAGATTGATCCTTCCCTCGATTGACTGTGATGACCCCATCATCTTGTGCTTCATTCTAATTGAGCAGGAAGACAAGGTATGGTGTGGGTTAACATATTTAAAAACAAAGGTAGAAAATGAATGAGTTAACTACCCATACACCGCAATGAGCCGTATGACCAATGAAAGAATCAAAGAATGAGTTAATGGACAAGACAACAGAGGGGTAGCGGAATAATCAAATTTAGCAAATTAATTTCTCACAAGCATATCACCGAACACCTTGTGTGCATCAATTAAAACAGCAATATCTAAACTTTCAACAACAATATACTTGCATCAATTAGTTCAGTAGAACACCAATCCCCATCATCTCCAACTCAATATATCAAAGAACATACATATCCCCATCATGCCAACATATCCATAAAGCAACTACTTCACATATGGAGCAATAGCAAGCTAGATGGTGATTGTATCAACACATATGGCAAAAGAAAATACCAAATTAAAAGAGGACACCAAAATTTACGTGGAAACTCCTTGCGGGAAAAAACCACAGGCAACGGTGAGAAGAATCCACTATGAGATGAAGCAAATAGAAGAGGTGGAAGCCAACAAGTGTGGGGAGGCTTTAGACACCCCCCCCCCCCTCTCAAATCTCTCTCTCTTTTAATTTAGTGTTAGATTTGGTAGATCAAAACCCCTCATCTCTCCCTAACCCTAGCTCTCCCAAGAAGAAGCAGAACACTATCAAGTAGCAAATGAGTTGTAGTTAGGAGAAAAGGAGCAAGCAGCCCCTACATGTATGGTATGTGATTTTTGGTGAAGAGCCCTCAAGTTTGTGAGCAAATTGCAAATAAGTGGAATGGCAATAATTGGAGCTGGTCTTGCTATGAGACGTACGACCAATGAAAGAATCAATGAACGAGTTAACGACCAGTGCATTTCTATAGGACGTATGACTTGCTTGAGTTAACTAAAATCTCAATGAATTTAATGAACAAAGTCCACTAAATAATTAAAAGTCTAGTTATACAATATTGAACTGTGATTCATATAGGCATATCGTTACATATACTTGGTAATGGTTTGGGTCCGAACTGGATTTAATGGTTTGATTTTTATATTGGACTAATTTGGTTTGGAGGAAAACAAGCTGAGCAGGCTCATGGACTGGTTGAGTCTAAACGTTGGGAGAACTCCAATAAGATCCTAGCTTGATACCTCCGAATCCCTAGCTATTGTTGGTTCATTCCGTAATTAACAGGTACTTGCGTCTATTTTAAACATCTACTAATTTTGTTATCTTGTTACATTGCAACTGTACGCTCTGATGATTAACTGCCAACACATGACAATAAAACAAGAACAGTGGTGCAATCGAATTTTAATTTTGATACTTGGTTTAGGAGATATGACTTTTTTTTAGTTAAAAACATGGGATATATACTGATATCAGTAATTTTAGAGGAGATTCAAAGGAGAGGGGGTGGTCAAAACAATGCTGCCGTCCGACCGGGTCGGACGCTAGCACTGCCCCCAAAACCCTTGCTCCAGTCTTGTTGGTTCATTCTGTAATTAACACGCAATTGAATTCATTTATTTAAAACTTCTCCTAGTTTTGTTATCTTGTTATACATTGCAACCGTACGCTCTGATTAACTACCAACACATGACAAACAAAACAAGAACTACAAAACAGACAAGTTTTGAGCCAATGTCAGGAATCGTTGGCAATGGCAGTCAAATCGTCATCGCCGCCGTCGCCCTTCCATATCAAATCCTCTCCGTTCTTGATCCTCCTCATCCTGGCGATGATCTCGTCAATGGTGATGTTGAACGCGTCCCTCATCTCCCCCTCGAACCTCACCCTGGGGTCCCTGTACAGGAACCTCGGGATCATCCTGATCACCTCCTCCCTCATGGCGGCCACCTCCTCGTCGGCGTACCTGCTCAGCTCCTCCTCGATGTCCACTCTCCCTTCCAGCACGTCCGTGGCGTTGAGCAGCACGTAGTATCGCCGCCGGCGGCGGCGGCGGTCGCCGTCGCTTCTTCTTCTTCTTCCCGGCTCCGGCTCGTGCCAGCGGTACTGCGCCCTGAGGGTGGACGGGAGGTGGAAGAAGACGGGGATGCAGCCGGCCATGACGCTGTCGATGGAGGAGCGACGGGCGAAGGAGTCCCCGCGCGGCTGCAGGCAGAACCGCGCGGCGGCGAAGAGCGCGACGAGCTTCCGCGGCGACCGGCAGGCGATGCTGCCCTCCAGGCCGTGGCTGCAGTCCAGCATCCCGCACCGCCGCGCCGGCGCCGCCGCCTCGCAGACGTCGAAGACGCGGTCGCGGATGGCAAGCTGGCCCCTGGCGCGGCGCGCGCCGGCAAACGCGAACAGGAACGGGCGCGGCGCGGCGCGCGCGCGCGCCTGCCACGCCGCCACCTCGCCGGCCGACGACGGGTGGAAGTAGCTCGGGTACGGCACGGCGACGTCGACCCGCGCCTGCGGCGGCGCCCAGAGGTTGGACTCGTACGTGAGCACCGTCATGTTCCGGGACTCCGGCTGGTCGAGGAAGTTGTTGCCGCACCCTTCGTCGTCGTCCCCGGCGCCGCCGGGCTCCCGCCGGAACATCCACGACGTCTTGGCGGCCACCATGAAGTGGTCGCGCCCGCCGTGCGCCGCCCACGTCGGCTGCGACGACAGCCACCGCAGGAACGCCTCCGACGGGCCGTTGCGCACCGTGGCGTTGAACCGCCCGCACAGGTGCCGGTGCAGCTCCAGCGCCGGGTAGTACGGCACGTACACCGCCGCCGCCATGGCCGGGTCGCCGGTGAGGCACTCGTACCGGCGCATCCAGTTGTGGAAGATCACCTCCAGCGAGTACTGGTCCGTACTGTACCATCCGGTGCTGGGGATGATATCTTCTGTGTCGTCGGCGCCGTCGCTGCCATTGCCGGCGGCGGCGGGGCCGATCATGGGGCCAAGCCCGGCATTGACCGTGATGGCACACAAGCTCCACATGTCGTCGAACAGCGGCGAGCCGGGAACGCAGTCCCTGAGAACATCGAATCGCGACGGCACGTCCAGCATGTAGACATACCGTCCCTCGCACGACGACGACGGCGAAGGTGACGATGCCACCACCGACGACGACCGCCGCCTGTTGTCAGCCTCGACGCCGGCTGGCGGTGAGGGGAGGAAGCTTGCATCCAGCGCGGCGGGGAGGACGACGAGCGCAGCCGGGCGGGGTGCGGCGAAGGAGGAGAGCGAGAGGTGGAAGTACTGGAAGTGGAGAAGACAGGAGAGGAGCCATGAGGCGAGTATGAGGAGGAAGTAGACGAGGTACTTGGGGTAGCAGGTGGCTTCCATAAGCATGGCTAGCTGCAGGATCTGGAAGATGGATACCTCCCCAGCTAGCTCCTGGGGTTTAGTAGGGAGCCAAGTGGAGAGGCTTAAGGGTGTGTGCTAATAAAAGCTCCATTTAGTGCACTGTGTTGATCCATAGTATATTTTTCGTGACCTTTGAGGTTTTGACCATGAACTTTGGCAAAACTAACAGTATCTTTGATCAATGTACTGAATTATGTGTCATGTTTTGGGTGTTGTGTTGAGTGCAAATTATGGTGCTCTGACCCCTGCACATTTTGCAATGTGATAGTTTATAATATCTACTTTTTTTTCGTTCTAAATTTTATCAGGTGTTTTAGGCTTTTTTTTTCTAATTTGGATTGAATTTATTGGAAAATGAGTAAATTTCTATTAAGATATACAATATCAAATAGATGCACTGCTAAAATATATTTTTTAGTGTATCTGATTAACCTGATTTGACATTGTATGTGTTTTCTAAAAAAAGATCCGGATATCCGGCGTTGTATTAATAAGCAAGGAAAGAATTTAGCTACAAGCGCGAGGAGCGCCACCACCTAACAGACAGCTGAGGTGGCGAGGGAAGACTAAGCTAATTACTCATGTCATTAGAGGCAACTAAGAGGGGCCTTAAAGCCTGAGAGCTCCGGCGCTAGCCCAAAGGGAGGCTTTTGACATCTTACTATTACTAATTAGAGCCCTTAATGGAGGCACCACGTTAATTCTCACCAGACGCGCTAAGAAAAAAAATAAATTCTAGAAATTCTCACAATAATCAGAACCATCTAGCTTTTAATTTGGTAGACTCTAATCATCGTCATCAATAACAACCATTAGATCTATTGTTATTTGAATAAAAAATTACCCACCTCTGTCATTATAAAAAATACATAAAGTAACCCTAAATTTTACAAATAAATTACCCATCTTTGCCATTATGAAAGATAATTCATAATAACCCCCTAAATTTATATATAAATTAGCCACATCTGTCATTATAAAAACATAATTGAAAATAACACTTTAACCATTTAACTTTGTATCTATATTACCCACATCTGCCATTATGAGAGATAACTTAAAATATAACCCATCAATTTTGTAGATTACTCACATCTATCATTATAAAAAATGATTCGAAATACATTTGTCTCTAGGTTACCCACATATATCATTATAAGAGATAACTTGAAATATAACTGACTAATTTTGTATCTGAATTACTCACATCTATCATCATGAAAGATAATTTAAAATAAATAGTAATAATTTTTTACATTCAACCTACATATATATGTTGTTACGAGAAACAAAGTATTAGCTTTATATTTGTATCTACTTCAGTTATTATAAAAAATAAAAAATCTTAAATATACCTGCAAATAGTATTGTGTGCTAATAAAAAAATAAATCGATATTCATAAAGGTCAAGTACATATTCTAAATCATAAACTTATACAACCATGAAATTGATAAGTTGCTATTCTAAATAGTTTAAATATTTTAATTAAAACATTATATCATATTAGTATTGGAAATTAAATTTTGTGCACTCTATGATATATAAAACAATACTGGATACATATAGGTATGTGATATAGCAAACTCAACAAGTTCGGTGCTAAGGTACAATCTGAATTTTAACTTAATTAATATTTGGATGAACAATCCTACTAGGATTTAAACTCTTTTAAAAAAACATATTTTCTGAATACCTAACATGTGAAGAAATTGCACAACTTAATTGAATGTCAAAATCTAAACTATAATTTATGAAGTCATAGAAAAAGATGAAACCAGAGTTTATATATCCAAATATTAAAAATGAATCATCCATGTTAATCCTCATGAGACATATTACTCCTTACAAGACATGACAGAAAAAAGATAGATCTTAGAAATTCACACAAAATCCGGAAACATTTAACTATAAATTTGGTGTAGTCTAATTACAATTGATAATAATATTTATTAGATCCATTTTAGAAATAATTAAGCACCTCTGCTATTGCGTAAAACAACGTAAGGGTCTATTTGCCTATGTCATCTTATTATGATAGATAATTTATTAACCTAATCTTTATCTTTTTATCTTAAAAATAAATATCCTCTACGTCTAAAATTACAAATATGTTTTATTAAAAATATTAAAATAACATGTAGAGAAAAAACTAAATATTTGACATGAAGTATGAGAGTTCATTGGTGGCTATATTTTTCCAACCCTTTAAGATTAAACTCGATCATTATACGTATTAAAATTCTCTTTAGCTTAGCACTACTACCCCTTCTTAGATTTCACTTCAAGCTTTATCACTTATTTTAAATAACATGGTGCATGTTTCAAATGATTGCTTTTGCTATTGTAGTATTTAAGAACATATTGTAAGACCAAAAACCCTTATATTGATAACAAGCAAAAGGTAGAGTTAATAAAAAATGTAATAATAACAAAAAATTTAGTTTGATAGCAAAAAAATATAGTAGCCAACAAAGAATAAAATTTGAAAAAAAATAAATTGAGATTCATGTATTATGTCTAAAACAAAGAAAGATGAAAACATTTAGTTTAATATAAAAAATTCTCTATTAATTAGATGTATTAGTATTACATACGTAATATATGTCTTAAAAAATTTTAACCCGTGTGAGAGCACGGGTTGATGGACTAGTTTAATATATGTTTGTGCATTTTTCTGTTGATTGACTAATGTTATATAAGTTGACATAGGACAAACATAAAAACGATTGAAATTTTGGATTGGAGGGAGTACTGAACCACTAATTGATTGCGTGTGTGATCTAGCACCACTCGTGCGGAGTATGTTGACTTTGTGCTTATATATACTACTTAGATTACTGCTAGTAGGATATTTATTCCTATAATTCATGCATGATATTGGCGTCATATATCAACCGTCGCTGCTTGAGATTAGTACTGGAAATGTGTGTCACTATGTCACATATGTATTTGTTCACTATTACTACAAGCTGGGGTGGTGTTCCAACGTGACATAGAATATTGGAATTTGGAACTATTTGCACCTCGTTTTGACTTTATGTGTATTTCCTCAGATTTTTTTTGCTTGATAGTTCCTCGCTAAGATTTGTTTCCTTGGTGCTTTTCGGCACTAGCTAATTCGGATTCCTTATACTGACATACACCTTCATTATTGTTCAGCATTCTAAGTTACGCATAAGTGATCTACTCTCAATCACCGAATATATAATGCATATCAGAGGGGGAAAAAACTTCGATCTGTGAATGGCCATTAAGAACTTCTGGGAACTGTGAACTGAATATATAAGATTGCGAGACGTACGAACAGCTAATCTAATATGAACTGTTCCCTTCTGATGCACTTATTTACTTAGAACAGTGTGCTTATTGTCTCCTTCAGCTGCACGTACTTTTGCGCAAAAGAAAGAAAAAACGCTCATGTGATGTGGCTTCGTTAGATCGATCCAAAAGAAAAAGGCGGATCCTCTCCAAGACACTACAGCTAAGAGTTCTGGGCTTCTTGTGTTGCAACTCTTGGAATTATATACAATCGACTATGTGGCATCCCTATATATTCAATATTCAAATCCCTACACCATGCAATTGACTTGAGTTGTCAACAGATTTGGTCATTGGGATTCGAAGTGAGCCTCCCGAGGATTAGTGTCAAGATTCCTGTGGCTCTTAAGACGAAGATTAGAAAAGCTGCTTAAAAGTTTTTCCATATCTAAGAAGCCTTCGGTTTGATTGAATACTGGGGAGGATTCGATATAGGTTCAGGATCTGACCAAGATCGAGAGTCCAAGACACAGTGTAGGTATTGACACTAAAAAATGTAGCAAGACGGATTTTAGACATCTGCAGCAAGGTGTACACACCATAGACGTGTTGAGGATCAAGTGACGCGACAAAATGACAAGAAAACCTATGGAGGAGAAGCGAGCCAGGCGAGCCACCACCCAGCAGGAACTGGCTTATTAGCCGGTTTTATCCTCAGAACCGGATAACCAGGTCCCAAAACCAGCTAAGGCGGGTCCCTTCCTCCATCCGGCCAGGGTGCCTGTTCGAGCCCATAAAAATCTAGCTAGTTCTCCACGGATTCCGAACATATTTAGTTTTCAAATCGTTTTTGGTATATTTTTGACATGAAAAACTTGTGGGATGCGTTTTAGTGTTGTTTCCTACTGGGATAAAACCACCCTCTCTCTATATATGAGAGTATCACGATCAGTTGAGATCACATCTATCCAATCGTCAAAAACACAACTATTTCTTTTACCTCTTTTACTCCTTCCTCAACCCCATATGTTGTTCTTCACGTCCCTTGGTGAGATTTGGCGGTGTTCTATGCGGTCTTGCTAGTCCTAGGGCAACCTCCATGTTCTCCTTTCTGACGGGTCTTCCCAAGATATGTTCGGGAGTCTATCCCACCAAGAACAAGCTCTACATATCGGCTCTATCGGTCTCTAGATCGATTATCGTCGATTACGCTGCATTCTTATCACGTTGAAGGTTGTGTGCAACCTATTGGACATGCTAGCCCTGCTGGTATGTTGATCCAAAGCCCTATCGGCGTCAACAGTAAGACTTTGATTTTCCTGGTCCTCTCGCTGTATGTAGCTGGTTGAACTGCATGCATCAAAGTGTGTACGAGCACCATGGACCTTTCATAGGTTATCATTGTTTCCTTGATCCTTGTTAATTTGATGAAATAATTGCATGGAAATAAACAAGTATGTGCTCTACTTGCGAATTCACATTCGTTATGGATGATTTAATTAATCTATGGGCCCAATGAGTTAGTGACTAGCAAATAGACATGGCAGATGTGGGAGGTAATAAGTTTCAGGGGGAATAAGATTCTACAGGTTAGGATCCCAAAGGAGAAGTAGATTCTACAAGACATGGAGAATTTGGAGATTTGGCATACTCTGGATGTATATCAAGGGGATACGTCACATCAGATCATGTCAAAGCCAGGTAGGCTAGTGAAGATTACTGACCAAAATTCCGAACCTAGGTTAGGTAACAAGATGTAAATTCATGCATTTCAATTACCATCCAGTTGCTTTTTCATATCCAGGATTGCACACTGAAAGCATCGAATCTCCTATTTAGGTTTGGATAATTAATGGCAATACTTGTGCAAAGACAATTCATATGAGAAATGAAGGTCTTAAGTTAGGTTCACAAGAATGCTTTGAGCAAATGATGGTGTCATGGTGCAAGATGCATGAATGAAATGAAAGGAGATTGAAGCAAAGGTACAACATAGTTTCACCAGTCTTAGGTGATTATAAGTAAACATACATGTTCAGTTTTAGGATACCTAGTTGTACTATAAAGATGAGAGATCTCTATTACAAATACAATTGACTATATATGTGCCACTTTGTGAAATCATTCTTGTGCATTGCATTTAGAGACAAGTGATAATTTCAAATGCACATGAAAACCCATTTGAAAAAATATTTAAAATGTTAACAAGGTACTAAATAAAGGTGATGGTTATCATGTGGGGTGACATTTGTAGTAGCTTTTGAATTGTTTGAAAAGTTCTTTGAAAGGATGTTTGGTGGGTTTTTTTTAGCTGATCTAGCCCTTCGGCCCAAGTTCGGCCAGGTCTGATCATTGTTTGATCGTGGACTTGGGTTGGGCCTGCTAAGTTGGCTAGTTTGTCTGGGGTGTGATCCAACAATGGGCCTCTAGTCGGATCGTCAGTCACAGGAAGCACAACCATGTGATGGTATCTAGCAAGAACCTCTACGGCCCTATGGGATGCTCTGATCGAATGCACATGCCCTTTCTTGCACTAGAAGCTAGGGTTTTGTTGTAGTCGATTAAGGCACCTATGTGCGGCTTGGCCAGACCGAACGACTCTATCAGGTGGGTCACTGGATGATTCAACTGACTTTTTTTGTAGTACCTCTGTTATGATTATTGCACCTCAATTGGTCTGACCGCTAGGATGGTCAGTTTGACCATTGATCATGTTCTAGCATGGGTTCAACAGTGACTAATTTTGGTCTTCTCTCTACATAGGGGAGCAATAGGGAGGCCTATTGAAACGACCTCGATTTCCACGAAGGGAAATCCACAGGCTCGAATTGTAATTCAACAGATTGCTTGGGACAATCCATGAAATTACCCATATCTCAGTTGACACCAGGATCCATACAACGATAATTAAGTCTTACATAAACATTTATTACATCGCCACACTGGCGGAATCAACATTCAGAGAAGCTTTAGAAGATGCGGAAGCGATTCATCCTTCACGGCCAACTTGAGTGTAGCACGTGACCCTATTCCTCGTCATCATCTCCCTCGAAGTCGTACTCATTCTCGTCACCTGACAGCAAATTTATCAGTACGATTTGTACTGGCCACGGAGCCCACCTATGCAGCATTTGCTTTGTGGAAAGTGGATGCAAGGCTATACAAGCAGACCTATAGGCTGAGGTTTTCCTATGCAGCTGTAATCAATGTTTAATTAGTCAAGTTTTATCACCAGTTAACACCATTTTCCCTTTTCCCATCACCACACCTCGCATACCCACACCTCACTCTCATTCGATAGGCCCAACTCCCTCTCGGGCCTATCTCAGCGGCACACTACCATAACGGGTACACTGCCGGAACAATGTTATCCAGGGGGAGAAAAGAATATGCTCTCATCTAATAGTGGTTGCAGAAACATTAGGAAAGGTCCATAGCCAACGAGTTGACTTATGTATCGATCGATCAACCATACACTCTGCAGAGGTTTTACTACTCACAAGATTAGCCATCATCGATGCTGTACAATCATCTAGGCAGAATTCCGGGTGCTTGCTTGCCTAGGTCGATGCTACCCTACCACTCAGCCCTGGGATATTCCGGATCCAACACCGTCATGCTGAGACTGGGAGACGCAGTACCGGGCCCCATCAGTGGTACTGCGCATCTAGAACGGTACGGGAATCCGCCATCCGTCACCGTCCACCCTTATCACCTCTCAACCTAGCAGTAGTGGCACCGCCCTACCAAGTAGTCCAGCCGTCTCCCGCCCATCAGAAGCGAGCGAGTAGCAAGGGAATCCAGATGTTTCCGGTCACTAGTCAGATCCTAGGTTGTGACCAAGCAGGCATCTCCACTTAGGGGATACTCTCCCCGTGCTATCACAGCACCTCCGTCCACGGGCTTCAAACCACCAAGGCTATCCCACCCGGAACCTCCTCAACAACTTTACCCGCCACAGGTATCTCACTTTGGGGATGCCCAGGTTGCACCCCCGGCACGACTTGCCCCATGGGCTCGTCTCACATCCCACTTGGTCGACATCAACCCTTACCACGCACCCAAGACGCACGCAGCACTCTCTCCCAGTGGTTATAATCAGTTATACACCGTCCCAATTCCACCACATAGCATATAGCAAGTAGAAAGTAGTGGAAGAGTAACAGTAAATTAAGCAGCAGCTAACCTAACAGCGGATAGCAGGGTAAAGTCTTATCAAGGCAGGGAATTCAAATATACTACCATGCAACCAATCCATACATAATCATAAAGCAATAGCAACAATGTCATTTGCAATGCGTAATAGGATCTAAGGATTTGGTGGGACGTGGCACCTTCGTAGTCGTCTCCTAGCTCCTGAAAGTACTCGTGGTCGTCTTCCTTAGTCAGATCCTCCTCCGGCTCTGAAATCGAACACGAAATAGTCACGTCAGCGACTCCTATAGAGTATTTCAGAAAAATCCAATAAAATAAAGAGTCAAATGCACACAAACACAGTCTTAGATTGTAGATCTCATTTTTTTGAGAATTTTGATATATGGTGCGCAATTTTTGGACATCGTATGAATAAGTTATGAATTTCCGAAGATTATCCTATTTTCTGAAAATGGGAAAACTGGTCGGTTAATCAGGGGCAGCTTGGGATTGGTCCACGTGGTGCGCGGGTCCAGTAGTGCGGCAAGTGGTGCCTCAACAGAACACAGACCCGAGGGTCGCCCACCAGGTGTTCGATGCTGGTTCCCAGAGAGTTGCCGGAGTTGGCGTAGCTCAGCGTGGCTCGGCGGTGGTCGGTGGTAGCTCGGCTGTGGTTGGGGTATCTCGGCGGAGCTCGGCATAGTTCGGCGGTGGTCGGGGGTAGCTTGGCGGTGCTCGGCGTAGTTCGGTTTAGCTCGGCGGGGCTCGGGCGAATCGGAGATTCGGGGCGCCGAGGGTGCCGTTCTCCCGTGGTCTCCCGCGGAGGTTTGGGCGAATCGGACATTTGGGCGCCCGAGGGTGCCGCTCTCCCGAGGTCTCCGCGGAGGCTCGGGCGAATCGGAAATTTGGGCGCCCGAGGGTGCCGCTCTCCCGAGCTCTCCTGGGGAGGCTCGGGCGAATCAGAGATTTGGGCGCCGAAGGGGCTGCTCTCCCGAGCTCTCCTGGGGAGGCTCGGGCGAATCGGAGATTCGGTGCTAGCAGGGTTCCAGGGCGTCTGTTCAAGGCGGCGGTGTCTCTCCGGTGCGGCGGACCATGACAGGGCGGCGATGGCCATATTTCGGCAAGACAGGGCTCGGCTTTCCCCAATTGGCGTGCTCAGGCAGTCGTCCGACCAGATGGTGGCGGATTAGGGTCGTGGTGTGGCCTCCTTCTCTCCCTCGGCATACGGCGGTTCTCCGACGAGGTGGAGGCGCACGTAGCCAAGGCGACAGTCGTGATTCGAGGCTCGGCTATCTAGCGGCGGTGCCGAGGCAGACTTGGCGAACCTCGGCGGCCTTTCTCCACAGCGCGAGGCGACCGGGGGTACTCGGAACGGATTTAGGCGAGGCGGAACCTGTCGGCGGCGATGTCGTCGCGACGGTGAGGTTCCGGCGGGGCTAAGGAGGTCTTCTAGGAGATGTATACGCGTCCAGGGTCTATGGCGATGGTATACCAACTACCAATTTTGGCTACCGAGCTTTCCAAGGTGCTCGGTCGTGGCGGCGGCGTGTCGCCGACGACGGCGGAAGGCGGCATCGCGGCTACGACCAAGTATTGGTTCAATCGAATGCGGTCTTGTCAAATTGGTGAGGCCAGAGAGGCATACAACACTCTGGTGGCGAACTTTAACCATGGCATGACCTTCTTTTGGCGACGGCTCGCGGCGGCGCTCCGGTAAGGTCGCGGCGCACGCGGCCAAGGCGATTCAGGCTTCCTCTAGCGCTTAGATCCGCGTAGCTAGCTCGAGGGGGTCGTGGCGGTGCTCCACGACGCTCTAACCTATACAGGTGCTAGTCGGATTGCTCGGAACGGGTGATTCGGCGTCGGAACGCGTCGGTGGTGAGCGCGCTCCGCCGAGAACGCGTCGTGCTGCGTTCTCGGTCTAGCAAGCTTGTAGTCCGGGGGTTTCGGCCGGTCGAATGAGTGCATGGTGCAGGTGATCTTCCCGAGCCGGTAAAGGCTCGTGCCTGCGCGTCCCGAGGGTGGAACGCCATGGCAAAAGCAGGGCAAGGTTCGGACATGGCGTGCGATGGCTCACCGTGGTGTCGGTGAAGCTAGGATGGCGGTGCAGTGGCGAGTCGGAGCCGTGCAGAGCGATCGCAGTGCCGTGCCGCTCCTCGTCCGCAGCTCGGGCTTCTCCTCCGTGTCCGGCTCCGGCGTGCTCCACGGCGGCGGCGCTCCGGCAGCTTCTCCTCCTCTGCTCCGCCCTTCTCCTACGCTCTCTCTCTCGGTTTGGTGCGGTGTGCCGGTCTGTGCTGCGGTGGCGGCGAGGGGAAATGAGGGTAGGGCTTCGGGGTGCTCCAATTTATAGGCGAGCTTGGTAGGTTCCCATGGCGGACGGCCGCGATTGATCTCGGTAGATCAGAGGGCTTCGGCCGCTCGACGCTAGGGCTTCAGGGTGCACGCGGGCTCGCTTGGCGGCCAAGGAAGGAGGGGACAGGAGGGGGACAGCGGGGTCAGGGCTCTGCCATGCTGTCGGCTGTGGGACCGGGGTCACGCCATTTGCGCGACACCCCCGGCAGGCGCGTCGCCTTCGTGAGGAAGAAGAACAGTGGGGGGCGAGAGCGGCTGACAGGCGGGGCCGGGTTGGCAGCGAGCGCGAGCGCGAGCGCGTGTGTGCCGGTCGTGCGCGTGCGCTGCCGTGCCGCGACATGGGCCGCGCGCGGTGAGATGAGGAGAGGAAGGTCGGGCTGGCTTGGGCTGGCTTAGCGACCTGGCTGGCCGAAACGAATGGCTGGCCTAACTCTCTTTCTCCTTTTCTATTTTCAATTTAGTGTATATATACATATATTGCCCATTTTAAATATTGAGTAAATACAAACATAAATTGCAATAAATCCCAAATGTGATGCATAAGTTATTATTTTATGTGAATGGAATTAAAATGCAAACTACACTCCTTTATTTACCAATTTCATAATGAAACCTATATGCTTGCACAAGAAAAATGGGTTTTCACAATAAATAAATGAAAAATTTTAATTGGTTGGGATTTTTAGATTGTGTGGATTTTTAGGGTTGTTACAGTCCTCCCCCCTCATTAGGATCTCGACCTCGAGATTCAGAGATAACGTACCCATCGAAGAGGTAAGGAAACATAATCCGCAAGTCCGATTCTTTCTCCCACGTAGCTTCCCTTTCAGTGTGATTGCTCCACTGTACCTTGCACATCGGAATGGTTTTGTTTCGCGTCTCTTTGGTATCCCGTGCCAAGATCTTGACCGGATGTTCCTTGTATTCAAGTGTGTCTTGCAGGTCTAATGCATCCGTAGGAACTTGCTCCTCGGGAAGCTTCAAACACTTCCTTAATTGCGAGACATGGAACACGGGGTGTACTCCAGATAATTCCTCCGGTAGTTCCAGCTTGTAAGCAAGCTTTCCAACCCTTTTACAGATCTTGTATGGCCCAACATATCTTGGTGCCAATTTCCCCTTCACGTGGAATCTGACAGTGCCACGAAGTGGAGATACCTTGAGGTAGACATAATCCCCAACCTTGAACTCAAGCTCTCTACGTCTCCTATCTGCATAGCTCTTTTGCCTACTCTGTGCAATTCTCAAATTTTCTCGGACCTGTGCTACGCCTTCCTCTGCTTCTACAATCTTAGCAGGGCCAAAGAAGGCTCTCTCTCCGGGTTCTGACCACATTAGCGGGGTCCTGCAGGGTCTCCCATACAATGCCTTAAACGGTGACATCTTGAGGCTTGTTTGATAGCTGTTGTTGTACGAGAATTCAGCGTGGGGTAAGCAGCTTTCCCAACTGGTCTTGTATTTTATCACACAAGCTCGGAGCATATCTTCAAGAATTTGGTTCGCTCTTTCTGTTTGACCGTCAGTTTGTGGGTGATAAGCCGTGCTATAGTCCAGCTTGGTTCCGATGGATTTGTGCAAGGCTTGCCAGAATCGAGACGTGAATTGTGAGCCTCGATCAGATATTATGCTTGTGGGTGCCCCGTGTAGTCTCAGAATGTGGGTTATGTATAAATCCGCCAGCCGTTCGGCATCGTAGCCAATGCTGATGGGAATGAAGTGAGCGACTTTGGTCAAACGGTCGACTATCACCCAAATCGAATCGTGTTTCTTCTCGGTGCGGGGTAACCCAACGATAAAATCCATCGAAATGCATTCCCATTTCCATTCTGGAATTGCGAGGGGTTGTAGTAGGCCGGCTGGTCGTTGATGTTCGGCCTTGATTCTGCTGCAAGTGTCACATCGGGCTACATGCCCTGCAATGTCTGCCTTCATATTCTCCCACCAGAAATGTTTCCTTAGATCATGGTACATCTTGGCTGACCCTGGGTGAATGCAATATTTGGAGTCATGCCCTTCTGACAGAATCTCTTCTCGTATCGCTGAATCCGTCGGTACGCAGATTCTATCTTTGTACCATATAGTTCCCTGCTCATCTTCTCGGTATTCGGGGCCTCTTCCCAGCTTCATCAAACCACGGATATAGTCTATCTCAGGACAGTTCTTTTGCGCTTCACGGATTCGTGAGGTGAGATTGTACTCGACGCGAAGCTCATATAGCATGCCATAGGAGATTACCTCGAGCTGGAATGCGTCGAACTCTCTCCTGAGCTCAGGTGGCATAGAGTTGGTGATGAGGGTATGGCAGTAGCTTTTGCGGCTAAGTGCATCAGCGACAACATTGGCCTTTCCTGGGTGATAATGGATCTCAAGATCATAGTCCTTGATGAGTTCTAGCCATCTGCGCTGCCTCATATTCAGATCTTCCTGAGTGAAGAAGTACTTCAGGCTCTTGTGGTCAGTGTAGATGTCACACTTGTTGCTTATCAGATAGTGTCTCCAAATCTTGAGTGCATGTACCACGGCTGCAAGTTCTAGGTCATGAGTCGGGTATCGCTGCTCATGTTCCTTCAACTGTCTTGAGGCATAAGCTATCACTCTTCCTTCTTGCATTAGTACACAGCCCAAACCTTGCCGAGAGGCATCACAATATACAACAAAATCCTTGTGAATATCGGGCAGGGCTAGTACAGGTGTAGTAGTGAGCTTCTCCTTCAAGGTCTGAAAACTCTTCTCGCATTCAGGAGTCCATATAAACTTGTTCTCTTTCTTCAGCAAGTTGGTCATGGGTCTTGCAATCTTGGAGAAATTCTCAATAAATCTGCGATAGTATCCTGCAAGTCCCAAAAAGCTTCTGATTTCTGACACATTACAGGGTTGTTCCCACTCTTTCACAGCTTCAATTTTGGCTGGGTCTACTGCGACTCCTTCTCCTGACAGTACGTGTCCAAGGAAAGCAACTTCCTCAAGCCAGAATTCGCACTTGGAGAATTTGGCGTATAGCTGGTTGCGAGACAACCTCTCCAATACGGTCCTCAGATGATGTTCATGTTCCTCTTTTGTGGCTGAATAAACCAATATATCATCAATGAATACCACCACAAACTTGTCTAGCTCATTCATGAAGATCTTGTTCATCATGTTCATGAAGTATGCTGGAGCATTAGTGAGTCCAAATGAGACTACTGTGCACTCATACTGTCCATATCTAGTGACAAATGCAGTCTTCGGGATATCCTCTTCCCTGATCTTCATCTGATGATACCCTGATCGGAGATCAATCTTTGAGAAGTACTTGGCCTTACTCAATTGATCTAACAGATCATCGATGCGGGGCAGTGGGTACTTATTCTTGACTGTGACCGCATTCAGATTCCGGTAGTCAATGCACATCCTTATCGTGCCATCCTTCTTCTTGACAAACAAAACGGGAGATCCCCAGGGCGAAGCACTAGGCCTAATGAAACCCTTCTCCAGTAATTCTCCCAGCTGCTTCTTGAGTTCCTTCAACTCATCGGCCGACATTCTGTAGGGTCTTTTGGCAATCGGTGCAGTCCCTGGCATCAGCTCTATAACAAACTCCACATCTCTATCTGGTGGCATTCCTGGCAACTCCTCTGGAAATACGTCATTGAACTCACAGACTACTGGCACATCCCTGAATGTCAGCTCTGTCTTATCTGCTTTAGTCTCCAGGGCACATAGGAGGGCTTGGACTCTCTCGGTTTGGGGTACACATCGGACAGCTGTTCCCCAAGGGTGGGTTACCTGAACATATCTAGGTGAACAAGATATCACTCCCCGGTGTTTGGTTAGCCAGTCCATGCCTAAGATGACATCTAAGCTATTGGAGGGTAGTAGGGTTAGGTCAGCTCGAAAGTCAAGTGCCTCGATAGTGATTATCACTCCTCTACATATGTGAACGCTTCTGAAGGTTTCTAAGGGCGAGCTAGTTAGGATGGGGTTTGCTCTCGGGGTTACAGGTATGTTATGCTTACGTGCATATGCAGATGAAATGTATGAACATGTAGCTCCCGAATCGAACAGAACTGTAGCCATGTTACCCTGAACTAGGAACGTACCGTACACAGCATCAGGTGCAGCTTCAGCTTCCTCAGCGGTCATGTGGTTCAGTCTTCCTCGGGTAGCAGATCCCCGGTTCGGTGTGCCCTGTGCAGCTGCTGGTGCACGGTTGAGGTCGGGGCACACAGCCACACGGTGTCCAGGCTTTCCGCATCCAAAGCAAGTGAAGGGCGCACTGCCTGCTGTGGCTGTCGCAGGAGCCTTCCAATTGCTTGTCCTTAGCGTGTTGGTAGCGGGGGCGGGTGTGTTCTGCACAGCTCGAGTCGGCGCAGGGTAGGTCTGAGCGGGGCGGTGATAGTTGCTGCTGTTGGTACCACCACGGCTCGTTCCCGAAGAAGGTCCCTGGCGGGTTCGGAAAGGCGGAGGTGCACCCGTTCGCTGTCTCTGGGGTGGAGCAGCGCGAGCGGGTCCCTCAGAGCGGCGCTTCTTTCCCTTGTTCTGGGCCTCGAATTCTAGTCGTGCTTCCATGCGATCCTTCTCGATCTCAATACAGCGGTCAATCAGCTCACGCAGAGTGTAGCTCTTGTTCCCTGACAGAGCCAACCTGATCTTGGTCTGAAGTCCCTTCCTGTAGTAGTACATCTTTTCCTTCTCGGAACTCACGCAAGACGCAGGTGCGTAGCGGAGCAAGCAGTTGAAGCGGGTGGTGTACTCGTGGATCCGATCAGCTCCCTGGGAGATGTTACGAAACTCGTTCTCCTTGGCCTCCATGACTCCCTCAGGAATGTGGTGGTCACGGAAAGCCTCGGTGAACTCATCCCAGTCAATGTGGGCTGGGTCCTCGTGAGCGCTGGTGTAGTTGTCCCACCATGCTCATGCAGCACCGGTCAGCTGGTGGCTAGCAATCCCAACACACTCCTCGTCGGAGCAAGTGGTCAGGTCCAGCTTCTTCTCCATATCTTTAAGCCAATCGTCGGCAGCGAGGGGATCGCTGTCGGTCCCGTCGAAGGTAGGCGGCCTCAGCTTCAGGAAACCCTCCAGTTTCCTTTGGAAGTCATTCTGGGGTGGCCCGTGGTGCCTGTTCATCCCAGCAGCTATGGCATTCAGCAGCTGGGTCTGCTGAGCCATCACTTCCGCCAACGTCGGTGGCGGCGGCGGTGGCGGTGGCGGAGGCACGTTCTCGCCTTGTGGTGGCGGATCGTTCACCGGTGGTGCATCCTCTGCCCGGCGCAGCTCTTCTTCCAGGTTAACTCCAGCACGTCTGCCAGCTGGGCGTCCACGGTTGCGACCACGCCCGCGTCCTGGCACAGGTGCGGGGGAGGGCTGGCGGTTCTCCAAACACGCAGAACGTCTCATCGACATCTGAAATTATTAGGTACGTGCTCGGTGCAGTAATAATCTTGTAGTTGTTTAAGTAGGAGTTAGATGTTTTCAACGATTTAAATGAATTAAAACATTTTTCATGCTATCCTACACTCAACCAAAGAAGCATAGAGATCCATAAGAAGCATAAGATCCAAATGTCACTCATCACATGGTTATTATTATATAAAGGATGTTCCTAGCTGCTAAGAAGATCGTGCTATGCGCAGATAGCCAATGGCAGGGCAACTCATGGTATCTCTAGTCTAAGGGCTATGCAGGGTCCCATAAGCTACTGGTGCATAAGGTCAATAGCCATTTGATCGGGATCTCAATAGTGTCGTCGTGCTGTGGACGAAGTGGTGGTCCAAGGCTGGTCATCTGTGAATTTTTCAAGAAACGGATTAGCAGGTCCTTGTATTAGATAAGCCATTGCATAAAAAGTGAATGCAAGGTCGGTAATATAACCGAAAGAGAGTCTGGCTTCCTATTCTAACGTCCATTCTCTATGGGTCTCGTCCTACAGTCAAGTATGGCTCTGATACCAACTGAAACGACCTCGATTTCCACGAAGGGAAATCCACAGGCTCGAATTGTAATTCAACAGATTGCTTGGGACAATCCATGAAATTACCCATATCTCAGTTGACACCAGGATCCATACAACGATAATTAAGTCTTACATAAACATTTATTACATCGCCACACTGGCGGAATCAACATTCAGAGAAGCTTTAGAAGATGCGAAAGCGATTCATCCTTCACGGCCAACTTGAGTGTAGCACGTGACCCTATTCCTCGTCATCATCTCCCTCGAAGTCGTACTCATTCTCATCACCTGACAGCAAATTTATCAGTACGATTTGTACTGGCCACGGAGCCCACCTATGCAGCATTTGCTTTGTGGAAAGTGGATGCAAGGCTATACAAGCAGACCTATAGGCTGAGGTTTTCCTATGCAGCTGTAATCAATGTTTAATTAGTCAAGTTTTATCACCAGTTAACACCATTTTCCCTTTTCCCATCACCACACCTCGCATACCCACACCTCACTCTCATTCGACAGGCCCAACTCCCTCTCGGGCCTATCTCAGCGGCACACTACCACAACGGGTACACTGCCGGAACAATGTTATCCAGGGGGAGAAAAGAATATGCTCTCATCTAATAGTGGTTGCAGAAACATTAGGAAAGGTCCATAGCCAACGAGTTGACTTATGTATCGATCGATCAACCATACACTCTGCAGAGGTTTTACTACTCACAAGATTAGCCATCATCGATGCTGTACAATCATCTAGGCAGAATTCCGGGTGCTTGCTTGCCTAGGTCGATGCTACCCTACCACTCAGCCCTGGGATATTCCGGATCCAACACCGTCATGCTGAGACTGGGAGACGCAGTACCGGGCCCCATCAGTGGTACTGCGCATCTAGAACGGTACGGGAATCCGTCATCCGTCACCGTCCACCCTTATCACCTCTCAACCTAGCAGTAGTGGCACCGCCCTACCAAGTAGTCCAGCCGTCTCCCGCCCATCAGAAGCGAGCGAGTAGCAAGGGAATCCAGATGTTTCCGGTCACTAGTCAGATCCTAGGTTGTGACCAAGCAGGCATCTCCACTTAGGGGATACTCTCCCCGTGCTATCACAGCACCTCCGTCCACGGGCTTCAAACCACCAAGGCTATCCCACCCGGAACCTCCTCAACAACTTTACCCGCCACAGGTATCTCACTTTGGGGATGCCCAGGTTGCACCCCCGGCACGACTTGCCCCATGGGCTCGTCTCACATCCCACTTGGTCGACATCAACCCTTACCACGCACCCAAGACGCACGCAGCACTCTCTCCCAGTGGTTATAATCAGTTATACACCGTCCCAATTCCACCACATAGCATATAGCAAGTAGAAAGTAGTGGAAGAGTAACAGTAAATTAAGCAGCAGCTAACCTAACAGCGGATAGCAGGGTAAAGTCTTATCAAGGCAGGGAATTCAAATATACTACCATGCAACCAATCCATACATAATCATAAAGCAATAGCAACAATGTCATTTGCAATGCGTAATAGGATCTAAGGATTTGGTGGGACGTGGCACCTTCGTAGTCGTCTCCTAGCTCCTGAAAGTACTCGTGGTCGTCTTCCTTAGTCAGATCCTCCTCCGGCTCTGAAATCGAACACGAAATAGTCGCGTCAGCGACTCCTATAGAGTATTTCAGAAAAATCCAATAAAATAAAGAGTCAAATGCACACAAACACAGTCTTAGATTGTAGATCTCATTTTTCTGAGAATTTTGATATATGGTGCGCAATTTTTGGACATCGTATGAATAAGTTATGAATTTCCGAAGATTATCCTATTTTCTGAAAATGGGAAAACTGGTCGGTTAATCAGGGGCAGCTTGGGATTGGTCCACGTGGTGCGCGGGTCCAGTAGTGCGGCAAGTGGTGCCTCAACAGAACACAGACCCGAGGGTCGCCCACCAGGTGTTCGATGCTGGTTCCCAGAGAGTTGCCGGAGTTGGCGTAGCTCAGCGTGGCTCGGCGGTGGTCGGTGGTAGCTCGGCTGTGGTTGGGGTATCTCGGCGGAGCTCGGCATAGTTCGGCGGTGGTCGGGGGTAGCTTGGCGGTGCTCGGCGTAGTTCGGTTTAGCTCGGCGGGGCTCGGGCGAATCGGAGATTCGGGGCGCCGAGGGTGCCGTTCTCCCGTGGTCTCCCGCGGAGGTTCGGGCGAATCGGACATTTGGGCGCCCGAGGGTGCCGCTCTCCCGAGGTCTCCGCGGAGGCTCGGGCGAATCGGAAATGTGGGCGCCGAAGGGGCTGCTCTCCCGAGCTCTCCCGGTGAGGCTCGGGCGAATCGGAAATTTGGGCGCCCGAGGGTGCCGCTCTCCCGAGCTCTCCCGGTGAGGCTCGGGCGAATCGGAAATTTGGGCGCCGAGGGGGCTGCTTTCCCGAGCTCTCCCGGTGAGGCTCGGGCGAATCGGAAATTTGGGCGCCCGAGGGTGCTGCTCTCCCGAGCTCTCCTGGGGAGGCTCGGGCGAATCGGAGATTTGGGCGCCGAAGGGGCTGCTCTCCCGAGCTCTCCCGGTGAGGCTCGGGCGAATCGGAAATTTGGGCGCCCGAGGGTGCCGCTCTCCCGAGCTCTCCTGGGGAGGCTCGGGCGAATCGGAGATTTGGGCGCCGAAGGGGCTGCTCTCCCGAGCTCTCCTGGGGAGGCTCGGGCGAATCGGAGATTCGGTGCTAGCAGGGTTCCAGGGCGTCTGTTCAAGGCGGCGGTGTCTCTCCGGTGCGGCGGACCATGACAGGGCGGCGATGGCCATATTTCGGCAAGACAGGGCTCGGCTTTCCCCAATTGGCGTGCTCAGGCAGTCGTCCGACCAGATGGTGGCGGATTAGGGTCGTGGTGTGGCCTCCTTCTCTCCCTCGGCATACGGCGGTTCTCCGACGAGGTGGAGGCGCACGTAGCCAAGGCGACAGTCGTGATTCGGGGCTCGGCTATCTAGCGGCGGTGCCGAGGCAGACTTGGCGAACCTCGGCGGCCTTTCTCCGCAGCGCGAGGCGACCGGGGGTACTCGGAACGGATTTAGGCGAGGCGGAACCTGTCGGCGGCGATGTCGTCGCGACGGTGAGGTTCCGGCGGGGCTAAGGAGGTCTTCTAGGAGATGTATACGCGTCCAGGGTCTATGGCGATGGTATACCAACTACCAATTTTGGCTACCGAGCTTTCCAAGGTGCTCGGTCGTGGCGGCGGCGTGTCGCCGACGACGGCGGAAGGCGGCATCGCGGCTATGACCAAGTATTGGTTCAATCGAATGCGGTCTTGTCAAATTGGTGAGGCCAGAGAGGCATACAACACTCTGGTGGCGAACTTTAACCATGGCATGACCTTCTTTTGGCGACGGCTCGCGGCGGCGCTCCGGTAAGGTCGCGGCGCACGCGGCCAAGGCGATTCAGGCTTCCTCTAGCGCTTAGATCCGCGTAGCTAGCTCGAGGGGGTCGTGGCGGTGCTCCACGACGCTCTAACCTATACGGGTGCTAGTCGGATTGCTCGGAACGGGTGATTCGGCGTCGGAACGCGTCGGTGGTGAGCGCGCTCCGCCGAGAACGCGTCGTGCTGCGTTCTCGGTCTAGCAAGCTTGTAGTCCGGGGGTTTCGGCCGGTCGAATGAGTGCATGGTGCAGGTGATCTTCCCGAGCCGATAAAGGCTCGTGCCTGCGCGTCCCGAGGGTGGAACGCCATGGCAAAAGCAGGGCAAGGTTCGGACATGGCGTGCGATGGCTCACCGTGGTGTCGATGAAGCTAGGATGGCGGTGCAGTGGCGAGTTGGAGCCGTGCAGAGCGATCGCAGTGCCGTGCCGCTCCTCGTCCGCAGCTCGGGCTTCTCCTCCGTGTCCGGCTCCGGCGTGCTCCGCGGCGGCGGCGCTCCGGCAGCTTCTCCTCCTCTGCTCCGCCCTTCTCCTACGCTCTCTCTCTCGGTTTGGTGCGGTGTGCCGGTCTGTGCTGCGGTGGCGGCGAGGGGAAATGAGGGTAGGGCTTCGGGGTGCTCCAATTTATAGGCGAGCTTGGTAGGTTCCCATGACGGACGGCCGCGATTGATCTCGGTAGATCAGAGGGCTTCGGCCGCTCGACGCTAGGGCTTCAGGGTGCACGCGGGCTCGCTTGGCGGCCAAGGAAGGAGGGGACAGGAGGGGGACAGCGGGGTCAGGGCTCTACCATGCTGTCGGCTGTGGGACCGGGGTCACGCCATTCGCGCGACACCCCCGGCAGGCGCGTCGCCTTCGTGAGGAAGAAGAACAGTGGGGGGCGAGAGCGGCTGACAGGCGGGGCCGGGTTGGCAGCGAGCGCGAGCGCGAGCGCGTGTGTGCCGGTCGTGCGCGTGCGCTGCCGAGCCGCGACATGGGCCGCGCGCGGTGAGATGAGGAGAGGAAGGTCGGGCTGGCTTGGGCTGGCTTAGCGACCTGGCTGGCCGAAACGAATGGCTGGCCTAACTCTCTTTCTCCTTTTCTATTTTTAATTTAGTGTATATATACATATATTGCCCATTTTAAATATTGAGTAAATACAAACATAAATTGCAATAAATCCCAAATGTGATGCATAAGTTATTATTCTATGTGAATGGAATTAAAATGCAAACTACACTCCTTTATTTACCAATTTCATAATGAAACCTATATGCTTGCACAAGAAAAATGGGTTTTCACAATAAATAAATGAAAAATTTTAATTGGTTGGGATTTTTAGATTGTGTGGATTTTTAGGGTTGTTACACCTATGTCCATAATGACCACAAGGGGACAAAGTGATGATGATGGTACGATCAAGGTAAGTATTTCATATGGTATCATGCATATTTCAGTTAGTATCATATGAGATCTTACTCATACATTGTATCCAAGCAAAAATATATATAGGTTGTTTCAATTTGGTATATTTTGCAGCTTGCATTGGTTGTGTGTCAACGTAGACCAAAACGAGGAGATTGTAAGAAAGATAGATCCTAGAAATGGTTTAGTGATTTTGGTGTGTGGTTGACTGGCACGGGAACATGCCACAAAGCTGCGCACGAAGGTCTGGATATATAGGATACAATCACGACGGAGTCCGAGATGCAAGGGGGGGTGGGGGGAGAGGAAGAGGATGGAGACCAAGCTGCAACCTGTGAATACGAAGGGCCGTGACCGTGAAGCTGGGTTGACGAGCTGCGGAGGGACACTGCAGCCAGTATGATGGCGCCCGGCGGGTAGCTAGAGGCGGGTGCTCATATGTGAATACTGCTCCTTAATTAGAAGTGTCAAGCATAGTGCTACAAAATTTCGTTTTTCATGCATTGCAATTTGTAAAGTAGGGCGACTGCAAAATTGTATCCATATGGTATTGCCTAGGCTCCACAACAGGAGGTAGGAAGGAATAAACAGTCTTGGTAGGTGCAGTAGTCTTACTACCATATACGAGTAAGAACCAATCAAAAAATGAGGTGCTGACGTCAGACTTGCTTCTCCCTCATTCTCTCCACATGGTATTACTTCCATGCTTTAGGCGCCACCTTTTTTCGGATCAACGTCGTGCGATCGATGTATCCACTGACGGAGCCTCGTGGAGGCGAAAGGGACCGGGTGCCGGCCCCCCTATCTCTGGAAAAATGAGAGTGGTTGCTCGCTGAAGCTTGCATCAATTGAGCAGACAAGTTATATACTAGTACTAGTAGTACTCAAGTAGGACGAGTACAAAATACAGCATTGTAGGAGTACGCTTGTCTATAGGTTTGGCTGAGTGTAGGTAAGCAACACAGACGGAGCTTCATGGAGGCTAAACTGGGCTTCGTCCCCCTTGTCCAATACAAGATTCCTAAGTACTCTTCAGCATATGAAGCTGAATATATAGCTGCACAACCCAACAACGAGAGTAGTCGGACAGTTTCGTAGTCCCTGTATTTTGTGAAATTTGACCCAATTATATGAATATAACTAGCTAGTTTTAGTCCATAACTTGGTTAAGAGTAGTCGGACACGGTGGCGGAGCTTGGGAGCGTAATCAGCAGGGACCAAACACCAAAAAGCAATGAATTTGGACAGACTTAGCTGATTACTTTCAAGCCTAATTAAGATTTACTAATGAACATGACCAATGAGCAAGGGGGGCCATGGCCTAGGTTGGCATAAGGAAGCTCCGCCCCTGGTCGGACAGTCTCGTAGTCACTTGAGATAGGTAAATATATTATAGTATATATAGTATATATGGATTTATTTTTGATGTCAACATATTTCGCTTGTGTTTTTGTCAAGTTGGCCCCCCCTTGATCTTGTACCAAGCTCCGTCGCTGGATGTATCACTTCTTCCATCTGTTCTTTGGACCCACGCTCTTGACGAGTCCGGTTAAATACATTGTGCACACCCAATTTTCACATTTGGCAGGGACAAAGATTGATTTCAGTTCAGTAGGTAGTACAAGAATCTGAATATTGGCTAACCATTCAGATCTGTTTAAGTGCCAGGCACATGAAACTTCTATACTGGGCTAAACTTCTAAAGATGACTATAGATCAAGCAAATACCACATTCAGCACAGCGTGCTGGTTCTTATTGGGTATCCTCTAGCCGGGACTCAGCAGGATCTTATGGAAATGCTCCATGAGTAAAAGTAGTTCTAGGCACTAGTTCTTCGTGAATGTATATTCATCATACCAATAGAATTTGGAAGCAGTCGAATGAGAAATATCGTACTGTAAGGTGCCAAGCTTCTCAGCATGAAAACAAGAGCATAGCAGTTACATGGACTCACCATCTAGCATATTTTTTTCTAGAACACGCCGATGGCGCATATTGCATTAAGCTCAGCATCTCGCATATGGCAAAACCATTTACTTGGAGCATGTGAAGCTGAAGCATCAACTGACAATTTCTAAGTTCCCTACAAAAGATAACACATTATTTGCCCACCCTTTTAAAATACCCAAACGAAAGCCATTGTCAAAGAAGTGTTACTGAACACTGTAATTATTACTTCAGTAATGACCTCCATGTGCTAGCAGTATTCCAATTCCAGGTTTTATAACCCCTGGCAGGCTATCTATATATGTCATATGGTTTCACTGACATAGGGTAATACTATAACTTAGGGGGTTTTTTGTATATCTAACAAAGCCAAGCTATCAACATCTTTGCGCTTTGCAAAGGACCGCTGTTGGTATTGTTTACAAGGGGCAGAGAGGCCACATGGTCAATCACTAAGCCAACCACATGAACCTGGGTATGGATGTGGAAACAAGGATTTTGGTGCAAATGAGTCCATAGGATTGGAGCACAAGCATTGGTTCTGGGCAGCTGCAGATGGCAGAGATTGAGATGGTTCAGATGATGGGAGGTCAAGCAGCTCTTCTTGGGCCAATGTATCTTGTTCCTTAGGTGCACTTTCAGGACCTTTTGGCACACAAAGATTTTCGGCATCAGGAAAGATGATAAGTTTCCTCCTGGGAATTCCTAGCTCTTTTACTATCTCATGCTTCCTGCAAAAGATTCAATAAAATTTAGAAAACTCATGAGCAGTAGGTAGCTGACAAAGGTGATTGAGTCAACATACAAGCAGTATATCAGAATCCGATCACGAAGAATGCCATCCCATGCCCTTTGAAAGTTGTAACCATTTGGACCTTCCTTTGCTTCAAAAGGGATATCACTGGAAAAACAAGGGCAAACGAGGAAAATAGAATACAGGTTTCATCAATAGATTTTAACTAAGGGGCAAGGAAGAGGATTACAGAGGCCTCAATAATTCTGTAGTATATAAGGGAAAAACCTGGGCAAACATTTCCGGTGATATGTAGTTGGGCAGAGCCTGCATAGTGCAAATTGCATATTCTTGTCATCCTTATTCTCTGCTCCATGACACACACTACATTTATGGACATGACAGAGGAACTTCAGTCCAGCAGCAACATGCTGCTCAAAATGGCAGGCCCTGAGTTTGTTGCTAGGGTACAGCAGTTTGGAAACACACTTAGGGTGGTAAAAATGCCCACAGTTGTAGTCCTTGCATTGGAATACCTGACAAGCAATGCAGAAATGAACAATGAATTACATCTGTTCACTACATAAATCAAATTTCCCAAACATTTGGAGCATATACTAATGGAAAAATGAATCTTGAGATACTTGTGCATTCTTTTTTTACAAGAATTGAGCCATCCCTTCACCACTGTTTCAGTTAAAACTTTTGTGTTTTCTTCATTTTTCCAGTGTAACATAATCAAACATACAAGTTATACCTACCTCGGCTCCCATTGACAACTCTGAAGACCCCAATAATCCACAAGCAGAACACTGATGTTGCTTATATTTGCAGTTCTTGCATATGAAGTCTTTCTTATCAATTATCATCTGAGTTATCAAATAGAAAACATGAGGCAATTCGTACATAAAAAGGCAAGCATGAATTTAAAGAGTCCATAACTCAATTAAGAGATACCTTTGCTTCTACACTATTAATGCCAAGGGATGGGCACTTTGAACCCTCACCATGTTCTTCAGTTAGGTGGAAAGACCTCAGACACCCACCATCACAGCTGAAATAAAACCAATGAGAAGAGATAAGCATGGACGTAGGATTCAAGTCAGAACCTTGGTGCATAAATGTTGAAATTTATATTATAGTAAAAGTGAAAAAAAATAGTACAATATTAATTCACCTGAAGGGGTTACTTTTATAACTAGATAACACATTCAGAGTCCAAGAGACCATGGCTTTACAAACAATTGTATGCTTTAATTGTGGTTCACTAAATTGGGATTTTTATAAATCATTAATTATGTCTATCCGCAACAACTGAATGTGAAATAGTACAGTAGGGGGAAATGCAATGATGTGGCACTCTCATCTGCCAGCGTCTGAACTCAGCTTTAATACAGATATAATATACAAGATATGGGTTCTTGGAAATGACTATTTGTGCACATCAAGGCAAGGAAGCCAAGTCACTGAAACTTAATTATCAGTATAGTGTACACCTACCAAGTTACATAGCCACCATCATCACAAATCGCACAGACATCATCACCCTGCACAAATAGATATTAATCTTAATTTTGTGAAATTCGAAGAACTACACGAGAAAAAATGGACATAGCAAAAAAAAAAAAAAAAAAAAAGGACGTCGTCACCATTCACAAATAGTTTGTTTCAGAGAATCACTTCCCCGAATCAGTCCAAAATACCGTTTAGCAGAGCTCTACATGGGAGCTTTGCCAAACAGGCCCTAAGAATGCACACCAAACAAATATCATGGTGATAGAAGCAGTGGGCCAAAGAGGAATTTAGCATAAAAGCGATGCTACCTGCAGATTTGGCACACAAAACCTATAATGCAATCCACTCCAAAGTTTTTTTTTAAAAAAAAAACATCATTCAAATGCTTCTTTTATCATGGGATGGTAAAAATTGAATACTGCCTTATGAAAGGAAGGATACACAGCCAGTGAATTCAGGTGTTTAGTATTGGTGATTACTTTTACCAAACAGTCCAGACATTTGGCAGTCTACAAACTTATGTACTAATTAGTAACTATTCTGGACACATTCAAGTCAACTTGGAACAAGAAGATAACATCATTGTGCACATGGACGTAGCGACAATAAACTAAATATGTCAAAACATTAGCTTAGCTTTTTCTTCTGAATTTGGATCTTTGGAAGAACTTGTAGCATCTTCCAAATACGTAACATAAAGCCACAAAAGGTAGTCTACAATTTTGAATGGGTCAGAAGATAACAAAACCAGCCCAAAATCTGAACTGTTGCAGAAGAACCACAGCCATGCTTGATATTTACCATAGCATGGGTATACACTATTTTTCGTTCCTAATCCAGTCCCAATCATAAAAACTCCACCTTTCTGTTTTAAATGTCATTTCTAAACCACAAGAGAGGCATGCTCAGTGCACAACATGCTCGCGCAGAGGTCTACAAGTACAAGTATGCAGTCCAAGAGACATTGAGTACCTGCATTTTGCTCATACCCAGATGAACAAGCAAAGCTACCTAATCAACAAAGTGCTAAAGCGAGCTGGAACCTTTTGCTGCTACATAACAAAAATTTCCAATTAATACATACATAGAACAAATAAAAATTGCAGGATCGTGAGCTCATTTTACATCACCAGGTTGTGCCTTGCGCCTCTTCTTGCTCTTCTTCCTCTTCACATCATGTACAATTCTTGGTGTCGGAAATTCACTGATTGGACTCTGATCCATGGCCTGTGTCCCCACACAGTCGAACAATCAGGCAGGCATGCTTTGCTGCCAGGAGCTCCTTACCACAGCAAGAGCTACTGACGGACCAATCAAAACCTCCAACTCGCTGTTATCCTCTGCCCTCGGAGCACCCTGATCAGCGAAAATAAAACTGAATAAGAGTCAAGAATCAACAGAACCAATCGTAGCTCGCTGCACTGAATACGTTACGTTGCTGAGGGCAATCGTCTACAGTTATTAGTTTTAGTTTCTGGAAAACAGAACGGCACCCGCATCAGCTTAGCTACGGTCGATCGGTGGCCGCATCTTGCACCCGCTGAAGGCGACGGCCCTCCCCTAATCGGAAACCCCAACCGTGACGAAGAATTCCGTGCCTAATCGAAAACCAACCCCAGCCATGATAAGAATTCCGGCACTTAACTGATGGGGGAGAAAGGAAGGATTGGGCAGCCAAGACCCGGGCCGAGCAGGTTAGGGGTCCTCACCAGAGGGAAGGAATCAGGAGCATCCCGGAAGCACCTTCATTTTGGGACAGTCCAAACGACGGCTACAGAGAAGAGATTCGTCTATCGGCGGCGGCGGAGGCTGGGCGTGAACGCCGCTTGTTCTTCTGTGACTGCACCTTGACGAGACGGCCAGTCTGTTGAGTGGTGACTGGTGAGTGGTTTGGTGAGTGGTGAGTGGTGACGGCCTCCCAATCCAGTTCTCTCTCCCCCTAAAAATACAAAATCCTATAGGTTCGATTTTTTTTATAAAATATTTACTGCTCCCCCTATTCATTTCAATAATTTTTTAGAATCAATATATCTTAAACCAAGTTTATATAATAAAATAACAATACTTACAATTAACAGATTCTTCATCAAATATATTTTCATAGTATACTTATTTGGTATCATAAATTTTCGTATTTTTTCTATAATTTTATTCAAACTTGAGATATTTTGAGTCTAAGATTCTTGAAATGAAGATGGAGGGAATAGTTTAGCTATTTTTTTCCTAATACATCTTACTTTTTCTTCGGTACACATTTTTTTCCCAATACATATAAATATCTCTACTCTATTTATCTCTTTTCTTCTTATTTTTTGTGCGCCATATTTTGTCACTCCTTATTTCTCGCGCTCAGACCTAAAAATGTGTTTGTTTAGTTGATTCCCTAATTTTATGCAAAGAACATGTTAATTTTTATTGAACGCAGCAAAGGATAGATTAATTAGAGGCATAATATTTTCTTGAATCTGCCATCATTTTTTTTTCTTTGGGGTGTTTAGATGTGTAAAATTTTAGAATTTTGACACTGTAGCATCGTGAAATCTTTTCCAATAAGTGTCCAATCATAGCCCAAGTAGATTCAAAAGATTCGTCACGCAATTTACAGGAAAACTGTGTAAACATGCAAAAATTTTGTCTATATTTAGTACTTCATGCATGTGTCGTAAAACTGATGTGACGAAAGTTTTGGGATTTGGAGAAGATCTAAACACCCCCTTTGTCTATGTAATAGCCAAGCAGTAGAGTAGAGAGCGCTAGAGAGGAGGCCACCTGTCAATACAAGCGTTTGACGAAGAAAAGATCTATTTTGTAGTGACGAAAACAGTGGGTAGAGCTTTTAACCACTTTTAATTTTATATCTACTGTATCTAAGTAGGGGAAACCTACTAGTTCTCTGAAATGTTATGAAACCACGTCATCAACTAGGGCCCACATATCTGCAACTCCACTCTGCCTCTTTTGCCACCAGCATAGACCTTTCATCTCTACAGCAGGAAGCAAAAACTGACATGGTCGGCCATTCCTATCCCTCACTACAAAGTACAAATGAAACATGAAGCGTTCCAATGATTCCATCCACCATTGGCTCAACCAATTGCGTGGCCTTCCTTTGGTATTATTTATGCCCTTCTCCGTCATAGATTCATGGGTACACTGTGGGAGACTGAAAATTTGCCTAGTGTCGTAGGCTTTGCCGAGTGTCAAAACACGGGCACTCGGCAAAGCCACTCTTTGCCGAGTGTTGCACTCGACAAAAAAAACACTCGACAAAGAGTGGCTTTGCCGACTGCCACGGTGTTTGCTGCACTCGACAAAGGCACTCTTTGCCGAGTGCAGCACTCGGCAAAGAGTGGCATTCGATAAATAATAATTGTACTTGACGGCCAGGCAAGCCAGGCTGTCAAAAAAATTGCTTTGCCGAGTGCCAGAACCTGGCACTCGGCAAACCGCGTGATTCCTGTATTGGTATGATAGTCAACGCGGCCTTTCCTTGCTGCTATAATCAGCCTCAGCAGCGCCGTAGACGTCGTCTCCCACGATGAACCTGTGTCTGTTTATTGGAAGTTGTGGCTCTCTACGAAACCTACACGACGATGACTTGCCAGTGCAGGCCAGGTGCCATTTCATGAGACACACCAAGGCGAGGACATCACGGCCGGCCTCAAGCTCACTCCTGCACCACGCCCAATGGTGAGCCCTCCCTTGCCAAGGCCTATGTCTTGCGGCTGCCTGATCTTCGTGCTGCATCTGTTGCAGGAACATACAGACGAGAGCGTCACCACCGTCCACGGCAACATGACCACGGTCTCACCTCACACACACATCGTGTTGGATGCGAGAGGTCTTCATCATCCATATTACTCTTCCTATTTTTTTTTTCTCCTTCCCGTTGCTTCTTTGTTCAGTCCAAAGGCATTGCATCCTAATAGCATGTTCCAATGAAGATTGATTGGTCAGGAGAAATCAATATACAATGGGATGACTACAATCTTCAGGATCATGTACATTGTTCCGATCAAGTTAGCTGAAAGAAATGATGTCACCGACCATCATACATATATCATTAGGTATTTCCTAAAATTTATTTCCATCTTATTACCAATAGTGTTTGTATTCTCTTTCATTTGTCCATACATTGTCCATGTTTCTTTGATAAATATCCCGCGGCAACGCGCGGGAAACGGAAATGGAAACTTCAGCCAAGAAAATGGAAATGGTCATGTCGGATAATCGGGAACGAAATAGTTTGGTCGGAATCACGTAGGGAATCATAAATCCGAAACACTAAACTACTTGACCATGACTAAAATGATCATACAAGTCCACAAAGCATGAGGTATGATGATATGATCTTATCGTTAGTGCATATTTGTTCAGAAAATTCGACTAGGGAATTTTTTTTAAAAAAAATACTTTGTACATCAAAATTTTAAAAAGTACATAGAAAAGGAAAAGAAATGCTAACAAGCTGCGCTCAGCGAGTAAACATCAGCGAGCGAACTCCCAGCAGGAGGAACTGGCAGCCAGGATTTTCATTACCGGTAAGAAAAAAAATTCGGTCCAAGACCATAAATGTGAAGTTTCAGAAATAACATTTAGCATCATTTCACTAGAAAAACTCTCCGATTCAAGAGCCATCACAAATCTATATAATATCGACAGAAGAACACGATATATCACAGAAGTAGAGCTATGTTAATATGCGGGCTGACAAAGGGCAAGCTGTGTATATATATATACTAGTGCCATTAAATGTACGAGAGAAAATTGAATAATTTAAGGAAATTTATGGTCATTTCAGTATGATTTGGCATAATTTTAAAGTTAAAGATGAATTTGATCGAATAATTTAGCCAATATAAAAAAAAAAAGTCAATCCTCACGGAAAAAGGCGATATTTCAGAAATTTTGACAATATTTCGTCAAAATTGGCCCTGTTCACTTCGTCTAAAAAGCGCTTATTTTTCAGCTCTGGAACAGTGTTTTCCTCTCACAAAAAATCAGCAACAGCCGAAATCAGCTCAGCTTATCAGCTCCAGCGAACAGAGCCTTGTAAACCTTGCTGGCAGCACCAAAGAGCTAGAAACCTACTCTACATTGTGCGGCAGGTAGGACTGGTTCGGTATTTATTGAAAGAAAGGACATGGATGGATTACGTGCAGCCCAGTTATTAATTTTGGTACTGAAACGCGTCGAAGCTACTCATTTACATGCGATTCGCAAAGGACTTATTACTGAGAGGCATTATTAGTAAAAGAGAGTGAGTTATGCTGCCAGACGGTCAGTCACCAAGCCAACCACAAGTGCCTGGATGTGCATGCGTAAACATGGACGCTGGTGCAAATGAGTCGACTGGACTAGAACAGGAGCACTGATTCTGATCATTTGTATCTGGCGGAGGAGATTCTGGTGGAGACTGAGATGGTTCAGGCCCCAGCAGCTCTTCTTCCTCGGGTATATCATCTTCATTGTGTGGACCAACGATCACTTTTGGTACACGGATCTTTTTGACATCAGGAAAGATGATGTGATCCCACTTGGGGGTTTTCAACTTCTTTATGATGGGATGCTTCCTGCAAAAGATTTTAACAGAAGACAATAAATCACAGTGGTAACTGGAGTCAACAGCCAATCCAGGAGCAAAGATGAGTGAGATAACACACAGGCAGTAGATCAAAATTCGATCAAGACGAATGGCTTGTCCATCTGGCCCCTCAAGCTTATCCCATGCCCTTTGCATATAGCCATTGAGACCTTCCTTTGTTTCAAAGGGGATGTTACTGGGAAAAAAAAATACAGACTTTCAAGAAAAGAAAATCCTGGTTTCACAATAGAACATAACAAGAAAGGGAGCACAGGCAGCTCCAGTATGAAGGAATACCTTGGCAAGCACTTCCGGTGGTATGTAGTTGGGCAGCGTCTGCATACTGCAAATTGCATTTTCCTATCATTTTTATTCTCTCCTCTCTTGCACACAATACATTCATGCACAGGACAAGTGAATTTTTCTCTGGCAGCAACTTCGACCTCAAAAAGTGCAGCCTCGTCTTCGCTATCTGGGTAGAGCAGTTTAGCAACACACTTAGGGTGGTAAAAGTGCCCACAATCATCAACCTCACATTGGAACACCTGTCAAGTCAGGCAGAAAGGCAAATAATTAAATCTATTCAAATGATAGCACGAAGATACTTTAAATTTTCGAACATTTTTAGTATATGTGCATTCTAGTACATCCTGGGATAGTTTGTGTATTCTTTTCCTATACAAAAGTAAAGGTCACATTCAGTTTTTTAACCTGATATCAAAAAAAATTTGTCATTTCACTTCAACACTTTCAAAGTAAGTCAAGTTTAAAACTCTCATAAAACATGATTCCGCCATGCCTACCTCAGCATCTGATGATAAGTCTGAAGACCCCAATTTCCACAAGCAAAACACTGATGTTCCTTATACTTGCAGTTCTTGCATATAAAATCTTTATCGGCAGCAAGGATCATCTGAGTGATGATTGGAAACACAAAGAGCTATGTCAATCTTTTAAACATTTAGAAGCAAATGAAAACTTGAAGAACAGACAACTTGGTCAGGAGATACCTTTGCCTGTTCAGCACTTAATCTAAGGATTTCTCTGCACCTCGATCTTTCACTGTTTCCATCAGCAAGGTGGAATGACCTCTGACATACACCATCACAGCTACAAAGTTCAAGCCAAGCAACATTTGCATTAAGCATGGAACAAGGAGTCACCCTTGTATTGCTATGGAAACTTTATAAATGATCTAATAAAAGAAATTTTGGAACATTGGTGCAGTTGAGCTGGTAATATTTACATGTTTACGGCACATTCTAGAATCTGGAGAGTGTAAAGTATTTATTGTGCATTTTTTGGGTGCACCAATGATTCAAGGGAAACCAGACAACTGGTGAAAATGTGAAGATGTATTAATTTGGGAAAAGTCAGAACAGCTTATAATTTGGGACGGAGGGAGTAGAACGTAAGTATATGATTTGTTAAAAAAAACAACTTGTTTGATGCCCATCCTCTTTCTCTGTACAACACAAAAGGATATTCCCTGTTTATTTGGTAAGTTGAAAACATACTGTTTTTCTAAATTATACAATATTGCTAGAAGCAAGGGAAGAACGAAAAATTTGGTCTAGCATTTTCCCTATGGCTTCCAAGACTAAAAACAATTTCCATTAATATGTAAATAATCGCCAACAAACACTAGGACAACGCACCAAGCCCTGTTTCATCTATTATGGTGTCCATACATTTCAAGATTAAAACATCATGATTTAAGTATGATTTTTTTAATTAAAAAACAATACCATGAGGTTCATATTTCAAATTATTTTCCTACGGCCATGATTTCTTTTGAGGGCACAGTCATTTTATTTAATGATGTGACAGCTAAAAGAGAAACTAAGTTTACAAAGAATGCATGGAGGCAAACCACAACTTTATCTTGAAATGGAGAGTATTCAATGAAAGAAAGTGGTTAACATAGTTGGTTAAATTTTCAAATGTGAACAATTCTTAGGGAAACATAGGGAAACATAGTGACTATATGATTACATTAGTGAATCAATTATCATAACCACACATATAAAGGAGACAAGAAACTAAAATTGATTTTAAATGAACCTACCATGTTACGTCACCACCATCGTCACATATTGCACAAAGATCATCACCCTAAACAAAGAGCAGATTTATCTTAACTTTGTGAAATTGAATCAACAACACCCATAGAAAATGAACATAGAAATTGTTATGTTAACTACTAAAGAAACTAATAGAGAACTAGTTTAAAAGGCACACATATGGTGAGGTGTACATGTTTACCATATGCAGTAACTAAATAAACTTACATTCCGCAATAAATAGACTTACATTCAGTAATAAATTACAAATTTGAGTAAAACGCACTTTGCACCAGATGTTTGAAAATTCAAAAAGATCAAAAGAACACCAGTAGTAATGTAAAACTGCTCTTTGAGCTACCTTCTCTATCATGAATCCTTGCTTTGCATCAGGTTTACTGTCGTGTGCCTGCCCTTACAGCTAGGTCCATCTGTGACAGCACTGAGATGGTGAACAGTGTTTGCTACGATAGACATTACCTTCGGGAATGTAGTTGCGAACTATTGGGGCAGACAATCATGCTGGCACTTTAACTCTACTCTGAACAAAAGGTGTTGCCCAAGCCAGTTTAAAGGGTTGAGCTTGATCCCACTTCTTCTGCCTGATCAAGCAATCCCAGATACAGATTACACATTGGATACATAAGGCATCCTACCTGGACAATACTATCCATCATCTTATTGGTGCTGGGCCAACTTCTCCTGAGTTACACTGGTCAGACCATTGAAGTCTGGGGGTCAAAGAAACCCCCTGTCACCAGTCCAAGTTCAAAGGCTGACACAAAATTCTTAAGAATAAAACCAGGGGCACGTCTCTCAAGTCCATCCTGGTCGAGTTTGTTTTTCTTTACTCCCTCCGTCTAAAAATCGGGATTGTTTAAGTCTCCCGCACAAAGACCAAGGAGCCTCTCCGTTCGCCTGGCTTCCATTTAATCGGCGCTGGAAACTTAATTACCCAATACCGTTTCATTTTCCCAAGGTAACCATGCCTAATGCCACGGAAAACTCCGTTAACGCACCATCTATCACCCCGCGACCTGAAAACTTCATCACCGCGCCAGCAGAAAATTTCATCTTCACGAGACTAAATATTTGGCCACGCACTCTCCCTCATCCACGCATGCAGATGCTGTAGCATCGTGGAAAATTTTTAAACTTCTAAAAATAACCACGCCTTGCCCGGCACAGACATGGCCTAGCCTAATCTCTGCTGCATGCTGCAGATATGCCTGGAATAGAATTCAACTTGCAGCATGGTGGCGGCGTGAAGCAACACGGAGACATGGCTATGTGGAGCGACTCGGCGGCTGCATGCATGATGCGGTCGACACTCAGCACTGCAGCATCGTGCAGAGGCTAACGGGAGGGAACAGAGGCAATGGGAGAACAGCGCCGCATCTATTGCCGCGTCGCCTACGAGGAGCCGCGAGCGCCTAAGGACGAGGTGAAACCGTGGTCCCTAGCTTAAACGATGCTGACTTTTGATTTTTTCTTAGATGATGCCGATATATGGACGGAGGGAGTATCTCACAGTGTCAGGAAAGGCTTCGGACACTAAACATAGGCATTGACATGGTGGAAATCAAGGCTTCAGCACAGAAGAGGTGCTGCACAGATTAGCTTTGTATTAAAGATGGTATTCTTTGCAAGTTTGGCACAGAAACTTGGTCAATTTGTAATTTACCAGAAAGAATTTCCTATGAAATGTCACTGAAAAAGGTTTACCATGACGGAGTAGTTTAGATGGAAAAAACGAATATATTATCTTGAATAACGAAGGATATAGTGATATGCAACCAGTACGTAGAAAAGCTGAATGCTACTTTTGAGCAAATAGTCTATGAGGTAATTCGAAATCCCCTTTTTATGCAGACATTCAGTCAACAAAAACTTGGTGAAAGTCATTGTGTCCTGGGCACTTAACCCTATAATTAGTCAACAAACGAAAACCTCAATGGCAGTACAAGTACCAAAAATAAGTTATATCTATTCTTTGTCTGGATTCAGATTTGTTTTAAGGATATGCAAATTCTTGAGAAGTGATTCTAATCAGTAAACTAAAGTGCAGCACATCATGTGCTGCATAATTTTTTGGCTTAGGTAAAGCTAAAGCACATCGGGATCCAAATTCTAAACAATTCAAAACACTTCCATGCACAGGCACAGCCACTGCCAACTGAGCACTGATGTAGTTGTATGTCTGACATAGCATAAAATTCCTTTTTTCTATGCCAGTCGGTCTAATATGGTAGTCAGTAATCCTAAACTTGTGCTTCCGCTACCAACAATAGTGAGGCAAGTCACACTACTCAAAGAAATACTATGCAAGTCCACTGTACAGTTGCTTTTAATTTTGGCATATATATATCCACTTGAACGAGCAAAGTGACTCCATTTGGATCCTTTCATTTGGAGGAATTGAAATCTACTTGACAAGTTAGACTATTTCACTTGGAATGTGACATTCCACTACTTTCCGAAGTTCACATATTAGCCTACCTCAAATTCATAGGGTAAGAGATGGAATTTAATTCTTTACATCACCATACTGTATTTCTACTTTTGCATTTTATAGCACGCTCTTCAACTCGATCCCACATGGAAAAAATACAACACATAAATATCTCTCTCACATAGCCAACAATAATATATAAATATAATCTATATATATACAACCATATTAAGTTAATTAATATGTGTGTTAATTATGGTTTTCAAAATGAATTCAATTCCAAAGATTCAAACAGGGCCTAAGACTAACAATTTTAATTAGGCAAGGACGAGTCAACTTACATCAGGCCGTCGCTTGGTCTTGTTGCTGCTCTTTCGCTCGATGCCACCACCTCTCCGCAGCCTCCGGAGGTCATTCTCCGGGCTCTTTACTGGAGCCATGGTATCCCTCAATAATCAGGCGGGGCAGGCAACTGAGGCCTGAGGGGCAGTTGGTTTATACTTGAAGGACCCCTGACCAGAGACACCAAAGGTCAGCTGAGTATTGTAATGCATTACAGCTGAGATAAGAAGAATCAGCCCGAGACATCAAATTTCAGGCAAGTATATTACAGTAATGCATTACAATTGGGATCACAAGAATCAACAGCGGCGCACTGCATATAGTAATGCATTGCAATTTAATTTAAGGAGGACAAGAATCAACGGCAGCTCACTGCATTGTAATTAGACTTGCAAGCGGCGGCGGCGGCCGTGCCAACAGCCGGCCGGACTAACACGTCCGCGCGCAAGCCCGGTAAACGCCGAAATTGATGCAACCAAACAACCTTGACGGTTCCATTCTATCTATGCGACTACGCGGGCCAGCCCACGGGTCCGTCCTAGCGCCGCATCATCCATCATCAACCCGCAAAGGAGCCAGCAACACACCGCGTGGGTACGTGAAACTGCTACGGCAACGGGAAGAAGCGGCTGTGACGAAGCGACGGAGGAAGACCCGCGGCGGCGGCTAAGAGGAGGGAACTGGAGAAAGGAGTTGGCAGTGTGGGTGCGGGGGGACCTTTACCTGGAGCTCGGGGACCGGGGCCGGCCGGCCAGGGTCGGGGAGGAGGTGCCGGCGAGCGCGCGAGGGAGACGGGGAGGATTGGGGAAGGCTCGCGAACCCACGAGCGGGCTGTCAGTTACTCTAGGCAATGCGACTGCCGGCGGCCCACCCGAAACCGTACCGTTTTGTTTGCATGTACGTTCTCGGTACGGTTTGCTTCCACTTTCACGATGATACGTTCTCGCCTAGAGCAACTCCAACGGAATATCTGAATCTTTCCTATCCTAATTGCTTGGAATGGAGAAGCTTTTTAATTAGTTATTAATTATCTAAATATAGTTATCTTCTATTCTAAATTTTTCGCTAACTAAAGATTAAAAAAAATGAGAATGTTTTTCTAGAGTACAAACCAGATACAATTAAACTCTTGGAGAGTGGAAAGCCATTAAAAACGACTTATATACAAACATGACTCTAAATGATGATTTAGAGAGTGAGGTTTATGAAGATTCTTAGAGACGCTCTTAGAGCAACTCAAAGAGAGTTTGTAAGATTAGACGGCCATATCAATGATTTAGATATATTATCTAAAATGGAAGCCTCTTAAAAAAAAAACTCCAAGAGCCTTTCTAAAATAGCCATGTAGCATGCTATATGCAGGACTATTTTTTCTCTAAAAAACGCAAATATAGATTGCAATGCAAAGATTACATTGAAAACATTGTTTTTTAATGGTATGGTACAACATTCCAGCAAATTATAATTATCATGGGTTTTTTTCTCGTTGCAGTGTATGGACATGATCTTAGTTTTTAAAATTTATTTGGAGATTCAATGTTACACATATTTTCTATAAATGCAGTCAAATTTACGGCAAAGAAATAAAAAATGACAGTTATTTAGAGATGGAAGGCCTTATGTCTATAGGCACAAAATAGTCCTATGTAAACAATAATTGGCTTACGTGGCACCACTTATCGGTGCTTTTGCTACCGGTAGGTCCCTATCGTCTTCTCAATTGCTTGTCAGTCCTTATGTCATCAATTTTTGTAATTATGTCTATTAAAATAATATTATTTCAAAAAAAATTCTATTTTGGGAGGGAATATGTACTTACATTCACCCTAGAGCCCTCATGATCAATACAAGTTCCTCATGACGTATATATGTAATCAAAACATGCCAATCACTCGTATATTTGTCCACTACGTTTCCTCCCAACATGTCATTTGGGCATGGTTGTGTTACAGTTACAAGTCCATGAGTACAAGTATGCAGGTTTGTGTACGTGCGAGGTGCAACAAGCTATAAAACAAAGTGTTTCCTATAACTACAACCACAAAAAGAATTCAGGTTTTTTCGCACCCGATCCAACACGAACTTGTCTGGTTGCAAACATCTGCAAAAGGACACGTAACAGGTGTTTTCTGTTTTCTCTCTATATATAAGGGGCAGATAGGCTGTATAGTCAGTCGTCGAGCCAGCCACAGGAGCCTGGATGCGGATGCATGAACAAGGAACTTGGAGCAAATGAGTCGAAGGGGCTAGAACAGCAGCACTGGTTCTGGTCTCTTGCACCCGGTGGAGGCGACAAGCGGATTTGCTCCGACGAGGAGTGGTCAGGGGCCTCTTTTTGCTCAGGCATGTGATCTTGTTCCATGGGTGCAGCACCTTGAAACGTTTTCAGCACACTGGCTTCAGGAAAGATGATATGATTCCTTGCAGGAGTATGCAATTTCCTTAGGATCTCATGCTTCCTGTAAAAACGGTTTAAAAAATCAGTAACGCTGGAGGGTAAAACAAAATTATAAGGTAACGGGTCGGGAAAAGATGGGTGGTTAAGCATACATGCAGAATATCAAAATTCGATCGCCGGGAAGCATGTTCTTCCACGCCCTTCGCATGGCACCTTTGGGACCTTTCTTCGGTTCGAAAATGATATCCCTGAAAGAAAATGTATACGAACTGTGTCAGGAAAAGTTCTCCTGCAGAACAGAAAAGGGATAGAATATCAAGGAAAACAGACCTGGGCAAGCACTTCCGGTGGTAAACAGTTGGACAGCGTCTGCAGACAGCAAACTGCATACCCTTTTCTTTCTTTTTCTCTACTTCCTTGCACACACGACATTCATGCATAGGACAAGTGAATCTCTCCCCGGCAGCGACTTGGAGCTCAAAAAGTTCTTGCCTATGGTGGCTATCTGGATACAGCATTTGAGCAACACATTTTGGGTGGTAAAAGCGTGCACAATCGTCATGCTCACATTGGAATACCTGGCAAGCAATGCAGAAAATCAGAATTAGTTCCATCAAAGGGATTCCTTCCCCCCTCATTTTGTAATTACCTTCTGTTTCACTTCTTGAGAAGTAAAAGTTACTAGGTTTCAGCAAATAAACATGATCAAATTTACCTCAGGTTGTAATGATGTGTCATCTGAAGACCCCAAAGATCCACAAATGAAACACTGATGTTGCTTGTACTGGCAGTTCTTGCATATAAAAACTTCCTTCTCAGTTATGTTCTGAATAATCAATGAGAAACATGGAGCAACTATGTCAGTTTTAGAGATGTACAAATCAAAGTAAAGAGTAAACTCAAAGAACATGGCAACTCAAACGCAGACATACCTTTGCCTCTTCGTCTTCTATAGTTAGCCCAAGTGCTTTGATGCAATCATGTTCGCTATCAAGGTGGAAAGACCTTTGACATCTACCTTCGCAGCTGAAAACATCCAGCAGAAAAGGGAGGATACATTATTAGTATTATAAGCACATTGCTGCAGAATAATCTGATATGTATCAAAGTAAAGGACAGGAAGTATATTAGTAAAACTTTATAATGGGGTACACTTACCAAGTTAGATTACCACCATCGTCACAAATCGCACAAATATTCTCTGCCTGCAACAAGAGCAAGAAAATTAATCCTAGGTGCTTCAAAAAGATAATTACCACACACAAACAAGGAAAAAAAAAGAAGAATAGTAAACTTATATAAAGAAAACAATAAAAATGAAAATCTGAGAACCAGTTTCAACTTTCAATCAAAAAGGTGTATGTATGTGGTGATCTTGACGTGCTTCAACTTATGTAGCCAATAATAATAAACAGACTAAATTTTGGTCGAGATGATTAAAAAAATGTTGAGTAAATCATACTCCAAACGAACTCCTCTTTGGGGCTTGGGCCACCCATATTTGCAACAATGTGTGGCAAAGTAAAAAAAAAAAAAAAACCGTAAGTGCATAACATACTGATGAAAGAGCTTTTGAAACATGACAAAGTAAAAAACCCTAGCTAGCAAACCTTGGTGTCCTGTCCTGCTCCGGCTGCCTTGAGCATGTTTCTCTTTCGCCTGAATTCACGAGCCTTTTTCAGCCTCTGGAGTTCCTCCGCGGTTGCCTTTTTGCGAGCCATGAGCTCGTCCAAGAATTGAGGCCGATCGAGGCTCGGTCACCTGGTGCGCCTGCCGCAGATGTCGTTCGTCGGATCTCTAAAATCCCTGAACAGAAGCAAGAATGTTCAGTTGACTAGAAAAAAAAAAGGCTAATCGAAGCCGATACAGAACGAGGTATATCTCGATCGAGTGGTTCAAGGGGGAGTCAAGAGCGGGGGTTCCGTACCGACGATCTTGGGAACCAACCAATAATGCAGGTGGGCCTGATCCGGACTCCAGGCGACGTCGGCGGCGATCAGGGCGCTGCTGCTTTTATGGTTAATTTGGACAACAACCTAAAGGATATGAAGAGCGGCGGCGGCGGCCGGGGGATCCGAAAAAAACAGGCGATTTGGGCCGCACGAGCTACGCAAGTCGTCGCGTCGCGGTGCATGCCGAGTTGAATATATATATATATATATATATATATATATATATATATATATATATATATATATATATATATATATATATATATATATATATATATATATATATATATTATATAAATAGCCTCTATCTATAATCTATCCAGGTTCGTGCGGATCCGTTACGGATTCAGCTGGGCCGTAGTACCGCCTACGGCGGTCGATCCTTATAACGGAAATCAAATCGTAGATCAAGGCGCGGCCCCTGTCCCCGTCGCCCTCCTCCTCTCTCTCCAACGGCTACCTCCATTGCTGGTTATGGCGCAGCGGCAGCGGCGGAGGATTTCCACGGACTCGTCGTGGTGGCGGAGCCCTTCATGGATGGATTTGGCGGCCGATTCATGCCCAGGCTGCCACGAGCGAGCGCACACGACGCAGTCTGACAGCCCTGCTCGATCCGCTGCTTGGTATCGACTATTAGAAGGGCTTTTGGTCTTTGATCCTGCTGGCTTCTTTTGATTGCAAATCTCTCCAAGTATGCTGCTGTGTAGTCCGTAAAAAAAGTATGTTGTGTATTCCTAACATGATATCTGTTCAGATTTCAAACTTTCCCATGTAAATGCTTCCTTTATTTTGGATTCAATGCTAAACCTGTAGTTCCAAGTAATTCTAAAGGATTTAGCATGTGCAAGCTGAAACAATTTCATTGAACTGTTTTCTATCATCTTTGTGTGCCGTTTTTTTAGACCTTCAATGCACTGTTATTTATGCTCATATATTCAGTGACCTTCTGAGTATAGTGTTCAGACTTGTTATCTTTGTGTTGTAATGTCAAATAATATGGTGTTCTGAAAACTATACTCGGAAGTAATCCATATATTCAGACTTGCTACTGTACCTTTGTACCCTATCTATGTGTTGTAATCTCACATCATATGATGTTCTGAAAGCTGCACTCCGAAGTAATTCATATATTCAGACTTACAGTGAATATATGAACTAGTATTTGTGTTCATATATTCATTGATTTGTTATATATTTTCAGACTTGCAGTGAATTACTTTGAGTATGGTGTTCAGACTTCTGAGTATAGTGTTCTAATGTCAGCAATTGAAAGCGAACTTTTGTTTGACATGTTATTTGAACCTTTATGTTGGCATCTAAAACGGTACTAGGATGTCATCTTATATGGATATAGTTTGTTCCTCTTAATTCAATGTGTGGAATTTATATATTGTGTGATATTAAATTCTAATTACATGGATATAAGTTGAAATACTACCAAGATTTTCTAGATTCGATTCCTAAAAAAAGCCAAAGCAATTTAGCTTCTTCATGCGCAGCTGTAGTCTCTAGCTAGCATCCTTTCTCTAAAATTTGTACACAAAACGTCATCTTGTTGTTCTAAAATAGGGGTAAAAACACAAATATCATAATAAAACGAGGGTAAAAACGCATGGGCAAAAATATCCTTTTTAACACCGTTAGATGGAATTAACAGATCAGGGATAGACCCTCCTTTCGTTTTGAAATAACAGGAGTAAAATGATAAAGTTAAAAAAACAAAGGTAAAATCATTATTTCGCTTAAAAGCCAAGGTAGAAATGCCGAAGCCCCATAATATAAACGTGGCAGAATCGTGCCACCTACCCTAGCATTTGATCATATTCTCTGGACTTTATTTTGGTTTGCCATGTACTCCCTACGTTTCAAATTAAAAGTTTTGGTCTTTTTAGATATATTAATTTTATTATTTATCTGGTCAATATATATTTAGGTATATAGTAAAAATTATGTATCAAAAAATATAAAACGTCTTCTAATTTAAAATGGAGGGGTTAGATGCCACCCTCTCCCAAAGACAAGTTATGCTATTGAGCTAGCATTTGATACATTCCCTGGCCCTTATATTTTTAGGTCCTCTCGGTAGGATTTTTATTTGAGCTTATTCGCTAGCTTAATTAAAAGCCCTGACAATCGTGTACATACAGTACGACTTCTGAAGCCAAAAAACAGTGAAGCGAAACCATTTTCCTCAGGCACTGCCAAACAGGGAAACACCAACACCATCGGCGTTGCAGCAATGCAAAACAACACAAGACAGTGACGGTGTTGCCATCCAAGCACTGGACTGAGGCACCAAGAATGATTACTTAATGGCTTCTGCATACACTGCCCGGAAGCACTGTTACGAACTGCTCCCTCCATTTCAAATTATAATTCAAAACATCTTAAATTTGATTAAAATTATAACAAAAAATAATAAATTTATGATATTAAATAAGTGTATTAAATATATTTGATAAATAATCTAATAATACTCAGTTGTTATTGTAAATATTATTATATTATATAAATTTGTTTAAAATCAAGTTATTTTGAGTCTCCAGAATTCTTACAATGACTTACAATTTAAGATAGCCATGAGATATATATTGATACAGCATGGACATACTTCCTAATTAGATAAAGAATGCAATTCTAGCATAATATGGATATAATATGAAGACACTAGGTTTATACAAAAACATCAATATTTATTATGCCTAATGAATATCTTTAGATTCATCATAAGATATATTTCTAGTGTTTTATGTTACAAATATAATCATTTTTACGAACTTAATGAAGTTTTAAATGTTTGACTAAATATAAAACTAGAATTGAACGTGGCAGTAAAACATAAACACCGAGGCTCATACATGAAAGATCCACAGCTAAACCAGACTTCCAGCGTCACGTCGAGTCGCTGACTAGATCATCATACTTGTCCTCTTCTATGATAGATACCAATCTTTCAAAAACAAACGATACATACCCCGTTGCCAACGACCAAGTCGCCCAGATACACGACTACAAGAGATGGCAACATACGAACCAAGATATCTGGTTCTGACAACACCAACTCACCGTGTCCGTAACAAAGTGTCACGCACAAATACTACCACCACATGATATACAAGCGTATGAGCACCGATCCGCATGCCTCACTGACCATCAATTAAGACTCACCAACAGCACACAACCCAGGTAGCACAGCTTGTGGCTTCCCCCTGCCCATTGTGAAACCCCGGGTGCCATCAGGCATGCGGGGGCCTGGTGGAAGCTTGTTGGCCCCAATCGGCAGCTGCGGGTGCTGCTCGGGCTTGGTTATCAGGTTATGCGGTGGAGTTCCCACAGGGTGGGTGCTGCCACGGTTCCCACCAAGGTGGTTGTTGCCATGGTTATTGTAGTGAGGCTGATTGTTCTGATGGTGCTGGTTATTGTAGTGGTGATTGTTATATTGATGGTTGCCACGCCCACGCCCTCTACCACCGCGGCCGCGCCCTTTGCCGCGTTTGGGAACTTCCTTGTCGTTGAAGTTTTCATCAAACTGTACACAACCCAAAGCATTAGTTTTTGAAAAGTTTTATCCCCATTGAGACTTTCCAAGGAAGTCATGACAGACACAAAATGCTATTCAAGTCTTAAGAACTGAAAAGCATCCAATGGATCTAATGTCATTTGCTAAACATCCAGTTCTACCCAATGGAGCTAAGGCAGGTACATGATCTATGAACAATTTAATATATGAAGTTATGATCTGAATCCTCTGAATAATGTCACAAGCAGCAAAGTAAAAAAATGTAAATTCAGCATAGATTGTTCCTAACTTTAGGTTTTGTTGTGCACAGGTTGTTCATAACTTAAGCTAAATAGTACAATTTTTTCGTTATATACTCCAATATTCAAATATGTCAAGCAAGAAAAAAATCGTGCCCAAAATCCTTCTTTGAAGATACATCATTCCAAATGTAGGCTGCTTCAGGATTTTATCTGGTCAAACATTTTCAACTTAAAACATTTTCAACTTTGACCTATCAATATATGAAGAGTCACAACACATGCTTGATATTCTTACCAAATGCATCATTGGATATATACTTCCATAATAAGATATAATTCACTATTTTAATGGTATATTTTAACAATTGTTGGGAGTGCTTTGTCATATAGGACGCCGTATTACTGTCCTAAACGGCCTACATTTGAAGTCAGATGGTATCTAACACGAGTATAAATGCACTTGTATTCAGTATGTATAAATTTTGGGATGAATTCCTTTTTGCATTAATCTATTTTTTGGGTTCAGAAAAAGAAGGCATAACAACAGTATCTTACCAAGTGCTCCGGCAGTACATCTAACAGTTGAGAGGATTCTTCAAACTGTTTCTCGTTTGAATGGTTCGAAGTCGAGACATCCTCCTCACCATTTCCATCAGTTTCGTGCACACCCTTTTTGCCTTTGCCTGCCCCCTTCACCTAAATCAAGAGAAACATTAGAAATGTACAAGAGCCAACGGGGCATATAAGTTTCAAAAACTTGAACTAAACGACATGGATCTCGGAGTTTAATCATAACTGTTTACATAAGGAAAGAGAGAATCCAGTTTGATGAGGAAAACAGGTCACTCATTGCATAAAACAAAATGTTTACTGATTACACACAAGATGCACCCAAAAGCGAAATCCCCAAAGCAAAGTTATACAGTATATGATTACCGTGCAAGTGTTCAGCAACCGAACTCTAAGCCCATTTCTCCAGTTCTTCTCATCATTAAGCTCCAAAATCTTCATGAAACCAACCAATGTTAAGAAATTGCATAAACTGCATATTTACTGCTGCAAGCAATCTAAAACATGGACTGATACATACTGCCTTCTCAGCATCCTCAGGAGTTTCGTACTCAACGAAAGCATGTAGCTATTTCAAAGGAACAATATTAGCTCATTAGTAAATCAATGAATATAACAGCTAATGCAAAAATCGCTTGCAGCAAAAGTAAGTTTGATTGATAAACTTCAATCATGTGACACTTAACGATCTATTTTCACAAAGCTACAACATGATCAGCAAATTACAGGAAAAGAATTGCTCCCAAGTACTACCACAGGCATAGATAAACAATTTTTTCAGTTAAGGGAACCGGAAAGCTCTTTACTACCAATGCATTGTTTTCATCCTTCCTATCCTCTGGTAGTTAACTTAATCAGTTGTAGCAACAGACAAGTGGATATCTGTAGTTGCTGCTCAAAAATTCCCTTTAGTAAATGTAGCAATATAAGTAATATTTTGGAAAACTAATGGTCATCCTCTGAAGAAAAAATAATGCACCATAGATGCACATGATTTGTTTGGCTCACATGTTAAGAATTTATTTGGAAGATTCTAAAGAGAGATTAAATGATTACATGATAGTATGTAAGAAAAATACTGAACAGTAAATAATACTGAAGGAGGGAATTGGCAGTTGGAGTACCTTGTTAGCAAAAAGCATATCTAACTTGGCAGATCTATTAGTTGCAGGACCAGTGCCATTTGGAGTCTGAGGATAACAAGTTCGGATTGAAATCACACTGGAACATGAAAAATATTACTTTTTTTAATGACCCTGGGAAGGAAAAAAAGAGATGAATGTGCTGCCATGTTGCAATAACCATACCTGCCAACAGCTGAAAATATCTTCTTAAGATTCTGGTAGGAGGGATCACCAGGAAGATTTTCTGCTACAACAATCCGGGACTACCAGAGGAAACCAATGGATCAGTGCGCAATCTCACATTTACGAAATAAAGCAAGTGATGCAGAGAAATCAGTTAATACCTGGAGCTCCTGCAAATCAGATTCTGTAAATGGCTCCTGCCGTTTGACTCTCTTACCATCATCGCTTACAACCTGAAACATGATATATTAAAGCAAATATACATGAGGTTTGCTACAAAATCAGAAAGTATGAATTGATATTTTTACACCTTCATATGAAGTATAAATGATGCTAAAAGCGAAGAATCATGCTGGCTTCAAATGACAGTTGGGAACAGAGAGTGAATAGACTCACAAGTTTTGATGAGGTTCGGAGAGCCGCAGCAAGCATCACATTATTATGCACAGAAGCTTTTACTTTCTTAAAACCAGCAATTACTGATATTGGCACTGCGGTTTGTAAAGGAGGAAAATTAGTTCTGGGCCATAATATACAGTTGTTTTAATGTTTGACCAAACAAGATTCCTACACTGCTGAAAGCATGAAGGATGGGGAAGCCATTATTAACCAGCACACAGGAAATCACCAATAATCACTGTTTTCCTCCTTTTGCTTTAGAAATAAAGGTCGATTTTTCTCTTTTCTAGGGAAAGACATAGTAGCGAGATGGAACAAGTATAAGTAATCATACATTCAGCTTAATGATGTTTGCTCGGGCAATTTCTTTGGTTTTTGTTTTTTATTTTTTAAAAAAGAAGACACTAGTAGGAACTAGGGACATGTAGATCCAATCATCCTAATATAAAGTGTCCTTTAAAAATGTGGCTCAACTACAACTATACAACTCACCATATCCCTCAGGATCCTTGGCAATGAATCTCATCAAATGTTCAGTAGTAGCAAGGTTGATGTCACTAAAATAGTATTCCACCTACAAAATAGCATTATGTAAATTGAATGCTAAGTTAATAAAATCAAACTAGTAAAAAAAGAAAAGGAAAATGATCCTAAACAACTAAAAAGAACTATCCACTTTGTTTGGATCTTTTCTAGCACTTCAAATATTTTCTGCCTTTTGAAATTCGAGCACATCACAGAATATTTCAAATTTGATGCCATTAGTAAATAGATAAATGTCAAATCATTATACTAAACAACAATTGCACTGCCATATGTCCAAGAACTGCACTCACAAAACCATGCAGCATCATACTGCACCACAACTCAAGCTGAATTTCCTGATCTACACGTGACAAATAACGAGGCACTCTGACAGTCTGACTAATAAACAGGTTAAAGATCTCCAGATTAGAGCATCTCCAACAGTTTGGTAAACCCACTCCCAATCTTATCTTGTTTATTTGGCATGATGGAAAAAAACCTCTCTCCAACAGTTCCTTATCCTAAATCCCAATTTATCTGTGCTTAGGAAAACAGAGGCATCCACGCGGATGACCGATATTCCCTATCTGTTTTTTTCCTCAGTGCTCTCCATTGCCCCTGACCACCGCCGCCACCACAACCTGGTGGTTTCACCAGATCTCTACGAATATTGGGAGATAGAGCAGACAATGAAGATTCTATTATGCAGGTTCTGGGTCATTATGGTGCCAGAATAGCCAGCCACGGCCTGACTGCCACCGCCGCCTGGGAGGTTCATCAGAATTGGATTCCCGTTCACTATCACAGATCTGAGAATACTAGGAGGCAGAGCAGGCAATGAAGATACCATTTTGAAGGTTCTGGGTGTGAGCTAGGGTGTTGGGATGGACGGCCATGGCGGTGAGTTATTTTGTCCACGACGGCGAGTTATTTTGTCCAAGTCAGTGTGTACGGGAGACAACGTGTATGTTTTTATGTTTTTAGTAACGAATAAAAGGGAACTGTTGGTGAGCATATTTTTTCTAGAAAGGTGTATACCCAATAGTTTCTAGAAAGGTCTCAAAACCAGATTTATAGCAATTTTTTTGCAGCTGTTGAAGATGATTCTAAGGAGCCTATGAAAAAGAAAAAAAAAGAAATGTTGGACACTACTATCAAAACATCAAGCAAATATAGGTATAGATATTGTGATTTTCATGTACAAAACAAAGTGCTTGCTTGCTTGTAAAAAAATGATAAAAAGGGCATGCTTGCAAAAAAAAAAAAGATAAAAGGGCATGCTTGCAAAAAAAAAAAAAAATGTACAACAATGTGGTAGCAGGTGAAACTAACAATACTTGGACAGAGCATATTGTACCTAAATTCAAGTTGACAAATTTAGTCTTAGAACTTTCAACTGAACATGGAGACAAGGGAATTCACTCAAACTGGAATGATTGTGGTTCTAGAAGTGTTTCAATGCCTGAAGAATTACATGAAAACTATCATAGGAGATGCATCAACAAAAGATAATGGAGAAGTACCAATATGACAAATCATGAGCAGTTAAAAAGTATGTTACACAACCAAAACATGGACAGCATTGTGTCACCTATTTAACTACTACTCCCTCTGTCCTAAATTGTAAGTTATTTAGGTATATCTTTTGATATGCACCTAAATATAGACTAGGTATAGCATCCCCAAGTGTTGCAGGCGCTCTTGCTGTAGCAGAAGATGACAGAAGGTCGTGGTCGTTAGCGGGGGCTCGAGGATTATCCCTCTTGGATGCCCTCGCTCAAGGTGGTTAGCAATTAGCACCCTGTCTATTTTGGTCGTTTTTTCTCTGTAATAAGCGTGTGCTGGAAACATGAGTTCCCTAGCAGCTGCAGCTGCTAGTGTGTGTTGTGTTGTATGGGATCTTAATCCCCCCCCCCCCCCTATTATCTTCTTAATATAATGAAGCGCAGTTCTCCTGCGTTTTCGAGAAAAAAAAAGATATAGACTAGGTATAATACATAATAAAAAATTTATGTATTTAGAGAAGCTAAATGAATTGCAATTTGGAACGGAGGGAGTACAAACCATCTAAGAATATGGGCATACTTTTTGTCTACCTCCTCCATACTATAACACTTCCCCTGATCACAAATAAGTCCATCTAGATTGGTCCTAAGCCAAACATTTCTAACTTTAGCTTGCAAGTAGTTCTCATAATAAATCTTTTAAGGTCAATCTATATAAAATCTTCATATCATTATTCATTAGCCAAACTTTATGACAAACATAGATGACCTTATATTTTCCATTAGAGAAAGTACCCAGTTTTCCTGGAATATTACTTTCTCCATTCACAACAAACAACATTGTGCGGATACGCTCTAGGAATCACTCTCTCAATCTAAAGCATAATTACAACAACAAATGGCTGGATTCTTAAATTTTTCAACCATTTGATACTATCAAAGGAAACACATCGATGACATGCTCCAAAGGAGATCAATAGCAAGCAAAACTAGATTGTATGTTCAGAACATTCAGGTCAACACCCAAATGCAGATATAACATTCTCACATAATTTGGCCAGTACTAAGACAACTCAGCACTGCAATGTCTTAGTAGTGATACTACGTTGGTTTCAACAGATAAAATTGAAGTATTAACCAATAAAAATTCAAAATTTCTTGTATACATAAGCTCGAAACCAAGCATAAACCCGGATTCATACCAGTAAGAGACTAAGTCTGAAACCTAATTTAGTAACAGATTCCCTACTTATGTTTCCAAATCGGCTTGGCCTGAACGTATGAACCGCAAAAACAGCACCTACCTGCTTAGTGATCTTGTGCACCACCTCGTCGTCGAGCCCATCCACCACCGGCTCCGCCTTCACCGCGGCGGGCGGGAGCATCTCCGCTTCCGGCTCCGGCTCCGGCGCCTGCTGCTCCTTGGCAGCAAATCCGCTGCGTCCACCTCCACCCACAGGCGCGTAGTACTCGAAAGGCCGGTGCGGCGGCGGCGCGGCGAAGAAGGCCGCCCGCGGCGGCGGGGGAGGCGCGGCGAACATGCGGATCAGCTGCGGCGGAGGCGGCACGACAACCGCCGGCGCCGGCGCCGGTGACGGCGGCCCCCGCGGCACGAACTCCGGCGCCTGCGCGTTGAGGCGGCTGGACGAGCCGGTCCTGGGCAGGCCAACCGGCCGCTCGGCAGCCGGCCCCGCGGCGAACCAGCCGGCGGCGATCTGATCCTCCATCTGCGGCATCTAGGCGGCGGGGGCTTGGGTACACGACCGGAGCCGGAGCGACAAGATAGCGGCCGCTACTGCTGCTAGTTCTCGTTGTAGGGCGCGCGGATGGAAGCTCCCTAGCAGCAGCGGCGGCGGCGGTGAGGGGTACAAAGGAGAGCTTGGGTAGTCGTGGCGGAGAAGGGGAGTTCTCAAAAGGGTAGGGTTCCGACGAGGTCCGATATTTATGGCGCTGACCGCACTCGCGGGCGGAGACGCAGCGGCGACTTTGGCGCGGTCTCTGGGGTGGGGTGCGCCCGGTGTACGCGAGGTGGCCATGTAGCCGTCCGATAAGCCTCGATCTTCACGTTTGTGGTCCAAAATGTTTAGGCGCGGTCCAGGTAGCAATAATGTGTGAAGGTTTTAGACTACCGCATCGTGTTCGCTACCGGCGCCCAGGAGGAGCACATAACGGACGGAGAAGCCACAATGCGTCCGCTAGTGCATCCTAGAGGAGCGCGGCGTCCGCCAAATCTAGCGGTTTCCAGAGGACGTCCGCTATCGAGCGTGGGGCCCATGGCCTCACGCGCGGATAGGGAGACCGAGGAGAGAGAGAGTGGGGGAGTGAGAGGGAGACGCTGGTCGCTCACCGAGCTCGCCCGCCTGCCGGGCCGATGGAGGGAGCGGGGGAGCAGGCGGCGACGACGGGGATGGGGGGCATGGGGAGCGCGGAGAGGGAGACTAGAGAGGAGGGCCGCGCCGCTCGCCGCACACCCGGTCGCCATGCCTCCACCCATCGCGTCGCGATAGGGGGTGCCACCTGCAGAGGGAGCGGGGAGGGACGACTCGCCACGTGCTGTCGAGAGAGAGAGATAGAGAGAGTGGAGAGAGAGGGAGGGCGCCCGGGAGAGAGAACGGGGAGGGAGGGATGGCGGCGGGAAGAGAGAGAGTGGGGAGGGAGGGCGCCGGGGACAAAGAGAATAGGTAGGGAGGGATGAGGTAGGGAGGAAGGTAAAAAAAAAAAAGAGGAGGTGGGTCCCACTGAAGATATAGAGAATGGATGGTCTGGGAGAAAGTGGTGTAAGAAATGATTAGGACGGAATATTCCTTTTAAATGATAGATATAAAAGATGATGAGTGCGGATAGTCTTATGTCTGTCCTGGATAATGATATATAATAACTGGTAAGAATTTTCTCACTAAAAATTATGTGAAACTATTCATTTTAGACCTTTTTTAAAAATATAAAATCTTCAACCAAGTACTTTAAATAGAAAAGTTACGATTTCTAAATCAGAATTATGTCACAAGTCACAACAACTTTAGTTGATATGATTTTATTACTCTTTGAATTTACTATTATCATGGTGTTTAGTGTTTGCATATCAAACTATATGTTATATAAATTTACACTTATTTACTAATCGATAAATGAATTTTATTGAATTGCATGTAAAATTTTGGTGCGCTATATATCGGTAGATAAAAACTCAAATCCACTACCATGGCTAAGGTACGCTAGTGGAGTCCTTACCGGGCTTGCATAGACTTCCAAACACCTCAAACCTCTAGGCAACTAACATTTGATGTTTAGGGGGTGTTTAGTTGGGTGAAAAGGGATGAAAATTACACTGTACCATTTTTGTTTGTATTTAATAACTTTTGTCTAATCATGGCTCAAGTAGACTCAAAAGATTAATCTCGAGCTAGCCAGTCAAAAAGTACAAATATGCGATAGCTGCTACTTCATTTAGTGTTCCATATAGGTGGAAAGTATAATTGATGTGATGGGGAAAGAAAAATTTTTTTGGAAGTAAACACCCCCTGAAGTAATAAAATAGCTGAAATCTGAAACTATGCTAGCCGAAAAGAGCCTACTGTACACGCTAGGTGGAGCCGCGGAGGCCTACCAAGCTTTGTTGGAACATTTCACAAAAGAAAAAAAAAACTTTGTTGGAACAGACAACCAATCCTGGCCCAGGCCATCAAAATTAGGCAGATTTTTCAAACAGGCCCGAGCGTAGCCTTTGTGGGTGGCTCAGATTGATATCCTTTGCTTGAGCTTGTTGCAACGGATACCACGTGTCTTCTTCACTCCTTGCTCTTCTCGCCACAGGACCTCTCTTCTCTTACCCATCTCGCCGCATCGCATGGCGGCGCCTGCCCTCCTCCCTCCCCCTACCATGGATGAAGAAGGCGCCGCCTCGCCCGCCCCGCCCGCCCCGCCCTCCCCAGCGACCCCTTCCCCCGCCCCACCTCAGCCGGAGCCCCCGGTCCCGCGCCGGCGCCCGCCCATCCGCGTGACCTCGGAGTTCGACAGCGAACGGCGGCTCTTCTCCCACCGCCTCTCCTGCCGTGTCCTCGACGGCCTCACCAAGCTCCGCCTCCGCATTAGCCATGGCGCTGGGGGAGGAGGGATCCCCTGGGCTCCGCCCGAGGTTGGGCTCCTGGCGCGGAACTTCTCCGTCGTCGTTGACCCCGCGACCCGAGGCGCCGTGCTGCGCGGCGCCGCCGACCTCGCCGGCTCGCTGCGACTGCGCGCCTCTCACAACACCAAGGTGCACCCTCTGATTGATTGCGCACCTTTTCTCACATCGAATTTTGTCGCTGGCCCTGGTCTTATCGTGTCGTGATGATTTGGAAATGATACCATGCGTGATATGTGGTTCATTTAGCTCGACTAGCACTAGCTTACCAGCAATTGGAAGCAAAGATGAACTGATAGGATTTTGTAATTATGACATATGAAAACGAAACACAAATGTGGCTGGGACTGGGAATGAAATTTGACAGGAAAAAGGACCTTATACAGAGGGACTTTGATAATTGGCGTGATATGTGGTTCAATCAATTCGGCTAGCACTAGCTTCCCGGCATTTGGAAGCAAAGATGAACTGATAGGATTTGTAATTATGAAATATGAAGTCGAAGCACAAATGTGGCTCGTAATGAAATTTTACAGAAAAAAGGACCTTATACAGAGGGACTTTGTCAGAGCTCACCTTGTCAGCAATGACAGAGTCGGGATACAGGGGTTAGCTGATATTTAGTGTTGTACTTGTAGAAATATGAACTTCAAATGTTAAAGTGGGCTCTTAAGTAATGGGAATTACTCTGGAATGCTAGAAAGCGCAAGTGGGTTAGACGTTCTTGATTTTTGGGGAGAAAGAATAAAAACACTTCTCAGTTCTTTCTTTAATGAACGTTGAACGGTCTACTTTGTAAGAACGCAGTTGTGGATTGATGTAGGTATTGATTATTGAAAGCCATGAGCCCAAGAGGCAGCATTTCTTCCTCAGAGAGTATGTTTCTTTGAGGTTGGGTCAGTTCTATGAATGCTAGAATGTAGGTTGAAGATTGTTTGAGGGGCTTTGCTTCTGTGGTGTGTCATGGTGTCACTGCTCTCTTAAATGGTCATATGTCTGCACAAGTTTTATGTTGGACCATATGTTCATTTGATAATTTTCAGCGTTTTGTGTTGAAAATGTACTAGTTTATGTTGAAATAGTAAAGCTTGTATGAGTCAGTGAGAATTTCTTATTCAATGAATGTTAAATGGGGACTGGAGAGCCCCTGCTCTAAGTTCGAAATGTAGTGGCAAGTAGTTGTGTACGCTCAATATACTGATTTAACTTTTGTGTTTCTTCAAATACTCATGCCATGCTAAAGAAAGTTGATATATTCATTATATAGCTGATCCAAGCATATATAGGAAAAAAAAGAAAAGAATTGAAAATCATATACTTGCTTGAATTATGTGAGATCTTTGATTCATGGAAGTGGAACATGTAGTTCTGTCAGGAGTAGTTCACAAGGCTTAAGAACTGAATGCTGATACCTTGATTCCTTGAGTAAGTAGGATCTTTGATTATTGGGAACATGTGGTTTTGTTACTTAAAAAACAGGTCCATATACCTATCATGTCAGTTGGGGGGATTTTGTCATTCTCTAGATAAGCGGTGAACATGATACAAACTATTGTTTCATCGCTCTTCTATCAAAGCTGAATCCAAGTTCATAAGGGCATAGAGCAGATAAGGAATATCGAAAGCCTATTCTCTATTGTAAGTGCATGTGGTCGCAGCACAGTTTGGTCACCTGTACTTTATCCTTAATGTAAATTTCTGATCATAGAGACATTTTAGGTCTGTATGATGGAAATTGTTTCCCATGTGTTATGTTTATTTTGTCCTCAAAATGGTTATGAAATTTTCCCGAGTTGGAAGTGACACCATGTGACTATCTGAAACTGGCTTGTGTTTCAGAACTGCCAGACTGGAGAGCAATCATATATTCATGTTGGCTGTTCAGCACTCTGTTTATCTATGTCTTGCAACTATGAATATGACAAATCTATTGTTTCTTGCATTCAATTGGATAGGTGCTTTCAATTCAAGTACCACATTAGAAAGGTGTGTTCTGTTCATTGAGATGTTTTTATTACCGCTATCATGTTTCCTATGATGAAATTTTTAGGAGTATTTTCTATATTTCAGTTTATCCATTGATTCGAGAATTTCTCTTCACCTTATTTCCATGTGCTTTTGCTCCTCATGTGATTTTTTTAATCAAATCTAAAATAAAACCATATAGCATATATTTTGTAATAAAACAAGGCCTTTTCACCAGTCCTTGGCATACATTAGTTATGTACTGGACTTTTACAATGTGGAGTTAACTTTATCAAAATGAAAATTTTGAATCATGGATACTTATCAGTTGTGAAGAGATGATATTTTGGTTGTTCCTGTCTTCTTGAGCATTAAGTTGTCCATGAAACCCGCTTTGTATTTACTGCATCTTTACAATATTCAGTCGAAGATTTTTGTACTAAGGTTGAGTCCACTGGAAAACCAACTCATTCTTTTTGAAGAGAGTACTGCATGCATTCGAATGGTTTCTTATGTAAAAAAAAAAAAAAAACTGTTTTCCCTTCTCTACTTGGACAACACTTTGACACGCTCTGGAATGCACAGTAACTTGATAGTTTGTGTCATAAATGTAAACAAGATAAGGTCAAGGATTTTTAGTTGTATTACAAAGTTCATTTTAAGTTCTTCGATGGGTGTGTTGTTCATTTATCTCGTTCTGCAATATACTTGTGTTCAAATTGCAACTTCTTTTATGGGCCACCAACCAAAGGAAGAATTGAAATTTCTTAGGAGCACATTATTTCCAAATCAACTTCCATGGCTCCAGGTTAATAGATTCTATAAAAAAAATGCTTGATAGGCCATCTTAGCTGAATGCCGTTCTTTTCCAGCAAATCTCCACATAGGATGTGTTTGTTTGCCTGGACTGGGCTGGCCCGTGAGGATGAGTAGAGCGAGGGCATTCCCAGGCAGCAGTCCAGACTGGTGCAACTTCTCATAATCTCTTGTCCAGTGGACTTGTATCTGTTGGTCCTGGCTTTTGTGCAGATGCTGTTTTTTTGCCTGGAAGTGTTGTGGGCCAAACACCTCAGCCACACCCGCCCACGCGATTGTGGCCGAGAGGAGGGTGGAGTGAGCCACGCCCGGGAGAAGTGAAACTGGACTTTGTTTCCCTGTGGTTAGGCTCCATGGTGCTTTAAGCACTGTGCTGGCCAGGCTCTGGTGGGCGTCCAGGTAAACAAACAAGGCCTCTTGCAGCCTGGGAGCCTGGCCCCACGTCCAGGCAAACAAATAGCCTCATATATTCGTTCTTTGTATCATATTGGAGCTCCACCCATATTATTAAATACCAGATATCAAGATATTTGGATAGAGCAGCTAACGAAAGGGCTTCCTGTATTTATCTTGAACCAGCAGCAATGGGCCCTTCCAACCATGTTGTCTGTCCAAAAGAGACTACATCTCTAGTTACCGTAACTATTCTCTTCTTTTCTTAGATGCTACTTATTCAAGGTTGGTTTTCTGAGCTTACACATTGACTGATATGATATCAGATAATATCATCATGCAATGATCACATAATGCATTATATTCATTATCACAGTAAAGATTTACCATTATATGTGGTAATTACAGTGCTGAATCTGAATTGTATATTATATTCATTGCTTTCTCTTTAAATATGAAATTACACATCTTTGCCAATATGTGACATACATTTACATTACTGCATAATGTATGTTAACGTGTCTGTTTTCTCAGGAGCAACAAGGAGAAGTGGCAATTACTGCAAATTTGAGGGATTCACCATGCAAGATTGAATTGTCATCTCTGGTTCCTCCTAATGCACTGGTCAGTATACAAATTTTGAGCAGATTCTAAGGGCTGGGTTAAATTTTTTTTTTCCCTTGCCACTGTGCAGGGAAATAGCGTGTCCCTGGCAGTCAATGGCATGTCCCTACAACTGGAGTTGTTTTGTCTTGGTGCAAAACCCGGTGGAGGTCTTCCCTCCAGGGCCGATTTTTTTGTTATTAGTGACCATATGAACACAATAACTTTCGCTAAGCTTAAGTTCATTGGAAACATGTATGAGTTAATTTTTTTTTCTTTAAAACACAGGAGAGCTGTGCTTGTTTGCATTAAGAAGAAAAGAAGCAAGAACACTTACAAACGCATACAACACAGACTTTTAGTCCCAAGCAAGTTGGGGTAGGCTAACACAAAACACAGTTCAGCAAAAACTTTACCTTACAAAAGGTTGCACACATCACCAATGACAACAGATAAACCTGATCTGACCAAGCCTTAGCCTGTGGTTACTGTTCCCCATCCGGCACAAAGGCAAGGAGGTGGGAAACCCCGTTAGCCCCAGCCAAAGACCAGTCCAACTGCTCCTCTTTAGCGAGCAATAAAGCTCCAGCTAAATGTGGAGATGCCCTATCAAAGACATCAATTCCGATGCTTCCTAATTGTTCAAGCTCCTGGGATTATAGAGTTGAGTCCATTTTCGGGTTTGATTATCAGATTCTGCCCTCCTACCAATCATCGAAACAGATGTCGTCAATTTGTGGGGTTAGAGCCTGTAGGCCGAGCTTTTGCAGCAATAGAAACCAAAATTCTAGCAGAGAGCAAGTGATTGATCTATTCCTCATCTTGATCGCAGAGTGGACAGTGTGGAGGGTGTGGTAGACCTGCCGTGCTAAATGATAAGCGGTCCAGCACCTGTTATGTGCCACCAACCACATGAAAAAACCGATATTTTCCTGGAGCCCATGACTTCAAAATCCTCTCCCATGGTCTGAAAGGAGTAGCACCCAGGAACATTCCTTCATAGGCTGACTTGGCAGAGTATTTGCCATTAGTAGAGAGGCACCAAACTTGAGAGTTCTCTACTAGTCTACTGGTTGTAAAACCACCTGACCAAGCATGTCCCAGAGGCCAAGATAACAATCACTTCAACACGTAAAGCGCCTTCGATGTCAGATACTCAACAGTAATTCGTAAGGGCTTCCTGCACAGTCCTCTTATTAGCTCTCCTTTTCGGCACAAGTGAAAACAGCCAGGGTGCAAGATCAGCAATACATTGTCCGTGCAACCATCTATCAGTCCAAAATAAAATGGAGGTGCCATTGCCAATTTCCGACACTACTGCCATGGAAAAAAAAGGCCCGTACCCAGCCATGAACTTGAATTGTGAAGGCGGACCAAGGTCGGTTAGCCTGTCTTTTGCAGCCAAATCCATCTTATCATTAGGGCCCAGTACAGATTTTGAAGGTTGGAAATTCCTAGTCCTCCAAGCTCAACTGGCCGACATACTTTAGGCCAAGCTAACAAGCAATGACCACTCTTAGCATCTTTACGTTAGCATCTTTACGTCCTCTCCCTAAGAAATTCCTTCTAATTTTATCAAAGCCATCGCTAGATAGACTAGCATGGAAGTGAGCACATATTAGACTAAGTTCCGTCTACCAGCCATCGTTAAAAGGTCAGCCTTCCATCCTGGAAGCCGATCAGCAATTTTATCAATGATGGGCTGGATTTGAGCCTTAGGGAGGGAGATTTGCATGGGAATTCGAACATCTGACATGCATGAGTTTATCACATTCAAATAAATTAAACTATGCATTTCTTTACTGTAGCCAAGAGCAACGTTCTTCTTCCCAAATGGTGAAGTCTCAATTAAACAGAAGATTTTGGATGAGGGTGACCGAATTTTGTCAGTAAATGGCCTAGTGAAATCACATGTTTTGAATGGAGTTTGCACAGCTGTGTACAATGATAATGCGATGAACATTAAATACCGCTACAAGGTAAGACTTGTCTCAGTTGTTTTTTGTTTCATTTATATTACTGTTTGCCACCCACAATGCTTCATTTTGCGTATTTCTACAGGATGATGAGATATCATTTGTCCCCAGCATCTCGTTACCATCCAATTCTTTATCATTTGCATTCAAGCGCCAATTAACGCCTTTGGACAAGTTGAGGTAACTACAACATTGCCATGAATTTTGGCGGAAATTTTCTTGAAATTCAAACAGTTATATGATTGCATATACATCTTTAAAGTTGGGTAGAGGTCTATAAATGCTTGAAGCAAATATGAGGAATAAGTCTCTGTCACCCCCAGCCTATTCAAGGTTGATGATATTATGCCCCTAATCTATCCAAACCTGTGTTAACAACTGCCTGTCACAGTTTTAGAGGTGTTTTTGCCTACGTGTCGTGGCACTGTATGCGGACTACTGGACTCTGACATGGGCAAACTTGCCTATGGCATGCCAGATCAATCTGTAACTGCACATCACTCTAGTAATCTCTCTATTTCCATCACCTCTTTATTTCTCTCCATCACTGATGACAACCTTGTTGAGGTACAGACCTAGCAACAAAGAGGATGGCCTACATGCCTTTCATCAAGTTACTGTCACATAATAGCTAATTAATGCACCTCGATGACAAAACCATCAAGTTACATAGTTTGGGGTGTCAATACCTGGTTTAGTAGTTAGGTGGTTAAGTAGATGAACCCATATTTGAGCCTGGACATCAGTGAAAAATGATGTTTATGAGTTATCTAATTGAACTTACAGAATTTTTTGTTGCCAGCTATTGGTACAATTTTGACACAAACTACTGGAGCGCCATCTACAAACACAAGGCTAACAAGCATCTCAAGTGGAAAGCTGGCTATGAGTCAGACAACAGGCTTGGATGGGCATCGCTTTGGGTAAGGCATCCCCTCACATTTTAATGTTTACAAATAAGCACCTTTCTTTTCTTTTATTTTATTTTATTGTTTGTGACGAGCAAAAAGCCTTTTCTGCTCTCCTATCATTTGGCAGTCTAAGCGAGTTTCTTCAATATGTGTCAAATAATTATTTATTTCTTTCCACCGGAACACTAGAATCAACTGATGTAAAATCTGGCATGCAGGTTGGAGAAGCTGGTGGCAGTACAAAGGATGTGCCACTGAAAGCCAAAGTTCACGTCACGCTTAAAGTCCCCCAGGACAATATGCGGAATTCAGTTGTAGTGTTCCATGTGAAGAAAAGATGGGATTTTTAGTTTCTATGAGCTCAGTTAACCATCTTGTTCTTTTGACCAATCAGCGCTTATTTTCAGCCACACAACAGTATTTTTCTCTCACAACAAATCAGCACGAACCGAAATTAGCGCTTATTTTTCAGCCAAAAGAACAGGGTGAACGTTACGTCTCACGTCATGCGCACATAAGGGAGCCTGTTGCTGAGTTGATCTAATTGTCTCAGATTTGATCGATCTCTCTCTCTCTCTCTCTCTCTCTCTCTCGCTCGCATATATTGTACCTCTTATATATCATACAAGTATACAGCTAAAAGAGCTTACAACCGAGTATATACAACTAAAAAAGCTAGCTCCAAATGCATCTGTTTTGATGGTTAAGAATTCCTCATCTTCAATGCTGAGCCACCTCCTCCACGTGGCTTGGCATCAAGGATGAAATCGGTACGGAAATATTCTGAACCGATTGCTTTTGTTTTCAATATTATGATACTGTTTTCTATATTACGATACCATTTTTGAATTTCGCTAAACATAAAAAATTATCATTTTTAATTGGTTTTATAACCATTTTTTTTGGGTACTCTTTGATTGCTAAAAATGTAGAAATATCCTGAACCGACAGCTTTTGTTTTCTTTATTGTCATACCATTTCTTACAGTTTTCATCCCTACTCGGCATTCAACAGCCGCCTGATGCTCCTCTACCCTTGACCCTCCACCGTAGCCGGTCATTGACCGTCCATCGTTCTGATGCACCACCCCGACGCTCTTTCGCCTTGACTCTGTCCTCGACATGCACCGCCACCCTTGACATTCCTCTGCCTTCGAGCATCCACACTGGACGCTGCTCCGCCACCCTGGATACTCTGCCACCGACACGCCCCCATCGATGTAGCCCCTTCTTACATCAGCTCATGTCCGACGTCCCACTCCCTCCCAAATTATTTTTTTCGAAGGGATGGACAAAAGTTTTGCCATGGCAAAAGTTTTGCCATGATTTTTATTAGACGAAGAAAATAAAAAAAATAAAGGGTCCTGCATCCAACTAAATGCACTTGCAAACACTAGAATTCATATTGTGCCCAATTTCAATAGCAAGGATGATTTGGTATTGAACCTAATTTAAATACAGCACCTCCAATATCTACGTGCAAAATGGTGCACAGTAACAATCCAATCGTGACCGTACCTTGGAATATTTTTTTAGAAAAAAAATGCTTTGTGACGTTTAGCCTTCCATGTCATCTATAACTAGCAAAAGTACACGTGCGTTGCAACGGGAGAGTATCAAAATAAATTTTCATCAACTCAATTATTAGTGACCGTGCGTTGCAACTGAAGAGTGTTAATTTTTTTAACTCAATTGGTTTCGTAACTAATATAGAAAAAAGTAATTATTATACATGTTTGACTTGTGTATCAAAATCTCTTTGCTAAAAAACCAAGAAAGATATGAGTTTTTTTTAGCAAAATGTCTCTTGTTTTATTTGCATCTCACCTGATTGTCCTCCCTCATTTTACCATATGGTACTAATGTCAATCGGACATACAAAACTAAACCGGACTAAGTACACATCTTATGGCCCATTATAGATAAGATTTAAATATGGCCCATTAAAGATAGTAGTGATAGGTAGTGACGGGTAGTTAGGATGGGTGGACGAAAAAAAGGACTGAAATTTTGCCCCTTTATAGATAGGTATAGATATCGTGTCTGTACTCCTTAATGCGCAATAATACGTGACTACAAAACGTGACTATAAAAGTAGACATGTATTATGAATGTATCTACAATAGTCTCTACAATTTTTTCACATGTAAATAAACGTTACTATACAACATAACTACACTAATAGACGCATGTTATATATGCATCTATAAAAGCGTATCAATGTGTTTAAACACACATCTAACATGTCTATGAAATGCATATTCATCTAATATATACATTTATACGAAAATCATCTCTACAGAGTCTGACATACGAAGACGTTTCTAATATGTTTTTATAAAGCGTGCCTACATTCCTATAGAAACGAATTAAAACGTGTCTACTATCTAAAAAAAAAGCGTAGCTACATGAGAGGTTTTCTAGTAGTGCATTTATTTGAACTCCTAGCAACACACATATGTGTAGCTAAAAAGGGGCTCTTCATGAGTTGATAGGCTATCGTACTATAAAGAAGGATGCAATATGATTATTGTTTAGTATAAGTGCTCAAGCCAATGCCAACCCATGAGAGAGAGAGAGAGCCTATACTCAGAGCAAAACTGTGATCTCTACATATCCCTCTTTTAATAATGAAACAAAGTTCTAGTTTCTACCATCCGGGTACGGTACATAAATGAACCCCGCACATACTATATATACTACTACTAATTTATATTTGTCATTGAATGATCGAATTTAAAAAGAGGGCAAGCCTAACATGGTGGAAGAGAATCACTCACTTAGACAAGAATGGATGCCATCATCCACACATTTCATCCATCACGAGGGCTCCCTGATCAATGAACAAAATAATGGAGATAGGCAAGCCATTCTTGGCTAAGGGAGATAGGCTCCTCATCTCATGTAAGGCTCCCCTCTTCCCTTGTTCGCACATGGACTTGCACCTTGATTGCTTTGGCATTCAGGCAAGCCTGCAACACGTATTTATAGATAGTGCTATGCTGCCCGGTTGCAATATGCATCACATGGTTCCGACCTTGCCCTCGATAGAGAATATATTCGATGGCAAGTGGTCTTTTCAAGAAAATCCTAGCTTAGCCAAATTAGTACGTTCTGAGTGGATAAGAACGCATGCAGGAGATTGGTAATATGTCAATGCACACGAGCCACATAATTGTTAATATTTTCTTTATTAATTTGTATTTTTCAGAAATGTTTGGACTTTTAGATAAGGGGCTTCAGCGTTTCTACCCCTGTTTTAAAACGAAATGGTGATTTCACCCTCATTTTTTTAACTTTGTGATTTTACCCCTGCGATTTCAAAACGAAAAGAGACTCTATCCCTGCTCTGTGAAGTCCCTCTAACGGTGTTAACTTTTAGACAAAAGGACAACTTTGTCCATACGTTTTTACCCTTATTTTATTGTAAGATTTGTGTTTTTTTGTCCTATTTTGATATCAGCAAGCAGGCAGTTTTGATAAAAAGAAAGAAATATTGGACAACATTTCAACTAACAATCCATATAAATAGAAATTTACAATAAATTAATATCACACATATTGCATTAATGGCAAATCATATTCCTGCCTAATGTTATGATTCATGCTAACAAGTGCTTCTCAATACTTTTGCAGTTACAAGAGAACTTCACTGAACTTCTATAAGAACTATACATGTCTATGGCAGCCTAAAGATCGAAAACCGAGGTCACATGATCGTTGTCCTTCTTCAAGTACTGCCGATCCATTGCGAACGAGACTTTGAAAATCTAAGGCTAAGCATGGTCGACCACCCACCTGGTGGCAAGCAACAACTGAAAAGAAAACCATTGACCTTCAGGCTTCAGACATCACAAGAAACAAAATCTGGTGAAGGACCATATCCTAGAGAATCTGCGAACACACGATTATCACTCATTAACATTAAGAAACAGAATTGTCCAAGACTGGCTAAACCTCAGCAAGGGATTGGATGAGATAGTACTTGCGTGATGAGGGAAACAACAAGACTCAGCAAGGGAGGTCGAGGCCACCAGCCACCAGCGCGGCGCGACAGCTACCGTGGCTTAGAGCTGGGGGACGGGTCAGGGCGGAGGGCGAGGCCCCCAGCCGCAGGCACAAGCCGGAGGAACGGTCGGGCGGACACCGCCTGGGGCACTTGCCGCCCATGGGGCGCGAAGTGAGGCGTGACACGGGGGTAGGGGGCGCGCGGAGGGGAAGGTCGACGAGGAGGGTAGCGCCGCTGCCGCGAAGACCTCGCCGCCGCGAGCCGTGTCGCCACGTGCCCCCGCACAAACCCTAGGTCGCGATGGGAAACTGCCCGATAAGTTTCCTCCGCGTGTTCCTGTTCGAGCGATTGAGGAAGGAGACCTTCTCAGGGGCATTGTTGTCTTTTTGTCTAGGCTCCTTTTCTTTTTTCTTTATTTTTTTCCATTTAATCCCACCTATCCAATGGTGTTAATAATAAGGGCAAACGGTAGCTTGGTTTAAAAATAACGAGGGTAAAATCACAAAGTTAAAAAGAAAGGATAAAATCACCATTAAGCTTTGAAGTAGGGGTACAAACACCAAATTCCCTTTAGATAATCTCAACATGCACAATACATATATTATTGTTTGACAATTGTGCTTATATAGCCTAGCACTTATAAAAGATAGTTCGTTGGACTGTCTTAATTAGAGGCCAATCACCAAAAACCGAAAATTCTTGTGGCCAGGATTTTTTTTGAGGGGCGAAATTGAACCCCCAAGGATATATGATTACCTTGAGGGTCATATGAAACCTCTAGGGAAATGCATATTCTTGAGTGCTAACCCAAACTGCCAAGTTATTAATTTCATAATTCCTTGAGTGGTTAGTCTGAACCGCCAAGGTAATTCATATTTCCTTGAGTGCTATTAGAAACCGCCAAGGCAATTCACATTTCTTTGGGTGTAAATAGAAACTGTCAATGAAGTGTTAGTTTCATTGGGTACAACCGTCAAGGAAAAACTTTTAGTTTATAGTCATATTTCTCTTAACCACCCAATATTGTTCTCATGGCATTCTTGTTAGGTAGACATTGCATTTTGTAGACACAAAGGTATAATTTTGTGTTGTTATGCATTAGAGAATGCATACTTGCACTTTGCTTGAGATGCCTAGTTAGTTTTAAAGCACATGCAACATAAATATTGTATAAAGGGAAAGTTTATATCAAAGTTGTGGAACACGAAGAGATACACAACTTTGTAGTTTGATGACTTCTTCATTTTAAATTATTTGAAGTCCACAAACTATGTTTTAAGTTCTAAGAGTTTTGAACTTCAATTTTTTTTAATCTTTCAAATGATCTCAGATGGAGATATAACCTAAATCGAAGTTGTAGTACTCAACGAGATATAAACTTTTCAATTATTTTTTTCATTTTAAATTGTTTAGTCTCTCTAATATGCATTACAAGCTCCACTAAAGTGAAAACAAAAGAAAGAAACATTCACTTAATCACAAAAGGCTTCGTGGTATATTGGTAAGTGAGTTTCATGCGAAATCTTAGGTCAGGATTGCGACTACTAGTGTCATATTCTTTTTTTCCTATATACTCCATATCCTTTAGCTGTCATCTGACCTCAAGGAAACATATATCCTTGACAGTGGCGGAGCTTCAGCATGGCAAGATCTGGCCATCGCCATACCTTGAATACATCAGATGCTATATTAGAGTATCTTGAATTATCTAATGACACCCACGGAAATGTGACACCTTGAATACATGTGCTACGCCATACCTACTTCTCATCCATCCTCCGCCATTGATCCTTGAGGAGTGTCACATTTCCTTGGGTGTCATCGGCACTCAAGGAAACATGTATCCTTGTGGGGTATTACATTATATTTCCTTGGATGTCATCGCCACTCAAGAAAACATATATCTTTGGATGTTGTTACATGTTAGATTTCCTTGATGATGTTAATAATCTAACCACTTATTTGTTTCCTTGGCAGCTCAACCCTCAAGGAATTAATTTGTGGCGGCCGGCCCTCAACGTAATAGTGATTTCCCTAACTCTCTACCCTTGGTGGTCCTTTCTTGAGGTCTACAGGAGTTAATTACTTGGCGGTTTTACTGCTTTCCTTGAAGGGTTTTGACCCTCAAGGCTGTTCTATTTTGTGGCAGTGAATGAGAAAACTTTTCCCAATTGGATTTAAAAATTGGGCATCAAACCTAAAGCACTACCATCAATCCATTTAATTTCTAGGGTTGTATTCACTAGTACTAGCATGAACCAACTCCAAATCATGAATAGCTTGAACAAACTCGATAAATAAATCTTAGAATGCTATTCGTCCCTTAATTGCTAAAGGTAGAAGTTTATGGTTTGTTGTTTTCCAGATAATGGAAGGCAAATATGAGATGTTGTTACTTATTCAAGTTCAATATATTTAACTATTTGAACATTAATCTGGATCAAAATCCAACCTCTTATACACATTGTGATATTGTTGTGTGATTCTTTGCAAGGAAGTACAGGAACCTATAAAGGCACTGAATTTGGAATAGAGCACTTGTGCAAAAGTGTTAGGGGGTGTTTGGTTCATGGCCACACCATGCCACGACGAACTTGTGGCTCGGCATAGAATACGAAGCTAGTGTTTGGTTGGTGAATAAAACGAGACGGCCACAGAAAAGTAGAGTGTAAAATCTGCCACAAACTGTGGAGGCCGAAACCATCGCCACGAACTGTGGCGGCCATAACTTGCCAAGCCTGCGGGTGACCGGGTGTGGCCATAAACCAAACACCCCTTTAGTTATTAATAACTTTAGCAATAGCAAAGAGGTTCTCTGCATGAATATCATACTAAGAAAATATTAACCTTAATCAAAGCCATACAAACCTAATTTCTACTTTTGACAAAATAAAATATTCCATTTTAACAAGTTGGTGCTATAAGATTTGCATATATACTCTATTTCCCTTTTTGATTGTATATTCTGTTTTCTTTTTCAATCGAGATAATAAATGCTACAACTAACCCTGTAATGGCCAAAGCAAGCAGCTATAACTCCTGCAGATCTGCTTGACATTAGTTAGGTCCTATACCATGCATCCTCTTGCAAGTGGTTGATGTGAACTTTGAGATGCCAAATGAAAAGAGTCAAAGTATCCAAGATTCTATTCTAGATGATAATGTGCCAATCCAGAAGAATGTCAATAATATACTCTCTTCGTATAGAATTTAGATGTCGTTTAGGACAATGACACGGTCTTCAAAGCATGACTTTAACTTCATGTTTCTATAAAAATATTCATTGAAAAATTATATATGTATACATCTATGAAAGTATATTTGAAGACAAATCTATTTATACAGTTTTCATATTTTCAAACTCAAAATTTAAAAGTTATTCATGATTTATATTCCCAATGTTTGACCAAAATTTTGTCTAAAACGATATCCTTTTCTTATACGGAGAGAGTACAGGCAAACAAAATGGTCAAAGCAAGAATCTAATATTAGCTTTCTGCCAAATGGCAACTATCCCTTGGCAAGTTTATAGTGGAAGAATAAGTTCCATTAAAAGTCCCTGTATAAATAACATTCATAGGAAAACGTGCGGCAACTATTGCCTACAAAGAAGAAAGAACCATACAAGGAAAATAAAGAATCAAGCAAAAGCGCCAACGTGACCATGACGAAACAGCCAGTGACTGCATGAGTATGGCCATCAAGCTAACGAAATAGATTATGAAATAAAATTGCAAAATTGTAGGAATTCTACTCGGGCGCATGGGCGTTTATGAAAATCAAGCTAATAGATGTAAGATTTCTTGTCTGACAAATGTTGCACGCTTATTTGGATAAGCGTAAAATGAAAATATTTCTTATAACCTTTTTCGTAACTGTACCATGAGGTGCATATTTCATAGATTTTTTTTTTCCAAAATACATGGTTCAGTGGTAATCCCAGATTACCACTGAAAAAAGAGAAAACAGAAATTAAATTGAAGAAACTACGAAACCAGAAGAAGATGCCGGAATACAGACATGTCCCAAAGCTTGCATTCATCGACGATGGCCTGCACTATGCCTTGTGCTGATTTAGAAACATTTATGGATGTCCTCTCCTTTCCCTCCCCCCAAAGGCCACAGCAGCCAACCCACCAGCATAATCAAGGAATCTAACCCTTTTCCGGCCAATTTGGGGACAATCTTTCTAAAGCGCATGCAACCACCATGTCGAGAAGCAGGTGTCACCTTGCGGCGTTAACTCCATCAGCGCACTGGTGTAGACGCAACTTATGAGTAGGTGGTCGATTTCTTCATGTGTTTGATCACATAGCAGTATAGCACACATGTGTCCGAGTCCTGTATTAGCCCGCGCGCAAATCGATGAACAGGTGCCCATATAATGTGAGTCCTTATGAATTAAATCGATGAACAAGTCTATGGGCAATGACAAAGCTATACACAAGTCAACCATTGTTTCGAAAAAAAATATACACAGGTCAACCAGGCCCAGGCTATCACATCAAGCTCCCGAGGACGGCACGCCATCTGCCATGCAACCAGGATGTTCCCTTCCCACCAAGAACCTCCTCCCCTCCGGTCCAGAGGAAGGCACGTCGTCGCTTGTCAATGCCCTCAAGGGCCATGGCTTTTAACAACTGAACGTTTCTTTCTTCGGATATATACGATTCTGCAAGTAGTATCAACCTTGGTTTTTAACAACTGTACGTTGCCAATTTGTCATGTTGTAAAGCACGTGCAAAACAGGGGTAACCAGCAGTTTTTAGGTATGATTTGCATGCATGCAGAGTATATATACGTACTAGTAAGTAGTTAACTCGTCGATGTACTCGAGCAACCACAATGTTGCAGGAAAGTAGTCCATAGGGATTAAAAAATTGTCTACCAGCTAACTGAAATATTATAGAGGTAGTCCGTAGAGCAGTTCATAGCTAAAGGTACCCATATCTCTATAGGCTGCCCATAAGGAATAAACAAATAATTCTCTCTCTGTACTCTCTCTTCCCCATCTCTCACATATGCACTACCCAGTCTATATACATTGTGAAAGCAACAATAACTATGGACCACTGATATAAAAGCTGTATATATGAACTACTTTGTCCATATACATTGAGGTTGAGCAAGTATAGCAAGGGGTGTAAACCGGCTAATGCAATGGCTCTGTTCGTTTCAACAAAACAGCACATATTTTTTAGCTCTGAAACAATATTTCTTCTCACAATAAATCAGATTCCGTCCAAATCAGCTCAGCTTTTCAGCTGAAGCGAAGAGAGCCACTATCTCTATAGTTCTCAAACGGGAAATCCATAGGTTGCCCAGACAAAATTCGGCGCTCTGTCACTCGAATCCGTGACCGTCAGATACTGCTCCCGCGTGATCTCTGCCACCCCTGAGCTGTGCATGCACCAGCACTGCGCCTGCGCCCAGTCTCGTCTGTGCAGGCACTGCGCCTGCGCACAGTCTCGATCGGTCGGTCGGCCAGTCCCCGACGCCGCGCGTGGAGGCCACAGAGGGGCCAGCTTGTAATGCATGCCTATCGTCATCACAGTCATCCTTGGCCAGAGGATTAGTACTCCATTCACCAATACTACTCCTAATCATCACTGGCAGAAACGGACAATCGATTCACACTTGTTCTGCAAAGGCGGCCACTGTTCTGTCTGTGTCCGGTGTCCGCGCCCACGATGAAGAGCAAAGCAGCAGTAGCTGGGAGGACATTATTGATAGCGAAGGAGGCGGTGGCGGGAGAAGCAGGACGCAGCGTCTGTCCACTCCTCTTGTGATGGCGGCATTTATTGTCCACTCCGCCCAATAGCTAGGAGGACATACAGTATGTTAATGTAGTTTTTACATTATAAATGGAGTTATAAATTTCTTACATTAGTGGTGTAAATTTAGTTTCTTTGACTGTTGCTTATCTGAAATCTGAATTTTGTTTGTCTTTTTATCCATTTGAATTCTTTCAATTTGCCTTCTATAAAAAATTTTGGCATTTGATTGTTGCCTATCTGAAATCTGTTTGTCTTTTCCTATTTGAATTTTTCAAAATTGCTTTCCATTGAACAAATTTGGGATTTGGTTTCTTGTAAATTTATCTTTGATTTGTTTTAATACGGTTTTATTTGTTTTTTTATCCATTTGATGTAGATTTTGTGGTATTAGATTTTCAGGTGTTAGGTGCACTTTTGTCACCCTAATCTTATGCTTTTACATATTTGTGTGTTAGAAACCGGTGACAAAAGGACCTAAAACACCCAAGTGAGCCATAGACAGGTCTTCTTAAAATATTATTTTTTTATTATAGATTTACCGTTCTATCCTTAACTAAAAAAAGAAATTTAAAAAATTGTATTATCACACTCTTTTTTTAAGTGCTGGTCCCACCAATTTTAGTATGTGCCTAGTACCTATAGTTCCACCATTTACACTACTGCATTTTTTTTAACCATGGCGGTTATTTTCGATTAACCGCGGCGGTTTTTACAACCACCTCGGATCAAAGGTCACGATTATAGGTACCGAGGCGGTTGTGCGACCGCCACGGTTAATCGAAATAAAAAAACAAAAAAAAAAAGAAAAAAAAATCCATGGATAGGCCCGCCAAGCCCATCCACGGGCCCGGCAAGCCCATCCACGGAGCAGGGGGCTGTGCCGCCGCCGGTCCGTGCCCGCGCCGCCGCCGGGGGGGTCCGCGGCCGCTACCGGTCCGCGCCCGCATTGCAGGGAGGCCTCGCAGCCGCCGCCGGGAGGGGGTCCGCGCCGCTGTGGGGAGGGCACGCCGTGGCCGGAAGGGGCTCCGCGCCGCCGCGGGGAGGGCACGCCGCCGCCAGGGCCCGCGCCACTGCCCAGATCCGTGGTTGCGGCTGCCCCGCCGACGGGCCAGCACCCGCGCCGCCGCCATCTCCGGGCCGCGCACGCTGCCCACCGGGGCGCCCTCCTGCGCGCGCAGGCCGCCACCACTGGCCCGTGCGCCCGCCTCCTCGTGCTCGCCGTCCGCCCGCCGCTGGACCGCGCGGCCCCCTCCTCGTGCGCGCCGCCGCCCTAGGCCCGCGCAGCCGTCCTGCTCTGCGCGCGTCGTCGCCGCTGGTCCGCGCCGCCGCGTGGAGGTGGGGAGGAGAGAGGGAGGAGGTGGCAGTGGAGACGGAGAGGAGAGAGGGAGGTGGAGGAGGGGAACAGAGAATGAGAGAGAGAGAGCGGCCGGTGGATCGAGATGGAGTGAGAGAGAGAGGTTGAACTCAAACCCTAAACCTAAGTGCCAGTTATATATGGAGATAAGTAGTGGGTTGATATGGGCTTTTGGGCTGGGCTTGATTTACCGAGGCGGTTCGGTTATAATGTCCTCCTCGGTTAATGATTTACCGAGGCGGTTTTCTTATAACAACCGCCTCGGTTAATCGATATTAACCGTGGCGGACACTTTAAAGCTGACCGCCTCGATTAATCGGTTAATAAAAAAATAACCGCCTCGGTTAATGCCAGCTTAACTGAGGCGGTTTTCCTTCCTGACCGCCTCGAAAAATAAATTGGAAACGCCTCGCAAAAGATTTTTTTAGTAGTGTTAGAAGGTACCTGATACCTCTCGGTGTCTCTAAAATTGGTGTCTCTTAGTTACTCTGCCTTTTTAGCCGTTGGATCACTCCTCGTGAGTCGTCCTTTTTTCTTCAAGCATAATAAAATTTCTTTTTATTTTTATGAGGATATCTTCTAACATTCCTAACAATCATTCCTGCAAAGTTTGAGAATTTTCAAAGTTTATGTAGATCAAATTTCGATTTTAGAAGAAATAAATCTCGTGGGGCTGCATTTGTAACCTATGCTCTCCAATCTACCTATAAACGTATAATTGTAGCTCACCGGCCTCTCACATTTCACTGTAGAGGTACTGTTCCCAGAGGAGTACCGGGCCGCCAGTGAACAGTGCAAGCCGGTATGAGCAGCAATGGATCCGGGTCACGTGAACAGTGTACTCGCCATGAACAGTAACCCGTTATAAACAGTAAATATCCATTATGAACAGTACATAGCCATTAGTAAACAGTAGCGGATCTTCTAAACAGTGCAACCCGTTTATAAAAAACAGTAACGGGTCCAGACCCGTGCACTCGTGCGTTTGCACGGGGTCCTTGCTAGTTGAGATGATTTTTGGTGGAGTTGTTCTTGATAATGTTGTGAACCCAGTCTCAAAATTTCACAACATCTAAATATAAGGTCACTTGGCCCAATTTTGACATTTTTTCTGACAGGCTTTGGGCTAAAACTATAGAACCAGCTTAGCTGACTTAGAAACAAGTAAGCCGGTTTTCGCCCATTTTGATGTTCCGTTTGTATGTTTGACCTCCCTCTCTTCCTTGGTGTTCCTTCTATGATCAAGAAGTTTTCTCAACCCTCTAGTCACTTGTTGGCTTTGGGATTTCAAGTCGGGCTCTGAGTTTCATAGGAGTTTCATTTGCATTTAATAGCCTGCCACATGTGTAGTTTTGATGACATGACAGTATTTTAATGAGGAGAGAGAAGAATTGAGTGTCATGAAGATGACACTTTCTTGGCACGCTTACCAACTTTCTATGAGTCTTAGTATTAATTCCAATGAAACTTTAGAATGAAACTTTACATTGAAAGTGGGTGTTTCATCTAATTTTCATTTTATTTTATATGATATGGCAGTCTTGGAAAGAGTATAATGAAACCCTTCACTAAGACTGGCCTTAGAGGTCAAGAGCATTGTTTCGTGTGTTTTGGTGTTGTGTCTGCTTTCTAATTATTGTGGTATCTCGCTATGTTCCTAGTGAACATCTTGAGAGCATCACATTTTCAGTGTTTCTGTGCTTTCCAAGGGTGATCTTAGAACAAATGGCTATTTTGGAACAAATTTTAGATTGGCTCGTTCACCTCAATAGTAGTCTTTCTTGTTGGCTCATTCACCTCCATAGTTGCCTTTCTTGTTGGCTCATTCATCCCTGTGGTCGCCTTCTCTTTCCCTCAATTTCGTCGTTGCCGTCACGACGACGCTGTGATTCACGCAATAAATTAAATGCATTACAGTATAAACGGTGCGTGAGCCCACGCGCCAGGGTCCCAATCCCAAACCACAGCCCATCCATCGCTCGCCAAGGCGACGCCGGGAAGCGAGCCATGGCGGCGGCGGCGGCGGCAGACAGGACCGAGCGGCAGGAAGTCCCCAACCGGCGGGTTATCCTGAAGAGGCACGTGACGGGGTTCCCCAGCGAGGACGACATGGAGCTCGTGGCCGGCGCCGCGCACCTGGCCGTGCCACCGGACTCGCCGGCGGTGGTGCTCAAGAACCTGTACCTCTCCTGCGACCCCTACATGCGCGGCCGCATGAGCAGGCACGAGCGGCCGAGCTACCTCCCGGATTTCGTCCCAGGGGAGGTAGGTAACCACTGCGAACCGGTCGAGAAGTTATTACAGACTCTGTTCGACTTCACTTTTACTATCTTCTGTTCAAGATGCAAACATTACAGTTTTGCGAATTCCTGTTGTAATGAACAACATTTCAGGCTCTGGCTGGTTTTGGTGTGAGCAAGGTGGTAGCATCTGGGCACCCGGGTTTCAATGTTGGCGATCTCGTCTGGGGAATCACCGGTTGGGAAGAATACACTGCCATCGACCCTGCCACAAAGTTTCTTTTCAAGATCAAGCATTCAGAAATGCCTCTGTCGTACTATACTGGTGTTCTTGGTGAGTTCCTTTTTTTCAGTGCTCACTCTTCTAATGCCAGCAAAATGTGTTATCCTTAATCCCTGGAAAACTTCTGAGTTCAAAAAAAGAAATGGAAAATCCCTGGAGAACTTCTTCCGTGGTCCAAAGCTCAAAGAAACGTTTTCTTTTCTTTCCAATCTGAGACAACCTCTTCGCAATCTTTCATTTGTTACGTAGTACGATGTTTTTCTATTTCTAACTATTTACACAATCTAATCCATTGTCCAGGCATGCCCGGCCTCACCGCATACTTTGGACTTTATGATGTGGCAAAGCCTAAGAAAGGTGATTACGTCTTTGTTTCAGCAGCAGCAGGTGCTGTTGGTCAGATTGTTGGCCAGCTTGCAAAGCTCACTGGCTGCTATGTGGTTGGAAGTGCTGGTTCTGATGAGAAGGTCTGGGATTTCAGCTGATGATTTGTCTAGATCATGCACTATCATCTCACTGAAGTTTACTGGATCGTGTGACTTCTCTTATCCCCTCCTACTTTTGGTTGAAAATTGGCTAGTGCATACCACTATCTGCAGACTACATTGCAGTAGCCGAGTTTCTATCTGTTTGCTTATGCTTCAATTTCGTATTGTTGTTTCTTACCTTTTGGTAAAAGTAAAACACCACCAATCGTACTTTACCTCATACATTACTGGTTATGACAGCAATTTAGGCAAAATAACTCCTGTCTGCCAACGCATTTGGTACTTATCTAAGAAACAATGCTTGCCTGTTGCTTCTTCAGGTTAATATTCTGAAAACCAAGTTTGGCTTCGACGATGCTTTCAACTACAAGAAAGAGCAGAACCTCAACGCGGCATTGCAGAGGTTAGACATTCCTGCCCAATCTTTGTCTAACATGAAGACTAATAGTGCAGAAAATAAAACTTGCGTGATCTTTTCTTTCTATACGGCGTGATCTTTTCTTTCTATACGGTGTCTTTTATTACTTCTTGCAAATATTTCGTGTTCCAAATAGAAGGCTCAAACACTTCAATCATACCATCTTAATTTCTTAGGTGCTTTCCAGAGGGCATCGACATCTACTTTGAGAACGTCGGTGGCGCAATGCTTGATGCCGTGCTGCTCAACATGCGTGTGCACGGCCGCATCGCCATGTGTGGCATGATCTCTCAGTACAACCTGGTGGAGCAGCCGGAGGGCGCGCGCAACCTCACAAGCTTGATCATCAAGCGTGTCCGCATGGAGGGCTTTATGGCCTCGGACTACTTTGCCAAGTACCCCAAGTTCGAAGAGGAGATGGTGGGATACCTCAAGGACGGCAAGATTGCCTACATCGAGGACGTCGCCCAAGGGATTGAGAAGGCACCAGCAGCGCTCATTGGGCTCTTCACCGGGCGCAATGTTGGCAAGCAACTGGTCACCGTTGCCCGGGAGTGACGATGTTGCCCAGAAGGCTTTAGTTCATTGTGATGTGTTTTGGATCAAGTGAGCTTAGATTTCAGTAAAACCTCACTTGGGTCGTTAGAATTGAAATCCATTCTAATAATCATAATTTTTTTTAAATATTAATTAAGCTAATATGGTTATATGCAAAATATATTTGCATACTACCGTTGGCTATATGAGGGAGATATCTATGTGCTGTATTTCTGCTGTAGGGGAGTGAGCTAAAGAGTGTTTAAGTTATACTGTAGAATAGAAACATAGCATGATGATATAGAAAATCAATTTTTATCTCTCATCCTATTAATTTAAGATAAGCTTATCTACAAAGCCAAATAGCCTTGTCTAGTAGATATATTTTAATTCCTCTTAATGAAATTGATCCAAACAACCCGTATGAGAATATTTACCCCATCCATTCCAAACAAATCAAGTTCTAGACAGGGTTATCTAAAGTCCAAATATGTTAAGTTGGATCCGATTTATAGAAAAAAAACATCAGTATTTATGATATTAAAATATTGTAAAATATACTGTTTTTTGTCATAAAGGTTGATACTCTTCTTCATAAAATTGATTAAATTTAAAATAGTTTAACTTAAGACACCTCTAAAAGTTGATTTATTTTAAAATAGAGAGTACTATATACCACAAAATTAGATAAAACAACTTTTATAGAAAAAAAATAAAAACTAATCATGTCCTTACATGATTACATATCGTGCAGATCTCTCGGGATTGTTGACATGCCATGTACTACACGCTTCTAACGTTGCAAACAGCCAAACAGGACGGCTTAGCGTTTAGCGTTTAGCCAAACACAAGGAGCAGGATGCTAGCAACTTTTGCATCACCGTGAAGCACTATGTGGAACCCCATATACCAAATTTTAAAAGATAAAATGATGCACTCTCGGAAGCAAGACTGGAGAGAGAGAATATTTTCAATTTTTCTGCACCCGTGCTCACCCTGAACACTGTGGCTAATAGGTTAAACCCCGCTCCATACCCGATCCAACCCATAAACTTTTTTTTTTCAACCCACCCTAGCCCATATACTTTTATAGTTCAACATAACCCATTTCAACCCACGGACTAGTAAAACCCACTAGTATATTACAAGAACATATGAGTTTACCTAAAACTCCTATCTTTAAATTCTCGCCTTCGCATTATATGCTTTATCAAAATTGACTAGAATTTGTTTTAGGATATATTTGATTTAATTAAATTAAATGAGCTAATAAACCCAATTAAATCTAGCATATAGTGTATCTTCTGGAATATCAGGAACCTTAAGCCACAAAATCTTATTATCGGAATAGAGCGGTCATGCATAGCGGAAAATGACGCCTGTCCCGTACACCCGCGCGCCCTAGAATAGGTCATGCATAGCGGAAAATGGCGCCTGTCCCGTACACCCGCGCGCCCTAGAATAGACCATCGTTCGAGAACGCCTGATGCCTACCCATCCCCACCCAAAACCGAGCCGAGGGATAGTGAGTGAGGTGTGCGTGTGTGTGCGCGCACTAATTCTGCGTTGACAAATTCTGTATTAAGACTCAAGCACCAGTTATTAAGTTATAAGTAGGACAACTCACAGAAGTTGCCCCTGTGCCTTGTGTCCTTGTTGTGCTCTGCGCTTCTGCCATCCAGTTCCAATGGCGCCGCTTGTCGGAGCTCTTGGAAGCACCGGCCGCCCGTCTCTCAGTCCTACTCCTTGGGATCCTTAGGCACTGACACGGGCATATTGGGCCATCCGTTAATCCACTAGAAATCTACGCGGCGTTGATGCTTATGTCCATTGTTGAAGTCATGTATGGCCAGTATTAGATATTTATTTTTTATTTTTGTTAATCATATGAGTAGGAGTAATAGTAGCTGAATCATTTTTTATGCAATGTGTTAGTTTTTTTTGTGTTTTTTTTAATTTATCATTTGTGGATGACTGTATATGTTAGCTGCGGATTTTCCATTTTATTATATATATTTTTCGAGTCCTGTAAAGATCAAACACGAACCCTTTTTAAATTTATTTATTTACTGAGCACAGGATAATAATTTATTGAAACATTTCAAATTTATCTCAAAATTTTTGTAGCGGTTGGAAACATCGCAAAGTAGCCACAAAACAAATTTTATAATTTTTGGTTCAATAATTTAATGTGTAGAAATAACAGAAGGTATATTTATTAATTAAAAGAGGATATTTTAAATCATTCTAAAAATGATTATTTTTGAAGTTTAATATTTTTTATACGTATAGTACATGATGGAGAGGCTACACAAAAATTTTCATGATTTTAAGAGCTCTAATTATTTTTATATGAAATAAATAAAATCAGCATGTAATGAGATTTAATAAAAGAAAAAAGGAGATGGCCATTTGGGCCGAATCTGGCTCAGCTCAGCCCACGCGGTGGCAGGCCGGCCCATCAAATAGGCTGGATGGCGGGTTTATTTCGCAAAACGTGAAGGGGTTCTTTAAAAAAAATCTGTGAGAGGGGGCGGACTGCGGGTTGTATTTCAATAAGTTTAGGGTTTTTTTGCAAAACGACCGGTAACAGCCCGATCTTGGCCGTCCGACCGCCCGATCGGACGGCCGAGATTTGTGCACGATGTGGCACGCTGCCTGGCTTGGGAATGGTGCAAGTTTCATATTAAGTAGATTAGTGGAGACGGACACCTTAGCATTGCCGCCTCCATTAGCAGTGGTTATTAACGCAAGGGGTTGCCGCGTAGCGGAGGCGGACGCGCCTTAGTAAAGTCACGCTGTAACTTTCCCTATACTATCCATCGTCCAATCCAGATCCAACGAGGGAGATCTATTCAGGCCTGTGACTTTTTCTTCTTTGACGCGAACGTCCCCGCATAGCCGTGACCCGTGATTGAAGACTCAAACGTACGCAGCTCCGCCTGCACCTCGCCGACCAACCGGCGGCAATGCCGCGCAGGCACGTACTAGCGCGGGCACGTTGTAGGACCAGGAACAGAGCAGAGCAGAGCAGAGCACACAGCGCTGCCCGCGAGCTCGCCACGCCGCGCCGCCGTCCGCGATGACGGTGTGCACTCGCCGTATCGCATGTCTGCCCTCTGCCGATAGCCATGTCTGCGACGGTAGCTGCTCGCGCGTGCAGCCCTCTGCGACGACCTCGCGTGCTTGCCGCATGCCGTGCCCGGGTTCGCGCTCGTTGTGCCCCGTGCCCACGCCAGCCGCCCGCTCGCCACGCCGCCCCACACGGCGTTGGCCCGCGCGAGGCATGAGCTCGCCACGCCGGCCGCGCATGCTCGCAGACCTCCCGCTTCGCATGCCGCCAACGGGACGCAGCAGGGAGGAGGCCCGGACGACCACGGAGCAGCTGGCGACGACAGGACATTCGCGTTGCGCAGTGACGCTACGCGTCAAGTCGGCGCCGTCCTCCCGCCCCGCCACTGGCCACTCGCGCCGCGCTGTGCTGCAGGACACTCGTTCCGCGCCGTGGAGCAGACGAAAGCTTGCTCGAATTGAAGCCGTGAAGGACGAAGCTGAGCCGGGACGCTGCGGAGGGGTCCAATGCAAGGTCTTCTTCCTCGCCTTCGCATGGATGCTGCCGCCCGTACGTCATTGTCCTCCACCTCGCACCCGGGCCACGCACGATGACCAGTCCGCTAGAGTCTCCACCACCAGATAAGCCTATGAGAAGGAGACGCCGCTTCAGGCGTCGACGCGTTGGGACTGCGCAGTGCGTGAGGGAGGGCTGTATAGGAGAGCGCTAGTCGGCCAGCATCACCGGCCCAGGAAGAAAATGCCCAAGTCTCTGCTCTGCGCTGTGTGTTCTCCTTGAAATCACTTGGTGCCATCGGATGTAGAATGGACGGAGGAGATGAGAGGAAAGTTACAGCGTCACTTGTTGAAGCAAAGTCACCGAATCTGGATCCAGCGGAGGCGGACACTTTGTCTGCTCTGTAAACCGAAAATGTCCAAACGCATCAAAACTGAAAAAAGAAAAAAAGAGAAGACACCGGCACCACAACTTTAGCTGTTGGTGTGGTACAGCAACAGCTCAACTGACAAGTCAAGTGACAACAAGCACTAGCTACTGGTACTGGTGGTACCGTGGGTGCGGCGAGAGCTATCTGGTGCGTGTCTGTCAAGAACTGAATATGCTATTGAATCATGGCTAGAGCAAATTGTATAATTGCCATGATCTTCTTTGTCAGTTTTTTATTTCTTGAGTGCCTTTGCAGAACACTGAGCTGTAACCGCGCGTGGGCGTACGTGCACAGCGCCAGTGCGGTGGTTTGAGCTTTGAGGAGAATGGGGTGGGGAGGTTGGCCACACATAACGCTGGACGCCGATTGGCGATTGCCGTACTGCAAGAAAGCAACTGTGTCGCCTAGACACCTACTACCTACCGAGTTCAGCCACATGCCCACATCCACAATATAGTTGGTACTGTACCAGGCAACTCTGCAGGAAGACACATCGAATGAGATTAGGGACCGACCGATCGATCGAGCAGGGGCACAGACAGCCAGAGCTAGCGCGGGGCGTCCAAATTAAGAGCGAGCATGGAAGCAATGGCGGCGGCGGAACCGGAGGAGGGGGATCTGGTGACGGCGAACAGGCGTGTCATCCTGAAGCGCTACGTCACAGGGTGCCCCACGGAGGAGGACATGGAGGTCGTCGTCGGCACCCTGCGCCTGGCCGTGCCGCCCGGGTCGCCGGCCATCGTGGTGAAGAACCTCTACCTCTCGTGCGACCCCTACATGCGCATCCGCATGACCAGGCACCAACACCCAAGCTTCGTCCCGGATTACGTCCCAGGGGAGGTACGTGCGGTTTACATATGTGCTGTCGTCATCTCATTGATCATCACAAATAATCAGATTTGTTACTAGTAGTAGCCTCATCAAGGGCCAAATTCGTTCTAAACCTAGTACTTTCTTAAAGCATACAAGTAACTGCATGCATAAGCTTGCTTACATCACTCTGTTGATTAGTAGTATTATTATTATTATCATTATTATATTTATATGGACTGTTCGTTTCCGTTGAAACTGATGGAAGGCTAGATATATGCAATAATCTGATTGTTTCCGTTGACACACATACTGTCATCAGGTTCTGAATAACTGTGCGGTGAGCAAGGTGGTGGTCTCGGGGGACCCAGATTTCAAGCCCGGCGATCTTTTGTGGATTGTGACTGGGTGGGAAGAGTACAGCTTGATCACCAACCCGAAAGTCGTCAGCCATAGGATTAATCGCCTCGAATTTCCACTCTCCTATTACACTGGTGTTCTTGGTGAGTGCTTCGTCGAGTTAATACTTTGTGGCAAAGCAAGTGGCTAGTACAGTAACATTTTTTAATTACTGGAACAATTTTGGCCTCTAAGACCATAAACAACTAAATTCTACAAAGTTATTCAGCTAAGTAGCTCATCATATAAACAGGGAAATACGAATATAAGCAAAAAGACAAAATCGTAAGCAAAGTCTCTTATTTCTTTTGCATTTTTTTTTGACAAAAAAAATACCATAGCAATGATCTCTACTACGTATTGTCATGCATATAAAATAGATAGGTCAGTCAGAAGTCATGCGTTTTTTCCACGTGCGCATGTAGTTGCGTTGATCACTCCACCAAGTCACCTGTGACCAGATGCTACAACATTCCCTTGTACTCATTGCACCCTATTTATTTGAAGTGAGTTTTTGAGACACTAAATTATTTCAAATGAAAAGGAACTGCAAAGTTGAAGATATCATTGAGTGCTAAAATTTGGTTTTCGTTGTTTGAAAATTTTAAATTTCAAATATAAAAATTTAAACAGAATTTGGATAAATGATCTCAAATATAAAAGTTGCCAACTACAAAGTTGAAGAGCTCTTCGAGATCTACAACTTTGATTTTTTTCTTTTTTCCATCCGAGATCATTTGAAAATTTTGGATTTTAATATGTGAGAAATTTAAACTAAATTTTGGAACCATAGTATTCCAAATGAAACATTAATGTTTTATATCTTTTTGAGATTTATAACATTTGTTTTGGTATTTGTCCATCCAAAGTCGTTGGTTCAAAACTTGAGAAGAACTTCAAACAGAACTTGTTGGTACCAAATAGCATGACTTGTGACTGCGACGCGTGACAATGTGAGGCTATGGCTGGTGGGTTTCTTGTCAATTTGTAAATTCTTGAAAACGCTTTATAAAGGAAGCTGAAATTCAACCTGCCTAGAGATGTCTAGGCAGAGGCAACAACCACCTCTAAATATTCTGACTATAGTAGTGATATAAGCTATGTCCTATAATTTGTAATGGAGGGAGTAACAATTGATATTCCATTTTTCTGTGAAATTCCTCGTAGATTTTTTTTCCTTAGATCGGTTTCAGTGGAGAGTTTTGTAGCGTTGTTTCCAAAACTATCATATCATATATAATGAAATTAAACATGAATAAAACACTCACTCTATGGTTTCATAAACATTTAATTTCATGATTTATAGAAAGTTGGTAATTGTGATAAGAGAGTTTCATCTTATTCTCTCCCTTCTTAAAAATGGCGCCATATCATCAAAAGTGTTTATGTGGTAGTTTATTAAATACAAATAAAACTATAATAAAACTCCCACTGATACTGGCCTAGGTTGAACAACTGGAATGGCTGTTTCATTTCTCTCTGTTCCAGTCCACTGCATGTTTTCTTGTTACTCCAGTACCAAGTTCATTTTGACAAGATGTGTTACAACAAACTCATGAATAATTCAGGCGTGCCGGGGATCACCGCACATGCTGGGCTTTTTGAAGTGGCCAAGGCTAAGAAAGGCGAGTATGTTTTCGTCTCAGCGGCATCAGGCGCCGTTGGTCAGATCGTTGGGCAGCTTGCTAAGCTTACAGGCTGCTACGTTGTCGGTAGTGCTGGCTCTGATCACAAGGTACCAGTGTACTCAATTTCTTTTCTCATTGGGTAAGAGGAGAGCAAAGTCAACTAAAGAGGCTGTTTGGATGGCAGCCATCATTTGCCACCGTATGTGTGGCACAGTGCGGCGATGCCACGGGCTGTTTAGAAGGCAAATTTTTTATGAAAATGACACTGTAGCACATGTGAAATCTTTTGCAATAAGTGTTCAATCATGGTCTAGCTAGACACAAAAGATTGTCTCATGGGTTTTGCACGAACTGTGCAAACAAGCAAAAGATTCATCTACATTTAATACTATATGCATGTGTTCAAACATTCAATGTGACTGGAATTTTGGAATTTGAAAGTACATCAAGGCCCATAGCTTGTGACGTGGAAATCGGCCGCCACAAAGTGTGTCGAGTTTTGGCTCTACAGAAACTGTGGTGGCCTAATTTGTCTCGTCAACCAAGTGGCCGACGAAATTTGCATGGCGGCCGCACCTGTGGCGTGGCCTGTGAGGCTGCCAACCAAATAGCCTCGTACTCTCTGCGTCTCTAATAATAACTGTCGTTTTTTCCGTATCAAAATACGTGAATTATTTGTATCTCTAAATAAATTTATTATAAAAATAGATTATTCAACGATACATAAATATTAATATTTTTAATATAAAATTAATTAAAGTTATTTCTCGGAAAGTGAGAGCGATAGTTATTTAGAGACGAAGGAAGTATGTCACGACTCATGAAATACAAGCATTTGCTCTGTTACATTAATTTGGATGAACAATCGAATTATCCTAAATAATTGCCTAAAATAATAATACTGCTATTGCTGTGCATCTTCAGGTCAATCTGTTGAAGACAAAGTTTGGCTTCGACGACGCTTTTAATTACAAGAAGGAGCTGGACCTCAACGCTGCCTTGAAGAGGTTTAGAAAACCATCAAACCTGTAGTACTGATGTTTTGCTTCCATTTCGTATAATATACTCGCGCAGTGCAAGTTGTGAAGGTCGATTTTCTTTGCCCTTCCGTCCTACTCCTACAGGTGCTTCCCTGAGGGAATCGACGTGTATTTCGAGAACGTGGGCGGCGCGATGCTGGAGGCCGTGCTGCTCAACATGCGGCCGCATGGCCGGATCGCCGTGTGCGGGCAGATGTCGCAGTACAACCTGCAGCGGCCGGACGGCGCGCCGGACCTCTTCCAGCTCGTCGGCAAGCGCCTCCGCATGGAAGGCTTCCTGGTGGCCGACTACGGCGGCGACTATCGCCTGCGCTTCGAGGAGGAGATGGCCGGGTACCTCAGGGAGGGGAAGCTGGTCTACGTGGAGGACGTCGCCGAGGGGATCGAGGCGGCGCCGGCGGCACTCGTCGGCCTCTTCTCCGGCCGCAACGTCGGCAAGCAGGTGGTTGCCGTCGCGCGGGAGTGATGAAGCTTGGAATATTATTGTCGATGTTGCTATCTGTTGGCCCACACCACACTAGTAGTTCTCCATGCGCGATCGATGGTTAAGTCCTTAAGGGACTTGCGTGTCTCGCGGTTCCCATATTTCCTTTTTCTACTGGACTTTCATGCTTCCGCCAATGTGAAAGGCTTTAGATCCGTTCTATTTACAATGGCAGTTCGTGTAAGACAATAACACACAGGGTAAAATAGATTTGCACACGAGGTTCACTTAAACCAACCGCTAGTGTAAGCAGATTTTTAGCAGCTTACGAGTTTAACTAAACCTCTAGTGTACATGAATTTCTATGGGAGGTATATGTAAAACAACCACCTCTAAAAATTAATTTCTAGAGGTGAGCATAAACCCAAGTGAAGTATTTTTAAAATTTCAAACATCCCACCATACATTTCTCGCCAGAGAAAAGGATGCAGTGGTTCGGACATGCATGGATCTTTTCAACCCCTATAGTCAATGGATTGATAACCTTTTTCGTTTCATATCTGTTGGCAGGGATGTGGTTTGGCTGCGGGAGGACCCACGACACGAGGCTCAATAGATCATTGAAACTACAATAAGACCAACCATACTTTTCCTTGAGGATCAATAGCTCTAACACAAAAACAAAGCACGGTCAATGACTCGGGCAACCTTTTATAACGTTGTACAAGCCCTACCTCACTGCGCTTTTGCACCCATTCCAAACGTTGTTTCCCCCTCGAGTCGTTCCTGACTAACACCTCTGGACCAATGTTTCATAGCAAATCCTCCAAATAATCACCATCATCTTCGTCCCCAACTCGGCCACCACCATCATCCGGCGACACGTCTACCGTCCACAACATCACCACCAACTCCTTTTTTGGGGCCACCAATTTCAGTATTAAGCTCATTGATACATGCTTTCATGTTATATGCGGAATCATCGTCCAATGCATCATGAAACAATTCTGGTTCTGGCTCAACATTGACAACTGCTTCACTGTTGTAGGTCCAAAAGGTGTAGTCCTTGACAAAACCCTGCATGATCAAGTGAGATTTGATTGTACTTGTCACCTTCCAAGCAATATTATTCTTACAATCGTTGCATGGACAACGAATTTTGGTTTCACTCTGGGTCGCTGCATGTTTTCCTGCGGCTTCAATGAATCGATTCACATGGGAGATAAAATCTTCGTTCCACCATAACAAACTGTACATCCATAAATTCATATCCATCTCTAACTCCACAAAAGAAAACAATAATAATAATAATAACTACAATTACGTAATCTTCATTGGGCATTATGGTGGAATATTCTCATAATTGACTATTAAAAAATAAATATATTAGGAAACAACTAACAATAATAAGTAATTACACTTCAATTTGCTTATATGTTACCATCACATTTTAACCCAGTTATGATTGTAGTCTTAAGAACTAATTAACATGGGTCTAAAACTATATTAAGAAAAACTAGATCTAGATTTAGGGGGGTATGGATCTCCATCTAGATCAAGATCCAAACACTAAACTAACTAATATACCATAAGAACCAAGAACTAAGCACAGAAGGACAACCTAATCACAGAAGGACAACCTAATCTTGTTCCTCTACCACATGAAACTAGCTTCTATAAAAGAATTGTATTCCATAAATACACCACCGACCATAATTGAGAGAGCAAATTAAAAGCTAAAATAACCAACTAAACTATGCAAGAAAAATGATGGAAGTAGGCAAAGGTGGCAATTGGTACCCAAAACCCGAAACCCGATGGCTTTTTACCTCATTAGGGTAAGGGTCTGTCTATTTTTTTTGCCCATGGGTAAAGTAATGGGGAAAAATCCTTAACCAGCGGGTAAAGCGGGTAAGGGTATGGGACTGCTTTACCCTTACCCGTTAACCCATGGGTAAATTGTACCCGATTCAATTTGAATGAATCATGGCCTCATGGGCCAAAATCACTACCACTTCTTGTGGGTTTGTACCCTGTATTGTTGTCTGTAGGTTGTCATCTGGTGGCAATGTTCAAAAAAACGCTAGACGCTAAACGAACGCTAGCCTCCGGAAAAGCGTAAACGTAGATTAAACGTAGTTAAACGTTTTTGTTTTTTTTAGTTTTGGTGATGCTTAGAAGGAAATCAGCGAACATACCTCTTGTTGCACACTTGTTTTGACTTCATTTCCTTTCCTCCTTAGCTTCTTGCATTCAGCAGCAGCTATAAGCATCAAAGGGAGATAAGTTAATAATCTCAAAATAGAAATATCAAATAAAATAACATGTAAAGAGTAGAAACTCATCTATGAGTGGTAGCTCAATATTGTTATTGTGCATTTGTGCATGGCCTACATGCACAGCCAAGCTTCCAAACAACAAGGCAGCCAGCAGCACAAGACAAATAATCACACAAAATATACACACAACAGCACAACATGACTGAATAGTCCACAAATTAAATAGCAGTACATCACACAATAAGTCTTATGGTCCACACACAAATTAGAGAAACTACTCAAAGTAGATAACTAGATATTAATATTTAGATAACTTGGCAGCATGCTGCCATCATGCAACCCCCTCACTCCGCAAATGTAGTGGCGTTTAGAATTGCTTCTTCATCCTCCTCATTCTCATAGTCAATGTCATCTTGATAATCAGGATCATCAGATTCAGATTCCCACTCTTCTTCATCCACCTCTCTAGCCAATCTTGCACTCCTACGAGGTTGAAGCTGTTCATTAGTTACCATTGCTTCTCCAAGGACACTCCATGGTATCCCTGTCCCCGGCATTTCTCCCTCATCTTCCTCGTCCCTAAAGACAACCAATGCATGATCGTCCCCTCCATCAAAGAAAAATCCTTGAGCTTCAGAAGCATCACTACTTAGGAGCACTTCATAGTTACTCTTTCTAGCAATCTTCTCCTTCTTGGACATCAATTTATTGTTGAATTGGATGAATACTAGAGAGTTGAGGCGCTCAGTTGTCAACCTATTCCTTCTCTTTGTATGATGCTGTACATTATAAACCAAAAACCATGGAATTGACATCAAAACTTGTACATCAAATTGGGAATAAAGAGAAGCAATTGGTAGGCTACAAACTGACCTGTTCAAAGGTGCTCCAATTCCTTTCACATCCAGAAGCGCTAGAGGTCAGGGAGAGGATTCTGATAGCCATTCTTTGCAAATCTGGTGTTCCACCTCCATAAAGCCTCCACCAAGATGCTACAAAATGAAGTAAAATATATCAAATACGTGCAGATTTGATTGCAAAAAAATCTGGACAGATTTGATTGTAGGAAATATATGGACAGAATTGCTCCAAAAGCTTACCCAGATTGAACTCAAAGCGTTCACAGCTCTTTGCCATCTTTTTTGAGAAGTTTCCTTGTCTCTTTCGGAATTTCTTGAAGTCCTCATTAACAGTCCTATATTCCTTATCCTCATCACCATAATAATAGGTTTCCGCACATTGCATGAATTTTTCAACCACAACTCTATCAGAGAATATTGCTGGATTGCTGTAACTGTAGTAGGGATTCAGCACATATGCAGCCACATGGAGTGGAGAATCAAGTCTACCCTTCATTTTCTTGTCAACAATAGCCATGACTTCTCTGTAGTTCTTTTCCACATTTCCAAATGCCTCCTTTATCTCCCTCTTTGCCTTGAGAAGTTCTCCGTACACATAACCCATAGATGGCTTCACATCCCCATCAACTAAGCGTAGAACTTTCACCAAGGGCTCAAAGACCTTCAAGCAAAGGGACACATCTCTCTAAAAATTAATGTTCAACACCGTGGCTGTAGCATCCTTGCCCTTCTTGGAGTTTACATCAGGTAAGTCATACCACTTTGAATCAATCACCATCTTTCTTAGACAATCTTTCTTTTCCATCATGCTTTGCAGTGTAAGATAGGCTGTAGCAAATCTAGTTACCCCTGGCCTAATGATTTCTCTCTTCAAGGTGAAGGACCTCAAGCATGCCAAGGTTCGATGGTGACCATAGACAGATAGTGAATGATTTTGCAAGATCAATTGTTTTCTTGAACTTTGGAAGGTTCCCAATACCTTGCAGCATCAAATTGACAGTATGAGTTGCACAAGAAGTCCAAAATATGTTTGGTCTCTTAAGGCTTAGCAATGCCTTTGCTCCCATGTTGTTAGAAGCATTATCTGTCACAATTTGCACCACATTTTCAGCACCAACATCCTCAATTGCCTTATCAACCAACTCATATATAACTTCACTAGTGTGTGATACATCTGACATCTCTTTTGACTTGATAAAAGTTGTTCCCTCACTAGTATTTGTGCATAGGTTCATAATACTTCTTCTCTTCATATCTGTCTAAGCATCGGTCATGATGGAGCAGCCATGCATAATCTTCTCATCTTCACGATCTTGTAACAAGCTCTTGGTTCTTGCATGCTCCTCCTCCAACAATTTACCCCGAAGATCATGCTGAGCTGGAGGTTGGAAACCAGGACCAAATTGACCAATAGCTTCAACCATTTCCTTGAACTCATCATTATCACAGGCATTGAATGGAATAGCTGCAGATTCGTGCAAAAAATTAAAATTTCAGCAATGATGAGTATGAAGGCTACAACAGTAAGGATTGAAAAAAACTGAAGTAGAGAACATACCATGTGTATACACCCATCTAGCAACATATTGCTGGACTTGGTGTGTTCTCTCTTTCCAAAGTGCGTCATTTATGTTTTGCTGCCTCTTAGCTTCAGCACTACTTGCTTTGGGATCAATGGGGCGTGTAAATTTGTCCATGGGTCCTAGCTTGTGAGGCGTGCTTGAGCTTCCAACAAGTGACTCAACCTCTATCACTTCCTGTTGAACCGTGCCAACCTGCACATTCTCTCTAACCTCTTTATCATGTTGCTGCTTGTCTTTCTTCTTCTTTGCTGTCCCATTAAGATTTCTCTTGCACTTCTGTTTAATTTCTTCGCTTACTTTTGGGCACTTCACAATAGATGTGCAAACATGAGCAAGATGCTGTTTAATGCGATAAATCCCTGCCGTGGTCTCTTGTCCACATAGAAGACACTTCACTCTGTTCTTGTCATTGGGATCACAGAGACGCGCCCACTCCCAACCTATTTCAGAGGACTTCCTCTTTAGGTGGTTGTCAACCTCGGTGACTTCTGGGGCCAGTGCCGCCGCAGTTACAGCAGCAGCTGCAGCTTCGGATGTCGACATCCTAAGGACCATGGACCAGCATATCAACACATACACATCATAAGGACTATGAAGGTACTGAGGCAGTATACATTCAAAAGGTAAAGACATGGATGGTGAACTAGTGCAAAGAACAAAGTATTCCCAACTAACCATCTCAAATCCACTAAACTAATTAAGAACACATTATATCTCAGTGAAGCTATCCACCATATCTACCAAAAAGATCAAAGTGACTAATCCAGCCCCTTTTATCTGAATCTAAAAGAATTCAGTAGCATAAAAGGGAAGCTCCTGATCCAACAGGTTATACAATTTTATCCATACATAAATGCAGTGTATAACATTATAACATTACCATTCATCTTGTCCATTGGAAAAAAAACTGACGACTTCTGTTAGAAATGAGAACAGCATGTTATACAGAGAATAAAGATGGGAAGAGAGAGAGAGAGAGAGAGAGAGAGGGAGCACGCACCTGGAGGGTGAAGCAGGGCACCCCTGCGCCTAGAGGTGAAGCCGGCCGAGCTGCTCCTTGCTGGCCTGGAGGTGAAGCAGGGCACCCCTTGCTGGCTTGCTGCTCCTTGCGCCTGCGCTTGACGCGGCCTTGCCGGCCGGGAGGGAAGGGACGCGTGGCTTCACGGGCCGGGCGAGCAGCCGGGCGCGGCCTCGCCGGTCAGACGAGCACGGCGGATGCGGCCCTGCCGGCCGAGCGAGCAGGCGGACGCGGCCTTGCCGGTCAGGCAGGCGCGCGCAGCCGCGGCTCCATCTCGCATGCAGCCGCGACTCTCTTCTCTGTTACGGCGTACGGCATGGGTGGCGTCAGGGTCGCGCGGTGCGGGTACGGCGGCCGTCGGAGGTCGCGACTGAGCGGAGCTCCGGAAGACGGGCGCGGAAGGCTGGAGGAGGAAGATGGGCGGCTATGCAACAAATTGCTGGCGCCTCCCTCTTTTCTGTTTCGCGCGCGTTCTCCTAGTGCCTCGCCCGTGACCTTATTTCGCGCCTTTGCGTGCGCGCCGCCTGCTTTCTCGCTTCCCGCTCGCGCTCTTTCCCGCGCTCGACGGGCCGCTCGCGCGCTGGGCGCTTTTCCAGCCATGTACTCACGATTTTCGCCCGTTTCCACGTCGACTAAACGGTGACACGCGCCTACACGGCCGTTTGAACGTGACCAGCGTTTAAATGAGCGTGTACCCCCTAAACGAGACGCTAAGGCAACGTTTAGCGATTAAACTCATCTAAACAACGATTAATCTCGTTTTTTCGAACCTTGTCTGGCGGAGACTTGATAATTGGTATCCATCCTAATTTCTAATATCTAGAAAACTAATTATTTGGTGTTCATCTAGCCTGTTTGATTGATGAATTTTATTATTGATTTGTAAAATATGATGTTTTGCCTCAAATCGGGAGCTTGTATATGTAATTTCGAATTGTAATATTCTTGGGATAGTTGGTAAGGATTACCCATGGGTATTTCTTACCCGCATGTTACCTGTATGGGTAAGGGTATGGGAAAAAACTTTTACCCATGTATGGGTAAGGGTAAATTAATGGATAAAATATTTTCTAATAGGTAAGGGTATGGGCAGCATTTACCCAGCAGGTAATTACCCATTGCCATCTAAGTAGGATCAAACCTTCTAGAGCCTTCTCCAAAAAGAAATCAAAATGAAAACCTTCCCTCTTTAAATTGTGAATTTTTCTCAAGCTACAGAAGTTGTCCCGAACCACAGAAGTGCCCCGAGCTACAGAAGTTGTCCTGAGATCGAGGCGAAAGAAGGGGGTTGGGCCTCGGCTATCTATAGTAAAGCATTAGTAGGAGCGGTTGGAGTTTCTAGCCACTCCTACAAATCAATAAGTAGATGCACTTGGATACATGAGCCCCCCTAAATGGACACTATTTTTAGAAGTGGCTAGTGTTAGCAGCAGCCTCTACAAATAGTGTCTGGTATCTCTAGCCGTCCTTATAGGGTCTATTTGGTTTCCTGTCTTAGTTCTAGCCTGGCTAGGATTAGAGCCTAGGCATCCCAAGCCTGGTTTCAGCAAGATAACCTTTAGTTGTTTGGTTGTACGTATTGTCCAAGTCTGGCTAACATCGGTGTGTTTGGTTGTCCAGTTTGCATTGACTAGAATTACCTCTTCTCTGTTTTGGTATGGTTACCTCTCTTAGACATTTCATCAAACAACTGGGAGACGACCTCACAAGCAGCTGGGAGACGATGGTCCTGACCCCGAGCTGGAGGAGGATGCCGCCACGGCGGCGTACGCGGAGCAGTGTGGCTGCGTCGGCTGCAGTCATTGCTGTCGGAGCAGTGACCACCAACGGGGAGACGGCGGAGCACCATCAGGGGGAGGTGGAGGAGCGCCGGCAAGGGGAAGAGAGCGAGTTGGAGGAGCACCGACAGCGAGCCCGGCGGTGGAGCACCGATATGGGAGGAGGAGCATTGGTTGGGGTAGGACGAGGAGCACTAGACGTGAGCCCGGCGGTGGAGCACCGGCACGGGGGAGGACGAGCACCGGTGGTGGAGGTGGAGCACCGCGTGGCCCCACCTCGCCGTCTCCTCATCCTCACCTGCCTCCTTGATCCGCTTCCCTCACGGCGCTGGTACGGTGGCAGCGGCAGAGCGAGCAGGGCTGTCTACTCTAGCTCCGGCAGACAGAGACGAGCAAGGGTCTGCTAGCTCGGCCGAGCGCTGGCAGCCAGGCTCGTCGGGGACCTCCGACGTAGAAGAGCAGCAGGGGACCGAGGAGTAATGGATCTCCGACGTAGAAGAGCGGCGGGGGGCCTCTGACGCCAGGCTCGCCGAGGGCACGAAGAAGTGGCGGCGAGGGGCGAGAGATGAGCGGTGATGGAACTTCATCCCACGCGCGGGAGGCTTAGCCAAGCCTGGCTCCCAGAAAACGGATCTCCAATCCGTTTCTCTGGAGCTAGGCTAGGGAGTGGTTGGGGGCCTGTGGAGCCTGACTTAGACCTTCAACCAAACAGCAAGATGGTGGCTCGAGGAAGGTTGGTTGGGAGTTAGCCACCCAACCAAATAAACCCATAGTGTGTCCACCAGAGATGGCTGCTGATTTGGGGCCATGAAGGCCAGACTAGAGAGACAGCTAGGCGTTTCTAGTCGTTTCTATATTAAATTTTTGTGTCTGTACAAATCGTTTGTGGCGTTTTTTGGCGTGGTGGCTTCTTTTAAGAAAATCGGGGAAGCATATTGTCCAGGAGCAGATGAAACAAACTGTAGAAAATCGAAACTTCTCACACGAGCAGCATAGAACTGCAAACACTACAAAGTATACAAACCATCAATTCCTAATAACACGTCTGAACTCCATTACTCCAACGCTATACATAGCATATTTAGAATTATTCTCAGCGTAGCTAGATATTTATGCCTTCATGGTCATATATATGGATGTCCAGCACTCATTCCCGCGCGATGGCAACCAGTTGCTTGCCGACGTTGCGCCCAGTGAAGAGCCCGATGAGCGCCGCCGGCGCCTTCTCCAGCCCGTCAGCGATGTCCTCGACGTAAGTTATCTTCCCCTCCTTGAGGTACCCGGCCATCTCTTGCTCGAACTTATGGTACTGGCCGAAGTAGTCGAAGACCATGAAGCCCTCCATGCGCACGCGCTTTGCGACGATCTCGAACAGGTTGTGCACACCCTCTGGCTTCTCCAGGTTGTACTGCGAGATCATTCCGCAGGTGGGGATCCGGCCATGGATGCGCATGTTGGACAGCACGGCCTCCAGCGTGCGGCCACCCACGTTCTCGAAGTAGATGTCAATGCCCTCTGGGAAGTACCTGATCGAGCAATGGTAATAATGATCAGTCAAATTTCCCCGGCCGGCCTGTTTGTCGATGATGCTGAAGCTTAAATAATGTATATACAATGCACAAGAAGAGCTGGCCAAAACCCTATATACAATGCACAAGAAGAGGTGGCCAAAACCGTACCTCCTCAAGGCGGCGTCGAGGTCCTGCTCTTTCTTGTAGTTGAATGCTTCATCGAAGCCAAACTTTGTTTTCAGAAGATTAACCTGAATCCAGAAGAGCCGTAATCATTAATCATGAAATGTTGTAACTGTTAGTATTGCCAACAAGAAACAATTGAAGAAGCCAGGAAAAAAACTGTACATGAATGAACGAAGAAGAGAAAGAAAATCGTTGGCTGATGACAAATAAATTAAAGGAGAAGAAAGATTTCAGAAACCTTCTCGTCAGAACCAGCACTGCCGACAACATAACAGCCTGTAAGCTTAGCGAACTGGCCAACAAGCTGACCAACGGCGCCTGATGCTGCTGAGACGAAGACATAGTCGCCTTTCTTGGGCTTGCCCACATCGAAAAATCCAGCCCAAGCAGTAAGGCCCGGCATGCCTGAATATTACCATAGTTAGGGAAGAAAAAAATTCGAACAATAGCTTATGAATAAAGAAGTTGAGATAGGATTCTGTCAGAGGAGTACGGAACATTTGGGGATTAAGTAAACGACTCTTGAACGAAAGCAAAAAATTCTGTAGGAGAGTGTAGACCAATCCAGCTTATGAATAGAAAAGGTAGTTTGGTAAACAATTACGAACTCACCAAGGACGCCTGTGTAGTAGGACAGAGGCAATTCAGGATGATTAATCTTGAAAAATGACTCCGGATTATGGACAAGAGTGTACTCCTCCCATCCGGTCATCCCCCACACAAGATCGCCAACCTTGAAATCCGGGTGCCCAGATGCTATTACCTTGCAGACACCAAGGTTAACCAAAACCTGCAAGATTCGCATGCACCAGGGTACAGGAGTACAGAACAGAACTGTAATTAAGGTCCCTGGTTGAAAAAGAAGAGGTAAATGGAAGAGAAGTGGACCTATCGCCAGTGCACAGGCTGAACAGAGTACGTACAGAACTGCCAATACTGAATAGTAGAGAATTTTATTAGAGATGAATGATAATAGTAAACTACTACTCCCGGATTTATTTTGCACGACTTGGTTAATTGATTTGTCTGTATGTACGTACTGTTGTTAGGCCTTGTTTGGTAGCCTTCCATGGAGCAGATTCGAGAATCACTCCTCGTTGCCAAACGCAAAAAATGCACCCAGCTTCTTTAGAGAATTCAATGAATCGTTTCTCTATTTTATATACGCTCTCTGTTATATTATATTTTGGTAGAGATCAGCTGAGAATCAATTCTCTGTTGATCTCCACCTTACTCTCTCCTGAGAATCTAATGAAATCACTCACCAGAGAATCAAGAATTAAGGAGCAGAGCTGAAGAATGCAGGAGCGAAGCTCTCTGTCTTATTAAAATAATCAACAATGAATAATTAATTACCTCCCCGACGACGAAGTCCGGGACGTAGCTGGGCCTGTCGTGCTTGGTCATCCGGCCGCGCATGTAAGGGTCGCAGGAGACGTAGAGGTTTTTGAGCAGGACGGCCGTCGACCCCGGCGGCACGGCCAGGCGCGCCGTCCCCGTCACCACCTCCATGTCCTCCTCGCTTGGGAACCCCGTCACGTAGCGCTTCAGGATCACCCGCTTGTTCGCCACCTCCTGCTCCTCCGCCGCCGCCGCCGCCATGGCTCCGCCGTGTGGATGGGAGCTCGGGGAAAGCAAGGCAAAAGCCTTTTTTTTTTTCCCTCTTTTACTGGCGGCGCTGTCTGTGTGGTCCGTGGAGGCTGATGAGCTAGGGACGACACTTCTTCCCACGTACGACTGGCCACCAATGCTCGCCGTGGAGATGGATGGCGTCGAGTCGATTCGACTTGGCTCATGCACATGGCAGCAGGACGCTCCTGCGGCGTGGTTCCCTGAGGACCACCAGTAGTACGTGCACTTGGGCCTTGGCCTGCCGTGCTGTGTGAAGTAGTGGGGCGCTTTTTGCCGCTTTGGCAACGCACGCAATGAAACCATTTCTGGCGTGTACTGGGTGTGGTCCTTTGGAGGCCGCGAGACATATGTTCTGGAACGACCATGATTACTCACCTACGGTCTGGAGGCGTCGGATCCAGCGATCCATGCACATGCATACAAGGGGCCGGGGCGCCGGGCCGTTTGCTTTGGACCTGAGAAAGTTACGCCACAGTCCGATGTGGTAGATTTTGGATGCCTGTCGCCGTGGCCACGCTAGGGCCCTTCAGAGCTCCGCCGTCGCGGCTACGGCGGCCTCCTCCCCCTCCTCCGATCTATACTCCTGCCGCCGTATGGCCATGCCCGTGGGTGGCCGTGACGCTGACGCCTATGCCCTAGACCGACCTGGCCCGGCCACCGCAGCCAACGCCAGAGCCTCTAACCGTCTGACCACCATCCCTCACCGTCTGTCTTCTCTGTCTCCACCCAACCGCCTTTCTCCTAAGCCCACCAAAATACCGCTGGAGATGGAGATGAGGGCGGCGCCGGCGAGATCAGGTGGGGGCACCGGAGTTTTGCTGTTATAGGCATGCACATTTGCAAGACTTCTATGTAGGGATCTAGGTAATTTTTGAAACTGGGGAATTCCATTACTCATTTGCTAACATATCATTAGCAACAATAGCTAATACATTTTCAGGTAGAGAGATATCAAGGATCTCTTCTCCCTCAATACACAGATACCCCAACGCGGCCAACCCGTGAGCGGCCCTATTACATTCTCTAAAAGCAAAAACACACTCTGAACTAAAAAAAGTTTGAGTCCAAGAGAGACTTGACTTCATCGATCAGGTGCCCAAACACAGAGCCGCCATCGTAACGGTTGGTCGAGCTTGCATCAGACTCAATGATGATTCGCCCAATGCCCAAGTTCACAGCAAGCTGAATCCCTTGCAGGCAAGATATAAGCTCGGCTTGGAAAGCATTGAGGAGGTGATCAATTCTCCCCCCTACCTGTCAATACCACTTCTCCATCTTCATCCCTTATGATTGCACCCCAGCTGCCTGTCCCCGATTCAGCATGGAAGGAGGCATCGCAATTTAATTTCAGAACGTCCTTCGGTGGCTTCTTCCAACGATGAAGCTGCCGACCCAGCGTCACCGTCGCTACACCTGCATAGTCTGTTGTCTCCTCTGCATACCATTCCACAGAACTGGCCAAAAGCTGTGGGGATCTTCTCCTGCCTTCTTCCCTTATCAGATTTCGTTCAGACCAAGTGGTCCAAAGTGCAATGACCATCAGCAGTTTTTTCATTCCGCATCCTTTCAGAATAAAAGCAACCACATCCAGAGGTGTCGTCAAAGCATCAGCTAGGATCCTTCTCTCAGCTTCCAGACCGAGCAGCCTCCAGAGTTGTATTGCCGTGTTACACTTAAAGAAAAGATGAGCTCCGTCCTCCCCATGTGATTGCAGACAGGGCATCTAATATTAATCTTCATTCCTCTTCTCACCAGATTGCACCGCAGAGGATGACTGTTGTGTGCAAATTGCCAGAAAAAATGCAGGATCTTACTGGGACACTTTAGTTCCCATATACCTTTCCACAGTACGTTCGGAGCAGTGCTGCTCCCCCCTTGTTGCCCGCCTGCAGTTGAATTTCTAATGAACTCTTCCCTGGCCACTTTATACGCGCTCTTCACACTGAACATCCCATGCTTATCAAAATGCCACGCTAGGGTGTTCTCCCGGCATTGGTGGACAGGGAGAGCAAGGATAATATCAGCGTCCTCATCCCAAAAAGTGTCACGGACCAGCTGTTTATCCCACTGTCCTGTGTGCGGATCAATTAGCTCAGCTACTTCAACCATGATGTTGTGACCCCGCGGTGTGATCGGCTTCCTAGAAAAATCTCTTGGAATCCAAGGGTCAGACCAAATGTTCAGCCCCACCCCATCACCAACTCTCCAGATCATCCCTTTCTTAAACACCTCCAACCCGCTCAAGATACTGCGCCAGGAATAAGATATGTTCGCCTTCGGCTTCGCATCTAGAACTGATGTATTGGGGTAATATTTTTCCTTTAAGACTCTCTCACATAAAGAATCTGGACATTGCCACAGACGCCAAACTTGTTTCGCTAGCAGAGCCAAGTTGAAAAGATGAATATCCGTGAATCCCAGACCACCCTCTCCCTTGGATTTCAACATTTGCTCCTTACTCAACCAATGTATTTTATGCTTTCCTTCCTGATGGTTCCACCAAAATCTACATATCATCGACCCAATCTGATCACACAAAGTTTTTGTCAAGCCAAAGCATCCCATGGCAAAAGTATGGATAGCTTGGGCCACCGCTTTGATAAGGATCTCTTTCCCAACCCAAGATAGAAACTTCTCATTCCACCCTTGCATGCGTTTCCAAATTCGATCCTTAAGATAAGCCTTAAGATAAGCAAATGTTTTCAGCTTCGACTTGTTCACATGAACCGGTAGGCCTAGGTATCTTTCATTCATTGTTTCCTTTGTGACCTGCAGCAGATCGCACACAACATTCTTCTGGCTTTGGCTAGTGTTCTTGCTGAACAATATGGCAGATTTTGCTTTGTTGATGACTTGGCCAGAGCAAACTTCATATAGCTGGAGTATATTCTGAAGGTGCAAGCAATCCCCCTCATTCGCTCGAATCAAGATTAGTGAGTCATCGGTGAACAATAAGTGTGATATGCTGGGCGCCGCATGGCAGATTTTAACCCCAGTTATTGATCCATTCGCTTCTCCTTGTCTCAGCGAGGCAGAAAAAGCTTCGGCACACAATAAGAATAAATAAGGTGATAACGGATCCCCTTGCCGGAGACCCCTTTCTGGGATGAATGTATCTGATAAGTCACCATTGTAAGGACCGGATAGGCAAGAGGGGAGGGGGGGGGGGTTTGAGTAGCCTATAAAATCTCTACAATGCACTAGACCACAAGTTAGTAATTTAACAAGCGATGCTACGCACTAGTTCTAGGCTATCCTAAGCAAGCCACCTAAGAAGATATACTACTCACAAGTATATGCACACAAATGCAAGAAACCCTCACTTCTTTCCAATAGTGAGAGCACCTAAACAAGTAAAAGAGCGCAAGAGAGTAAGTGATCGAGAAAGCTATACCACCGAGGAGAGTAGAGGTTGATCCAATCACCGGGAGAAGATGATCAATAAGAAATCCAAGAGATCAACCAATAGAAATACCGAAAAGCCAAAACATCCACTCGAAGGTGGAGAAGAGAGAACATTCGATTTTTTTACCGAAGTTCACGTGATCGCCATCACGCTACTCCTCGTTGTGGCACCGGTCTTCCTTGGTGGATTGCGAGCTAGGCTTCACAAGCCAATCCCTCAGCGGGAGCTGCTCACCAACATAAGAGAAGTGACTTTCAACCACGAGCAATCCACTAGAGTCGGTTTTGGCACTCCGCCAGGGAATAACCGCAAGAACCCCTCACAAACAACACCTCGGTGTGGGCTTGAAAAATCACAAATCAACTTCAACACTGGAATCACCTCCAAACCATTAGGGACACGGCAATGTCCCAAGAGAATAAAAACTCAGCGAAGGCTTGCTCTCAAGTGCTCTAGAATGCAAATCACTAGCAAAGATGCACTTGGGGATCACTCAACTCACAAAGATGATTAAATGATGAACAGGTGAGTGAGTGGGAGGCTAGAGAGTGCTCACAAGTGTATGGTAATGAATCAAATGTGCAAGAGGGTCACCAAATGACCAGGGAAGGAGTATAAATACCCATAAGTGCACTCCTAGCCGCTGCCCACTGAAAAACAGCCGTTAACACCCTTTTTTCTACCGTCAGACGCAACCGTCGGACGCATAGCGTCGGACTAAAGGTCACGGTCCGATGCTCGGATACTCACCACGTGTCAGCTCAGATTAAACGACAGCCGCTGATCTCCAACAGCTACTGCTCGCGCCACTTCAACCACTCATCGGACGCAACAACCGTTGGACTAAAGTCCGCCAACGTCCAACGCTTCCAGAGAGCATGCAGAGAGGAAAACTTTCGTCGGACGCTATCCGACGCTTGCCGTCGGACTAACCAGCATAGTCCGACGCTCTGAACAACAGTCACCGCTCATAGTGCCAGGGCGTGAACTTGCCATGCCAAGCCGTCGGACCGTGAACCCATGGTCTGACACTCAGCTCATGTGCACCGTCGGACTGTCCGACTCTCACGGCAGTCAGCAGGCCAGACTACCGTTGGACGCTCGCGTGTTAGTGCGTTGGACCAACGAAACGAAGAGTCCGACGCTGTGCAGTTTTACACCGAGAGCTCCAGAAATGCTTGGACGGTGTCCGACGCTCACCGTCGGACCAACCCTTGCCGTCCGACGCTTTTACATAGTTAGAAACAGTACTCGAGACCATTGGACCCTCACAAACAATAGTCCGACGCTCAAGCTCTCTAACGTCCGACGCTCTGTTTTGAGCTGAAACAAGTCTAGTTTCTCACCCCTTGCTTTTATGTGCTAACACTCAAGGTTCTCAACGCTTGTGCATAATGTGTTAGCATTTTCAAAACAATTTTCAAGGGTTTAGATCAAAGTCTAGGTTGATTTAGATTCAATGCACATGAAATGCAATCTAGAGCACTTGAAGGTAATCCAATCACTTAGTTCTCCCCTTGATAGTCGGCTATCTACCCTAAATGTGATCACACGCACTTGGTGTCTTGATCACCAAAAGAAAAGCCTATTCGAGGTTATACCTTTGCCTTCAAGCTTTTCTTTTCACCTTTTTAAGTTCTTTTCTTTCTCCTTGATCATCTCTACTTGATCCACCTTACTTCATCCATGGTAGAGCCTTCTAGATCATCACCATCTACTCCTAAACTCCATACTCCATGGTTAGGACCACCTACACCTTAGCCATCACTTAGCAAGTTGGTTAGTCCTTAGGGTGTCATTAATTATCAAAACAAAATTAGGGTTTTCAATCTCCCCCTTTTTGGTAATTGATGAAATCCTATACAAAGATAAGAATTAAGTTTATTTTTGAATTTGTGAGCTTGACCAAACAAGATTATCATGTTTCTGGAATGGACAAACAACACAAATTTGGTTTGTTGGCTATTTAGCTCCCCCCACATATGTGCATGAGTTTGGATTTAGAAGCTTGCACATATGCATAAATGGAGAGTAAATTTTCACCAAGATGTGCTAGAATGGTTAGGATAAACCTTTGAAACGTGAAACCATTAGAAATAATCATCGAAGTTACGGAATCTCCATCCTTATCGCTTTTGATAACTAGATGATCACAAAGCTTGAGCATACCATGAAATCAACATCATTAGCAATGCTCAAATACTACTTGGAAAGCATAAAATCATCTAGCTACCACCTAAGCATGCTAGTTATCAAATCATCAAACAATTCTTATGCTAGCATACACCGCTCAAGAACATGGCAATTTGAAAAGTAAATATATGTGCAAATGCAACAAACACATGTGAGTGCATATTCCAAATGCATTCAACCAAGTTCATGAGTTTGCTCCCCTTCAAGGTGAGCTTAACTTAAGTAAAGGTATTGATTCAAAATTTTGATTTCTTTACTTGGCCTATTGCTCTTCCATCATCGGCCTTAATGATGGTTCATTGCGAAGCTTAAGTTCTCTCCCCCTTATTCTTTATCTTTGTTTTTCTCCCCCTTGGCATCAAGTACCACAAAAGGGTCAAATCAATGGAGTGAGAGATTAATATTTCAATTTTGGTTCAATCTAGCAAACTTGCACAAGATACTTAGTTCGGTTTGAACCAAAGACAAGCTTATTCACGCCACTAGGGGTTATCTTGCCTATGTTGAGTTAAGCACTTAGTTGCTCATTTAACTAGGTTCAACACTAGGTTTGCATCCCCATGAACAAGTTATATGCCATCACTAGATCAATCAAGCAAACAAGCAATAGTGATGCCATATAGAGTTCAAAACCATTTTGGCTTTCAATAAACAAACTATGTCTATATGTTCTAGCAAGTCCTAGCAAGCAATGAATGCATATGTCAAACAATGATACCTTTGCCTTACTTGGAGAGAAGACATCTCATAAGATTTTCATGAAGTGTATCAACTCATGTTGGAGTAATCAAGTATGTTCAATTCATTTCTTAACTTGCAAAATCTTGCTTCATCAAGTAGCTTGGTGAATATGTCGGCTAGTTGATCATCGGTGCCCACACTTGTGATTGCAATGTCTCCCTTTGTTTGGTGATCTCTTATGAAATGGTGCCTCACATCTATGTGCCTGGTTCTTGAATGTTGTACCGGATTGGTTGTGATCTTCACCGCACTTTCATTGTCACATATCAATGGAATCTTGTTGATCCTCAAACCAAAGTCCTTCAAAGTTTGTTTCATCCATAAGATTTGTGCACAACAACTTCCCGCACTAATGTATTCGGCTTCGGCGGTAGAGAGTGCAACACTATTTTTCTTCTTGGATGACCATGATACTAGTGACCTTCCCAAGAGTTGACATATACCGGAAGTGCTCTTTTTATCAATCTTGCAACCGGCATAGTCCGCATCCGCATAACCAATCAAAGTAAAGTTGGAGCCCTTGGGATACCACAATCCAATGTTAGGTGTGCTCTTCAAGTACCTCAAAATTCTTTTTGTAGCTTTCAAATGACTTTCTCTAGGAGAGGCTTGATATCTTGCACACATGCACACACTAAACATTACATCCGGCCTAGAAGCAGTCACATAGAGTAGATTATCAATCATTGACCGATATTGCTTTTGATCAACCAATTCACCTTCTTCATCCGGTTCCAAACTTCCACTAGTGCCCATTGGAGTTGAGATTGCCTTTGTATTTTGCAATCCAAACTTCTTCACCATGTCCTTGATGTACTTGCTTTTACTCACAAAAGTGCCATTCTTCAATTGCTTGATTTGGAGCCCAAAAAAGTAACTAAGTTCTCCAACCATGGACATTTCAAACTCGTTGGCCATCATCTCTCCAAACTCCTCACAAAATGATTGACTTGTAGACCCAAAGATAATATCATCAACATATATTTGCATGATGAACAAGTCATTTCCAATCTTCTTAGTGAAGAGAGTGGTGTCAACCTTTTCCATCTTGAACCCTTTAGAGAGTAGGAAGTCCCTCAACCTTTCATATCATGCTCTTGGTGCTTGTTTCAAACCATAGAGAGCCTTCTTGAGCTTGTACACATGGTCGAGCTCCCTGTCATCTTCAAGACCAGAAGGTTGCTCAAGAAACACTAACTCATTGATATAGCCATTTAGGAATGCACTCTTGACATTCATTTGATAAAGCTTGACATTGTTAGCACATGCATAAGCCAATAAGATCCGGATTGCTTCCAATCTTGCCACGGGTGCATAGGTTTCTCCAAACTTTAAACCTTCAATTTGAGTGTAACCATGTGCAACCAATTTAGCTTTGTTTCTCACAACAATCCCATCTTGATCTTGTTTATTCTGGAAAACCCATTTGGTGCCAATCACATTGTGCTTGCTTGGTCTTGGAACTAATTCCCATACTTGATTCCTCTCAAAGTTGTTTAGTTCTTCATGCATAGCATTTATCCAATCCTCATCCTTGAGAGCCTTCTCAATGTTAGTAGGCTCCTCTTGTGAGACAAATTGTAACAACCCAGGTTTTTCAAACACCAAAAATCCCAACTTTCAAAAACTTTTTGAAAACAAACGTGATGTTGGTGAGTGGCATGTAGAAGAACCCTATCTTAGGCTTAACATTAGTTTATAATTCAGCATGTGCATCCTTAAACAACTATGAGTTGCTTCTTATTGGGTTTTATGTATTGATTAATTAATTAAAACCTTTATTGGAACACCACTGTATATATATATCTTTTCATAAATATGTTTAGTGGCAACCCAACCTTGGCTTAGACCCTAAATTTGAGTGGGCCTTTCCTATAGTATATTGTACCCACAACTATAATATACCCTATATTTATATTATGGCAATATGGTTGTGTGGGAAAAATAGAAAATAGATTTGGAAAACTAGAAAGAGGAAAGGAGAGGCAGCAGCAACCCAGCCCGGCCATTTGGCCCAACCGTGACGCGCCGGTCCACTCCTTTTACCCGTGCTTGCGCATACCGCACAGACACCCCGCGCGTACACGGCCCAGCACGGCCCAGCCTGGCAGCCCGCTCGCGCACACGCGCGTGCCTTCTCTTTCGCCGAGAGCCACTGAAGAGTGGAGCCCACCTGTCAGCTTTACCCCCACCTCCTGTTTCCCTTCCCCGCGGTGCAGAGGCGCGCGACGCACCGGCCCTGCACGACATCACGCGCCGTCCCCAATCCGAATTCAGATTCGGGGAGCCCAACCACTCACGCACTCACTTGCACCTCAAAACCCTAGCTAGGCGCGACGGATGGCCTCCACGTACCCCAGAAGCGCTCTCCGCCGTCCACTGCCGCGCCATGGCCGCGACCGCCTATAAAAGGGGCAAGCCTGAGCCCTAGCGCCCCCTCCAACCACTCCGCCGCCACTCTGTGGCCACACCACTTCGCACAAGACCGAGAGAGAGGGCACAGAGGAGGGAGGAGGAGCCCGGCGGCCAGGGAGCACCGTCCGCTCTGCCTGGGATCGCCGACGAGCTGCCGGAGCGGGAGGAGGAGCGCGAGGCTCTTCTTCCCTATTGCGGCTCTGCATGGCACTGCTACTCGACTACACGGCCACGACACACACCGCACCGCCATCCTAGCCTCCCCGAGCCCCACGGTGAGCCTCCCGTCTCCTTCCCGTGCGCCACCGCGACCATGTCGCCACCGCCACCGCGTTCTCCCAACCTGGGAGAGGCAAAGGCGCCTCCTTTCCCCACCACTAGCACTGCACACATGCTGGGACACGAGGACAAGCACAAGCTGGCGATGTCGAGCCCTTGCGGCACGGGAACGCCTCACCGAGCACACGCGTGAGAGCACACACGCCATCGTCATGTTCCGCCATGGCGAGACGCCGTCCCGAGCACCTCCGGCTGCCTCGTTCGACGAGGAAGAGCCGTCGAGCCTCACTGTGGCTACGCGAAGTCACCCGTGTGGCCAATCGCGACCAAAGCACCACCTTTTTGCCTTGTGGGTAGAAGCCGAGAGCTCGCCGGCGTTTCGCCGCGAGCACCGTCGCTAGCCGCATCATCGGCACACCTAGACCGTCGATAACGTGTTTCCCGTGACTCGGAGCATGGCTAATTGAGGAAAGGCACCACTTTTGGGCCTCGTTTCCACGCCGAGGCGGACCGCCGCGGTCCGTCACCATCGGGACGCTGCGGTCAACACCGCTAGCCGTCGCAAGGACCACAGTGCCCTCTCCGAGGCCACCCATGGCATCACCGAAGCTTAGGAAGATGCACTCGCACCCCTGGAGGAATCCTGGGATGCCACGACCGCCTCGCTGTCGCCACCATGCTAAGTACCACCGCCGTCGAGACTGTGCCGGCCAAACTGGTGGCCAAGAACCCGGCCTTTAGCCCTAGAAGTGTTCGCTGGAACCCTAGGAACCCACCGAGACCCCTGGCTGGATCTCGGACCATCGAGAGGGCCCGGAGGGGCGAGCTCGCCGCCGACCAAGCACCGCCGCGCCGTGCAGAGAGGAGGGAAGGTGCAGGAAGGAGGGAGCACGCACGCTGTGCGCCTGGTGCACCGTGAGCCAAGAGAGGGAGCGGGTGGATGAGCTCGGTCCACCGCGGACTGTGCCTTTGGTCCATTACACCACACGCCCCAGACCACCGTGGGCCAGAGCCTGTAAACCGGGCCCCATCATGGGCCGGGCCTGACGCGTGGCTCACCCCAGAGCCGACACGTGTCCACGCCGGACCGCCCAAACCTACCCATATCTGGCCCATCTTGGCCCACTCTGAGCCCAGTCCACGTTGACCGTTGACCGGCCAGCGTTGACCGTTGACTAGGCCCACCTGTCACTGACCGCGCAAGAGCCGACCAATCAGACACTGCCACATGTCACTCTAGGAATATTCTGGTATCTTTTCTTTTTTTAAAATATATTTTAAAACTTCAAAAATTCATAGAATATTCATACGAACTCAGAAAAATGTAAATGAGATGTCCAAATTTTTCTAAAAATGAGCTCTAGGTCATAGGCTTGTGTATGGGTGCATTTGGGTCTTTTAAAGTTCTGTTGTATCTTTGTGAGCATCTATAGGCATCGCTTACGCAATGATTACGTCTCGCTTTCAGCCTCGGAGGATCAGGAGCTTGAAGGGGAAGACCCGGACTACACCGAGGAGCTCGGAGACGACCTGACTGCTGGTGCCACCGTCCACCCAACCCCGTAGAATCCTATTAGGCATGGCATGATAGTTGCTAACACTTTACTTTCTGGCATTTTTATCCTGTGCTAAGGTAGAATTGCTTGTTGGCCTTTACCTTGTCGCAACCTATCCCCTGCTCACTCGCTGATAGGATAGACATGCTTAACTGCCACTACTGCATAAATGTTACTACTCCACTATTCACTTAATACTGCTAAAAGTGAAGAATGATCTGTTTGGAATGTGACTATGGCACAAAGTGCCAAAAATCTGATAACTAATTAGGGAGATCTTGGCGTGAGTCTTGGGTGAGTAGTAAGGCTCGAGTCGACTGGACAGGATCTACGACAAGCCTGGGAGGCAAGTCATGCCAGGGGAGTGTGACCTAGGCTTTCCCCATGTAAGGTACATGTGGCGGGTGCATGAGACCCTTGGTGGGTTTGAGGATGAGATCCCGAAGAGGAGACTCTCTGTGGGACGAGTCTTCGGGATAGGGGTATCATCGGGGTAAGCTGCGGTTTGACCCCAGAGAGGGAAGACATCCTGTCCGGTCACCGCCTAGGAACTATTATGTTGAGAGAACTGGGTTGTAGGATCCTTCGTACACACCACTCGTTCCTGAATAGGCGGGATCTGGGAGGTCAACCTCCCCGGAGCATTGCCACTGCTATTGGGACGTTAGGTGATAGTGTAGGGAGGTACGGGCTGCGGTCCACACCCTCCCAAGATAGCGATGTACCACCGGGGGCCCGGTACATCGTCTCACAGTCTCAGCGTGTCGGAATTCGTTCCGGGGTGACCTAGGGCTGAGTTATAGACTGGCATTGCCCCGGATGGGCGGTGGCCCTGTATCGGCCTAGGCGACGGCCATCGTCGATGATGGCGATCTTGTGGGTTCAGGTGTACAAACTCTGCAGAGTTATGATCTATACGTATAGCTGCGTCCTCGGTCATTGGACATTCCTACTCTCTACGCTTTCCTCGACTAGTGAGATGAGTCCCTTCTCTTCTTTCCCCTGGGTTTGGCAGGTCCGGCAATCGCCGTTGAGGCATGTAACGAGAGGGAGTCGTCCTTGCCGCCTAGAGAGTGTGAGTGTGGTGAGAAGTGTTGGAATGGGAGAATGTCTGGAAGATGAGTTAAAACTGGATTTTTAAATGATAAACATGTGATTGTTGCTATTGTTACTACTTAACTAAACTTGCCTAGGAAAAACTACAGCCATATGTAGGCCTTTTTCTCTTCCCTTGCATCTTGCATCCACTCTCCACAAAGCAACGCAAGCATAGGGTGGTAGCCGGTGGCCAGTACAAAACCGTACTGAAAGTTGTTAATCAGGACCGGAGGCCGACTATGACTTCGAGGATGAGGACCAGGAGGACTAGGGTATCATCTGACGCTCAAGATGGTGGAAGGATCTTTGGCGTACCGCTTCCCTACTGCTGTTTCATGCTGCTAGAACTCTGATATTTCCGCCGTGTCGGCGATGTAATAAATAAATTTGAACCATTTGTGTATTATGCACTCGTGTATGACTTGTGGTACCAGATGTTATCGGGTAATGTGATGGAATGATCTTGTGGACCGTCAGATTATACTTCGTATCTGAGGATTTCCCTTCGAGGAAATCAGGATCGTTACAGATGGTATCAGAGTCATGCTTGACCCTAGGACGATACCCGTTGGTTTGGACACTAGAATTAGGATCACAACTTATCTTTTTGGTTATATTACCGACCATGCACCTTTTTGTGCATGGCTCTCTGAAAGGTCCTAAATGGCTAGAGGGGGGTGAATAGCCTATAAAAATTCTACAACCAACAACTCAAGCAAGAGGTTAGATAAATAGTAAGCGAAGCGAATTAAGCGCTAGCCTACTAAAATGAGCAAGCCTCCTAATCGTTCTAGGCTATGATCTCTAGTTACACACCAACAAACCTATGTCGCTACTTTACTCTACTCCTAGGTGAACAACAACACAATAGTAAACTTACACAAAGGTAAGTACACGAAGGTAAAGAGTAGAGAGTGATTTTTATACCGCCGGTGAAGAGTAGAGAATACCAAATGAATAATCAATCACAATACAATAGAAATCCTCGGTAGAGAGATGACACAAGATTTTTACCGAGGTTCACTTGCTTGCCGGCAAGCTAGTCCTCGTTGTAGCGATACACCCACTTGGAGGTTCACGCGCTAATTGGCATCACACACTAAACCCTTCTCAAGGGTGCCGCACAACCAACACAAGATGGGGATCCACAAGCTACGAGCAATCCACTAGAGTAGCCTTTTGCGATCTCCCGCGGGGATAGGCTCAAGAACCCCTCACAACTTCACCGATCGGAGGCGGAGACAATCACCAACTCCCCTCAACGATCCTCGCAGCTCCAAGCCGTCTAGGAGTCGGCAAACTCCAAGAGTAACAAGAGAAACCGCTGCGAAAGACAACTACCAAGTGCCTCTAGATGATCTCAAGCAATGCAATGCACTTGATGCTCTCCAATCTCACCAAATGATGAACACAATCAAGTAGGATGAGTGGGAATGGAGTGGGAAGGCTCACAAGTATGTTATGATGTTTAGGAGTGCCAAGAGATCCTTCCCAAACTGGCCAAGTGACTATTTATAAGCCACACACAAAGAACTAGCCGTTTGGACAAAACTGCGTACCGTCGGACTATCCGACGGCCTGACCGTCGGACTAACAACGCCGGTCCGACACCTCGGATGGACGCCACGTGTCCTCTGCCGTTTGAAGTCGAACGTTGGATCACAACGGCTATTTTCTCGTGCCAAAATGACCGTCGGACGGTAAGCCGTCGGACCAAACTTCCGGTCCGACGCTTCGCCGAAAACCACCGTCGGACTCTGAAATAACAGGCCGTCGGACTAAAACTCGCCAGCGTCCGACGTTTCCAGAGAGGTTCCAAAACGCTGAAAACGCGTCGTACGGAGTCCGACGCTCACCGTCGGACTAATGCCGAGCGTCCGACGCTCCTCTGCTCTCCACGTGTCGACCTGCTGCGGCTCTGCACCGTCGGACCTTGAGGACAATGGTCCGACGCTCCGAAACAAAGCGTCCGATGCTCTCAGAATGAGCAGGACAAGTGTTAGCCGTCGGACCGAGGCTAATGGTCTGACGCTCTGTGACAGCACGGTCCGACGCTAGTTTTTCTATTGAAACATTTCTGAAATTCGCCGAATCCTCGCTAACCTTCAAACTTCACCCCGTTTCTTAAGTCACTAACACTCCAAAGTGTCTCTCACTTTAGTGCACGTGTGTTAGTCTTTTCAAAGTGTTTTCCACGGGTCAAGTTAGTGTCACTAGCATCTAAATGCATATGCAATGATCATGAACACCTAGTGGCACTTGATGACCGTATTTCATCAACGATTTTTCCCTTCTTGATAGTACGGCTATCTATCCTAAATGTGATCACTCCCTCTATGGAGTCTTGATCACCAAAACCAAAAAGAGCTCCTATTGGTTATACCTTTGCCTTGAGCTCCCGGTTTCTTATCAACTTTCTTCTCATCTCTTGATGGACCTTGTGGACACCTTTGATGATGGACTTATACCATTTGCATGGATGTCGTCATTACCCTTCACTTGTGGCCTCCACGGATCCAGTCCTTTGCTACATCTTGTTTGCTAATTGTTCTCATAAAACACTTAGAGCACACTATTAGCACACTAGGTTTCATCAATTACCCAAAACCAAACATGGGCTTTCACTCTCCTTATTGCTAACCTCTTAACCGTTCTGTCTATTCTAAATGCAGATGGCACTGTACATGGAGATGTCCATCAACGGGCTGTACCATGGAGGTTTTGCTCTTGTACTCCGCCAGGTGCTTGTGGAGCTTGGAGCCCAACCCGAGCGCCTCGAGTACATCTGTCGTGGGGAGCTCGCACCTGACGGTGGACTTCAGGGGCACATGTTCGTTCTCCTCAAGGTCCCTGCCAGCGAGGCAGTACCAGAGCTGCGGGAGTACATGGAGACGGAGGTGGAGCACTCCATCGACAGCTACGTCCAGTTCGTCTCGCGCACTGCACTTCGCCGCGTGGTGCGGGACACCTACGAGCGTCTCAAGGATGGTCCCTTCCGTCTGCTCCCCCGTGTTCTTGACTTCACACGTAGCACCCGCGAGCAGTTGGCTGAGTTGGACCAGACCGCTCACTCACAGGGGGACCCTTGCCTCCGAGTCTGTGCGGAGTTCATCCTGAGTCTGGATTGCTACATCTTGGGGGTGGAGAGCACCAACCGCCGCTACCGGGACATGCTGTTCCGAGCGGATGAGGCCATCCTGAAGGAGGAGCGTGAGAAGGCTCAGCTGCAGCGCACCCTCGATGCCAACTGGTCGATCTACCAGGGTCAGGAGGGAATGTTGAAGGAGGAGATCACTACCCTCAACGACAAGATGCGCGATCACGAGCTTCGCAACGACTACCTGGAGAGTAGGGTGCTGGAGATTGAGGACACTCTGGAGCGTAAGAAGGAGATCCTAAAGAAGTACCGCAACAAGACCAAGCGTTTCGGTTTCCATGAGCTTCTCATGAATAATCGGAGCAACATGTTGGAGAAAGAGGTGACCAAGGTGAGCAATGCCACTCACAATCAGGGGCACTTGATCCAGTACATGAAGTATACGGAGTACCTGAAGGACAAGTGCGACAGAGTGCGGGTGGCTTGGGCTCATTCAGATGCCAAGCGTGTTCGGGAGATTGAGGAGGTGCAGGAGGCTCTTCTACCCGAGGCACGCAAGAAGCCCCAGAAGGAGACTTTCTCTGTGAAGGCCACCCGTCTCAACTTGGTGGCCTGCTCAACAGAGGGGTTTCCTAACCCTACCCAGACAGACGAGCTGGTGGAGGCCCCATCTCCAGGATTCACCGCACCGTCCCCGCACCTGAGGACTCCGACCCTAAGAGCGTCCCCCTTACTTCGGGTCCAAGGTTGAGTAGGTCACTTGTGGTATGGGAGATGCCCTGTGTGGTAGCATGACATTACTCACTCCTAGAAGTAGAGTAGATTGTCCCCTTTTGGAGCCTACCTGCGTGTAGAGCGATGCCGAGAACCTCGCAAAGCAGTCTTTGGAGGTGTCGTGTTGTAATAATTGGTGTAATAAATGTTTGGATCTTTTCAGATTTTATGGATCTTAATGCATCTTTATTTGAGTGTAGGATAGGTTGTTGTGCATGTTACCTATATTTTTGCTATTATTATTTAAATTGGACCTAACCTTTGACCTGTCTTGCGCTCCTATCTTTACGACACGCGTAGCAAGATGTGCCGCCGTTCCAACCGCCTGCTGAACCGTTCCCCTTCGCCCGCACCACCTGCTCGTGGCTGAGGAAGTTGCCGTGGAGGTCGCTTCAGTCCTGTTCCTATCCACTTCGAGGAGGAGAACCTCGTGGAGCCAACCCACCTGGGGGAGAGGAGCCACCTGTGGAGGAACAGCCACCACCACCACCGCCACCCAACATGGCTGATGTGATGGACCGTCAGACTCGTTTGCTCGAGACCCTGACCGAAGGGCTACTTCGTCACAATGCCCCACCCAATGACTTCCAGAGGAAGCTAGAGGGATTCCTCAAGCTGAGGCCACCCACTTTCAACTGTGTTGACAGCGACCCCATCGCCGCAGAAGACTGGCTGCGTGAGATTAAGAAGAAGCTGGAACTCACCACCTACACAGATGAGGAGAGTGTGGGGATCACCGCACACCAGCTTACTGGCGCCGCACGTGCTTGGTGGGACAGTTTCATCGAATCACACCCCAACCCAGCTCACATCACGTGGGAGGAGTTCGCTGAGGCTTTCTGTGACCACCACGTACCTGAGGGTTGTTGACGGTCCTTAACACCCCATTTTACACCATCAACAGTGCCTAATTTGGTCATAAAAATGATACAAGCCATAGTCATAGGTTTTTATTTTTTACCATTTCCACAAGTTGTGATGGCTATGTAAGTGTAGGCGCAAAGTAAGTACAAAACGGTGATATATAAGGAGAAAAGGCTTCATCCATGCTTCTTGTGACTACATCAAGTAAAGGAGTATGAAATGGAGTTTTGGTTCACCCAATCGAAGGTCGGACGATAGGGTTATGCTTTCCGGAGATTGGAGAACGGGTCGCAGGAGCAGTCCTGGGTAAAATGAGCACCCAGGATGCATCCGGACTCGGAATCAGGCAAATGACCAGGCGTTGGAAAGCTAACTGAGAAGCCTACATGCTCACAAAAGAGGAGCCAATTTGGCCCAATTTGCAGGGCACCCGCCCTGTCCCTGTCACGTTTCACGTCAGCAATCTGTGGGAGATGCCAAATCAAGTCTGTCCTCCGTCGATCTAAGGTCGGTGCAAGATCTACGGTCTGGTGGCCCTGTCAATAGGGCACCTGCCCTGTCTCTATCACATGCCACATCCACGATCCATGTGAAGCTCACTAGAAGCCATCCTAGCCATCAATCAAAGTCGGTTTTCAACCAATGGTGCAATATGGAGGTGTCAAGGATCCATGGACCCACATGCCATCCTCCAAGGGTCACAAACCGACTCAACAACCACAAAATGGGCATCAACCGACCTTGCAACCACCTTTGGGGAGGAACCACGCCCGTTGGATCGCAAGTCAGTGAAATCATAGGGCGTCCGCCCTACCCTTGGGGCCACTGACCTTCAAAAGCGCCTACAAATACCCATGTAGCTCTCCTACACTATAAATAGGACTTGTTTCCTCACTTGTAAGGGAACAACCACTAGATACACATTCTCCTCATGAGAGTCATAGCCTTAGAGCCCTCTTTGTGAGGAGTAGAAGAGAGGGAGAGAGTGAGGGAGGAAGCTGGAGGAGTGCCAGGATTGTCGGCACCATCTTCGGCGTGTACCTCTGCGGATGCGGGCCTCCTGCGGCTGAGCTGCTCCAGCTTCTTCTTGGTATAAGGTACTCGGCTCTGTAAGTGTTCTACTTCTATTGATCATTGGTACATTGTTCATTTACTTGAGTGCTCTAGTCTATCTTCGGTATACCTAGATTAGAGTAGTAAGCTATAGTGTAGGCGTGGTGCTTAGGCTATCATTTACCAGTGTGTGCGGCTTGCTCCTCGGATGTGTGGTAGCTAGTTGGTGGTGATAGCCCCATCTAGTCTCTATAGTCCACCACATGTTTGTGCAAGTTCTTAAAGCGTAGGGCCTGAAGCTGTAACGGTGTTGACGGTGGATAACGTCAACTTTTATTAGAACTTTAGACATGAAAGGACACATGAATACACACTAGTTTAGAGTTTTAACTGATAATTTCCACGAGTTTTGCATATTCTGTATTTTCCAGGGAGTATTCTAGAAAAACGTAAAAGAGGGATTAAAATGCGTAAAAGTCACGAAACTTAACACCGACGGAAACCCTCGCAATCAACTTCTAGAAGAGTCTGGAGACAACATGACGAAGATGGGCCCGAAAGCCCACAGTTGGGCGCCGGGCGGCGCACCAATGGGGCCGGCTGGCCCCACCCTGCTAGGGTTCGGCCCCCGCCTTTCGGAGTCTTCCTCCACCGCCTATGAGGAGTCATCTCGGCCCTTGGTTCAGTTGGTTTGATCCTGCGGCACACCTTCATCGCATTGGGCTGTAAATAAAGGGGCAGACCCCCTCCCTGGAGGCACCCCATATTCCTGAGCTTCAGTTCAATATCCAGTTAGGGTTAGATAGACTAGTTCTTCTAGATCTAGTCTTGTTTAGAGATTAGAGAGATAGAGTAGGAGAGTAGAGATTATGGAGGAGTTCTGGCCTGTCGGTGCTTCTTCGTGGCTGTATTCTTCTGGATTCAGCTTCCTCGCCGGAACTGTGTTCTAAGGTACTTTTGTATTCAACATTCTAATTCAAGTAAGCAGTTGTTTTTATTTGTTCTTAAGTTTACAACTCATATTGAGTGCTTTGATTTTTAGGACGCTATAGATTGAAGTAGTATTTCGTAGTGTAGGCGTGGTGCCTAGGCTAGGTTTACTTGTGAGTGCCCCCTGATTGGCCGGATAGTGGTAGTTCGCGTAGGTGACAGCTACGTTGAGTCCTCTGTAGTCCACTTCCCATTGATAGAATCGATAGGTGTATAAGTGCTTGATAGGAGAGAACTCTGATTTCTGCTCTTATTCAGCTCACTGCCCAGTTAGAACGGTATTATACAAAGCTTACCGATTGTTGGAACTAGATAGTCAATAGCTATTTCCTCTTTCTTAATATTATCTAGCCTAATTGTTGGGTTAAGTGTATAGTCTTGGTCATTATCTCCTACTGTTCCCTGTGAATACGATATTTAAAACCTCCAGGTGAAGTGCTACATCGGTATAGTATCTGTGCGCTTGCAGATAATCTGATAATAATAATATTTAATAGAGTGTAGTTAATTTATACTAATAAGCATTTTTGGTGCCGTTGCCGGGGAACGGTTTGCTGATTTTGACCTTAGTTTAGCTTAATCTTGTATTATACTTTTATTTTATCTTTTCTGTTCATCCTTATGGATGCTTTAAATTTCATGCCTATCTGTCTTTATGGCATGCGCAAAAGCTTTGAGTCACCAAAATCTATAGAGCCTACCATAACACCTGGCTATGAGCTGCGCCCATGTCTAATTAATATGATTCGGGATAAACCCTTCTCAGGAGAAGGTAACGAAAACCCATACTTACACCTACAAGAATTCGAGCAGACATGTGCATGCTTGCGCATTGTTGGCCTGTCTAATAAGACTTTAAGATGAAAGATTTTTCCGTTCTCTTTGACTGGAAGAGCTAAACGGTGGTATAATTGAGCTGTAGGAAGTTTGCAAGGGGATTGGGAAACTTTATGCTCTGAATTTTATTTATATTTCTTTCCCATCCATAGAGTAGTTAACCTTCGAAAAGAGGTTCTAACTTTTAGGCAATTAGAACAAGAATCTCTTAGTACATCATGGGATCGTTTTAATGAACTTGTTACATCTGGCCCTGACCTTGGTTTTTCAGACCCTGTGCTTATTCAATATTTTTATTTGGGTCTTACCTATAATTCTAGGAAATCCCTTAATTTATCCTCTGGAGGAGCCTTTCCTTATTTGCCTATAAGTAAAGCAAGAGCCATGATCGACAAGGTTGCTCAAGCGAATTCTGAACTCCCCGAGGAAGAGAAGAAATCATCTTCCGAACAAGAAGAGGAAGTTTTGGTAGCTAAAATACAATCACTCCGATCTCAAGATTTAGCTGTCAATCCTAAACCATCGAAACCCTACTTTGATGATTTTGACTTCCAGTTAGCTAAGATGCTTGTAAATCAAAGTAAATCAGATCTTCTTAGAAGAGCATCTTAGAAAATATGTCATCAGCTTCCTTTCACCCCTGAAAAACACTGGGAAGAATACATGGATGGTATGTCTAGTGATGCCATAGAAGAAGAGCCAAGCCACATAGGAATCAATTCTATCTTCTCCCCTTCTATGCCTACATTAAATGTCTCATCTGAACCCATCCCTAAACCCATCATTGACCCCAATGATCCTTCTTATGCTCTCTCTCGTATGTCTCATAATGACCCTAGGGACCCGTTAAGACATCCAAAGTATAGGAGTCATGAAGACTATAAGGATGACCAAGAAGAGTTACGACAATGGCAGGAATGCATAGAACATATATGAAAAATACATATGCTATTGTCAAAGAATGGATGGAAGAAGACGAAGCCTTAGTGCTAGCATCTAAACTTGGTCTAGATTCAAATGGTGAGCTTAAATAAATATCTGTAATAAACATAACTCATCCAAGTTTAGAGAAAGCCTTAGACAAAACCAATCTTAGAGACACCAATCCATGGGAAATCCTAGAAAATAAAACATCCAATGAATGTCGTAGACATGAAATAATAGAGACAAACTTGTTGCCTATAGACATCCATGAAGAAACACCCTTGGAGTTTGAAAAGGGAGATCATATCGATGAGCATGGGAACTATTTCATTGGCACCACATCGAATCCATGCTCATATGAGAAATCTCCTGGATCAATTGGTCTCTCTAACATTATAATACACGAGATCTTCAACCCCCTCATTCTACCTGTTCATAAATTTATTGAAAGGGTGTTTGTAGATGTATATGTTTATGATAAATATTGTAGATCTCGTGGTAATCTTGATATAGGTGCACAAAGGTGGGTGTCCTAGGAGAAACCACCTCTCGAACTCAATGTGTAATAATTAGAAGGTTTTCCAAGAATGACTTTGTGTCTTAAATTGCCACTCTTGAAAGATAATATGAATTTGCACCTTTTGCTGTAATGCCCTTGTGAATTAAGCGTAGAATTATAATTATGAAAATATTCCCTAGGGTATTTTTGTCACTAACCATTCCAGGCTTGGAGTAGAAGGATGACATCATCAGGTATGTCCAACCAATCATCATGCAACATTAATCCATCCAAACTTAAGTTTGCTTTGCAAAATTCAAGCTTGGGGGAATGCGTTTATTTAGAGAATCTTATGTTGCTAATATTGGTTGTCTCTACCCTTTTAATCCATGTTTAAATTATTAATTAATAATCATGCTCTTTCATCTCTGTTCGAATAACACTCTATGATACTTTCATGCTATCTTTATTTGCTATTATATATGTTTAGGTTTTGAAGTACTTTCATACATCTCTTAAATGAAGCACGGTGCTTAGTTTAGGAGTGGTGATCTTATTTCAAAAGGCTTTTTGAATTAAGCGTGGTGGTTAGGTTAGAATGTCTTCTTAAGTCAAATTGGATGTGGTGTCTAGGTTGATTTTTGAGCCGCTCGTGTGATGTAGTAAACATTGGATATTTTGTTGGACTAACCGCTGCAGAAAACTTTCAAAATTAATCTGGGTAAGTCATGAGGTGAATTCGAATCAGAGATGAGACAGGGCACATGCTGAACTTCAATAACTTTGCAGAGGAAGACACAGCTCATTCATTATGGATGGAAGAACTGTGAGTATTAATGATTCATTTACTTTATCTTCTGCTACAAGTTACTTGCAAGTCATGCCGGTATAGAACATGATCTATGCTTAAATAATATCAATACTATCTTCTTAGTAGCATAGATGGAACACGATAAAATTCTGGACAAGCAACCTATGTTCCAAAGTTGTACATCCCTTCGGGTATGTATTGTCCACTAATCTATTGCAGTCATAATAATGAATGGAGTGACAAGGTGTCATAAGATCAAAGAAGCAAAAGATGGCAAAGAGGATAAACAACAAAGGGGACAAGATGCTCATGAACAACTCAAGATACAAGAGAAGGAAAGGACCACCAGTCATATACCCTTCATTACTTAGTGCCATCACGCTCTAATAATGAAGGTAATATCTTAAGGTAAGTGGTTATTATTTTCATCTTGATCTTGGTATGCACATAAATGAAGATGCAAATATGTTAGAGTTACAGCTTTAATTGATTAACCTAATTAACTCAATATGTTTTGTCCTTTAAAATTGTTCATGGCTCCATTCTCTTGATCTCAATCTTAACCAAACGAGCTAAAATGTTGTATTCTATCTTTAGAAGATGATAGTCATACTCATGTGAAAATTTATATATTATGTAGAGATAGGCAACCCTTCCATTGGTTAAGCAATTTAAATCTTTTCTGCCATGTGAACTTAAATGCAACATAAATGCTTAATCTTTTGATCTTACCACTCATGTTATAAGTAAATAAAGTATGCAACACCAACTTTGTCTTGTTCAATGTGCCTAAAGAATAATAAATAAAGATGGATTTGGTTCTGTTGGTGTTTTTCCACCAACAGAACCCATGCACTTGATCTCTACCTTGGTTGTGCAAACAGGACAACACTTCGAGGAAAGTTTGTTAATTCCCAAAATTTCACAAGTGGAAGTCCTGTGAACATGCACACTGAGCAGGATGCTGCCAGATCCAACCTTTAATGCTCTACTCCAACCTGCTGGCCAAACAAAAGATAAAAGCGACATCATCATCACAAGGGGTGCAACCATCAAGACCTCCATCTATAAGGCGGAGAAATACACAAGAGTGGAGAAAAAGTCCTGTCGGTAGACTTCTAATCCTACACCCTTGCCATAAGGTAATATGGTAGTTATCTAATTAATTAGTATTTCTATCTACATTGGTAATTTCACTTTAGCATATTCATCTTTATGCATATTAAAGAAAATAATAAAAATATTTATTACCTTATTTACTGCATCATATAAAATATTAAAGCACTAAGTGAATAAACTTATGATAACCCGTAGGAATATTTACTGTGGTGACATAGAGAAGAAAATAAAAATTCATCATGGCATTATAAAAATCCTAAGCCCCATGAGAATAAATATTCTCCGTGGTGGCATAAAAATAAAAATAAAAATAAAATATACATCATGCATACATATTTACTTTTTTGCATAAGAAAACTAGAAAATCCTAAAGAAAGAGAGAATCCTGGTAGAATCTGTCAATTAAAATCAACTCAAAGAATAATCAGTTACTTATTGGCTGATCACTAACCTCTTATTAAATTCGAGCCTCGAGTTTTGGTTTTCTTGTTGGAGTACAATTATGCAGGATAACACTATGTCTGAGGAGTGAGTCCATCAGTGAAACCCACTAGGACTGTTGCTGGCAAACTTGCTCTAAAGATCATCAACACCAAGTATTGCAAACATCTAGCTTGGGGGAGGAGCATTCCCTAGTTATCAGGTAACTATACCTAGGTGATTATCAAGTCTATTTTATATAGTCATAAAATACCAAAAATATGTGAGCACATGAAGGTTCACAATAGTATTATAGGAAAATTTAAAAATACCAAAAATATATGGGCACATGAAGGTCCATGTCTTTACAGTCTTTTGTGAGTCCAATAGTTAATAGATATTAAAAGGTGAATAACAAATCAAAACCAAATAAAAATACTTAGGTACAATTTTAGAGTGTGTCTAGAGTCAGTCTAGTTTAGAGTCAACTAGAAAACTGGAGAACATTAAAATTTTGTCTTGGAGATGATGAATAATTGCTCTGCCATAATTCCTTTCAAGTGCCTAGTTTTTAACCTTAAATTCTCTCGAGTTTTAGGTAGTACTGCTTTGATTTGAGAATTTACTCTGAACCTGAAACTTGTGGAGGCATATGCTTGAGCTAAGTCTAGGTGATTGATTGATTTGATGCATAAAGGTCTGAGCTACTATTTATCTTATTCCTAGCCATACTAAGTTCTGGAGATTTCTTTTGAAAACTTAAAATCTTACATGATGAGCTCTTGTATGATAAAGTGTGAATTCCTACCAAAACCATATGTAATACATTTAGAGTTAAGAAAACCTTTGCACATTCATGCTGCTTGCTTTGCATTGAGTTTAGTCAACCTTTATTGTATACCTTATGAGAGTCTTGTCATGCTTTAAAACCAAGATCACTTACACACTCCACCCACATTTGCATTACTCCTACTCTGGGAGTAAACACAATCATCTTCCACTTTCATCCAGATCCACCTTAAAAATATTTTCTCCTACACTGGGAGTAAACACCCAAAAATATATACCCCATAGGACAACCCTAGTTTAATTGGTCTAAGTTCTTATCATTATCTCATTTATATTCAAAGGATGCATGTGGCTATGCAAAAGTATTGAAAAAAAGAAAAAGGAGTAAAAGATGGACAAGTGTCCCAGCAATTAAAACAATGGGTACTAAGATGCCCGCCTCCCTGATGAAAAAAAGAAAAAAATAAAGGTAGCCCATGTTTCCCGCGAAAGTTCTAAGTTCTAAAAAGGAGAGTGAATCATTTTTTCAAAGAGCAAAAGTAGAATGAGGAAGCCACCATATATACACCTATCCGCCATATTCCAAACACATGCACATCTTGGTTTGATTGTATGCCTTGACTCTCTGTAGATCCATTGTTTGACTTTACAATATATAAATTACAAATATGCTCATCCTTGTTATTACCACTCCTATAAGCTCCACTATAATCCTTAGTTGTAGGAAGGCATAACATCATTAATGTCTTAAGTGAGATCCATAAATACCACATATATTAAGAGACTTGAGGTTGTCATACAATTAAGCTCTGAGTTTTATTTTGAAAACCTGCAAAACTCCGGAATATTGGTACTGTGAAGAATTTGAGACATAGTGCTTGACTTGATTGTTCTGTCTTTCGATTGCTCAAGACTTATGCAAAAGTTGAGAAGCTCCATAGTTAAAGGTAAAATGGGTAAGTTTGAGAGTTAGAGCAGTTTTGCCTAATTGGGAGGAGAATTTTTGTTTGAAAGCATGTGTACTTGGAAGGCATGAAAGCATTATAGCAACTCCTGATCCAAATATATTAGTAATCAGGCTTAGGTTGTTTGCCAAGGGACCGGTAAAAGGTAAGCTTGGGGGAGTTGTTGACGGTGGATAACGTCAACTTTTATTAGAACTTTTGACATGAAAGGACACATGAATACACACTAGTATAGGGTTTTAACTGACAATTTCCATGAGTTTTGCATATTCTGTATTTTACAGGGAGTATTCCAGAAAAGCGTAAAAGAGAGATTAAAGCGCGTAAAAGTCACAAAACTTAACGCCGACGGAAACCCTCGCAATCAATTTCTAGAAGGGTCTGGAGACAACATGACGAAGATGGGCCCAATAGCCCACAGTTGGGCACCGGGCGGTGCACCCATGGGGCCAGCTGGCCCCACCCTGCTAGGGTTCGGCCCTCGCCTTCCGGAGTCTTCCTCCACTGCCTATGAGGAGTCATCTCGGCCCTTGGTTAAGTAGGTTTGATCTTGCGGCATATGTTCATCCCACCGGGCTATAAATAAAGGGACAGACCCTCTCCCTGGAGGCACCCACTATTCCCGAGCTTCATTTCAATATCTCCAGTTAGGGTTAGATGTAGCAATTAGGAGAGACTAGTTCTTCTAGATCTAGTATTGTTTAGAGATTAGAGAGATAGAGTAGGAGAGTAGAGATTCTAGAGGAGTTCCGACCTGTCGGTGTTTCTTCGTGGCTTTATTCTTCTGGATTCAGCTTCCTCGCCCGGAGCTGCGTTCTGAGGTACTTTTTTATTCAACGTTCTAATTCAAGTAACCAGTTGTTCATATTTGTTCTTAAGTTTGCAACTCATATTGGGTGTTTTGATCTTTAGGACCCTATAGATTGAAGTAGTATTTCGTAGTGTAGGCGTGGTGCCAAGGCTAGGTTTACTTGTGAATGTCCCCTGATTGGCCGGATAGTGGTACTTCGCGTAGGTGACAGCTACGTTGGGTCCTCTGTAGTCCACTTCCCGTTGATAGGATTCATAGGTGTAGAAGTACTTGGTAGGAGAGAACTCTGATTTTTGCTCTTATTCAGGTCATTGCCCAGCTAGAACGGTGTTATACAAAGCTTACCGGTTATTGGAACTAGATAGTCAATAGCTATTTTCTCTTTCTTAATATTATCTAGCCTAATTGTTAGGTTAAGTCTATAGTCTTGGTCATTATCACCTACTGTTCCCTGTGGATATGATATTTAAAACCTCCGAGTGAAGTGCTACATCGGTATAGTATCTGTGCGCTTGCGGATAATCTGATAATAATAATATTTAATAGAGTGCAGTTAATTTATACCAACAAACGGCACAATTTATCTTTTGCGGTGCTTGACCGAACAGAGTTCCGAAGTGAACAATCATTGTAGACCTTACCTTGATCTAGAACCTTTTCCATTAAGACCCTCTCTACCCTATTTATCCCAAACAGCTAGTTATCTTATGATGACCTTTATTCTTAGTAGAACACTCACGTTCCCTGTGGAAATAGATACCTTAGAATAGTCCTAGTTGAAAGCTACTTTGACAACCGTGCGCTCGCGGTCTTACCCCCTTGCCACATTTAGTGTCAACAAGTTTTCTGGTGTCGTTGCCGGGGATATCTCTAGCCTTGGTGATTGCGTTAGGAATTGTCAACAAGCTTTCTAGCGCCGTTGCCGGGGATATCTTTAGCCTTGGTGATTGCATTAGAAATTGTCAACAAGCTTTCTGGCGTCGTTGCCGGGGAACGGTAGCTGTTCTAGAATCGAACCAAGTCGTCTGTGTATCCTTTTTCCTTTTCATTGTTACCACCAACATCAACCATCACCTTACACAAAAAAACACCATCCTTATCATATGGATTCCACTCCTATTTGTCATCTTGCTGCTCCAAAGGCCGCTCGTTTGGAGCCTCCTAAATCTTCAAAGCCTATTCTAACACCTGGCTATGAGCTACGGTTTGGTTTTATAGCCATGGTTCGGGAACAACCCTTTACTGGGGAAGAAGATGAGAACCCATATACTCATCTACGGGAATTCAAGCAAATGTGTTCATGCCTTCAAATTCCTGGTATGTCACAAGAAACCTTAAAGTGGAAGCTATTTCCGTTCTCTTTGACGGGAGTAGCTAAACGCTGGTATGCTCGATTCATAGATAGTGTGCAAGGAGAGTGGGAAGAATTGCAGAGCAAGTTCTGTTTACCTTTCTTCCCTACCTCTCGAGTTATTCATCTTCGTAAGGAAGTGCTCAACTTCGAACAAAAACCCAAGGAACCTTTAGATGTAGCTTGGGCCCGTCTTTCAGAATTATCTATATCAGGACCCAATTTAGCTATACCCGATTCTATGTTTTTGCAACATTTTTATATGGGGCTTAGCAAAGAATCTGCACAATTCCTTGATATTGCTTCGGGAGGAGCTTTCTTACAAGTTTCCGCAAGTGAAGGGAGGATCATTTTAGATAAAACACTTAAAAACACTCCCTACACCAGAATTCATGAAGAATTCCCTGAGGAAGATGAAGAATCGAACCCCAAGTGAGTAGAAGTTCTGACAACCGAATCCCTGCCTATTCAAACAATGGAGCCTATTGTCAACCAAACACCCGAACCACTGAAAAAAGGAAGAAATTCCACCTCCGGAATTTCCTTTTGAATTTGAGGAGGATCTTTCTCTTGATTGGGAACACCTTCAACCGTCCAATTCATGAGAGATCTTTAGCATCCTTGACCCCATCTCATCATCTTCTCTATCCATCTAAAGATTTTATAGTCCAAGGGCCCCTCAAATCAATATTGTCTTCCATCTCTGACTTTGATCCCCTATATGTCCCTCCTTGTTTCTTTATCGATAATTCAAACCAAGGAGGCAATCAAAATCTTTTGGTTGAAAGGGAGAGAAAACCGTCAGAGGCGTGGATCCTCGTCCTAAAGGAGGATGAGGATGGAAATCCACTCGTAGAATGTCATACCCAAGAGATGATGGATGAATATGTTTGGTCTATTGACATTCTCGAGGAATCAACTTTGGAGTCCAAAAAGGAGGATCAGGTGGATGAGCATGAAAGTTATACCTTGGAAGAGCCACCAGATCCACGCTTTCATGAGAAATCTCCAGAGTCAATCTTCCTCTCTACAGTTAGAGCTTATGAGAGTTGCAACCATCATATGTTTCTCCTTTATGAAACCTTCAAAAGGATGGTTGCAGATGCTTTTGTTTACCATAAGTATTCCAAAGCTCATAGTTGCCGCAGCTGAAACCGCAAAAGTCGAGCTTATGACTTAAAACAAAGCACTGCCGATAGATAACCCGTTTGCTTGCTGTTTCAATTCAATAAAGTTTGTTTAGCAATAATCATAATAAAATTTACCTTTTATGTTTTTTCTTTCATCTTATTTAGTTTAAATAATTTCTTTATTTGAATAATTTGAATCTCTGGTGTTTCCCACCTGCGGAGTCCCCTTTGTTTTCACCATTTCTGTTTATAAATAAAAGCCAGGTACCGTCTCATTGAAGTGTGGGGGTCTTGCGACCCCATTTTACACAAATTCATCACAGCTCATCATCAACATGTCATGCATGACATCTACTATCATGGGTTCCACCTCTCCACTGCTTCAATACCACGGTTTGATCTCTTTACACCATTTTTATCTAAATACACATGTTTAATCCTGCAAATTAAATAAACCAAAACCACATTATGATTAAAATTGTGAAAAGTGACATGTTTATGGCATTGTTCATATAGAAGCTTGCATAAAGATTGTTCCACTTACATGTACTTATGCTTGTGGGAAAATACTTATAGGACAATCATATTGACTAAGTTGTTGTGGAGTGTGATATAGTTCTGGCTTAGAAATCCTACCTTTTCGAGTCAAAGTACTTGGAGAACTTTGTTTTGATAAAATATTAAAAACCATAGTTTCACATACTCCTCAATGGTGATAAATTCCTACCACAACCATATATGCTTTTCATGATTAAACTTTCTACATAAACTACCTGCTTTGTGTTGAGTCTTGTCAAGTCTTGTTGACCCTTGTTGAGAGATTTATCATGCTCCTAAGATCAAGATCACGTTCACCCACCTAAATATGCACTACTCAACACTGGAGTAGGCGCAAAAACTTGCCTTCCACTTAGATCCACCAAAAAATGCTCTACTCCTACACTGGGAGTAGACAAAAAAAAGAAGCCTATTGGGATTTGATTAACTAAATAGTCCATGTTTTGAAGGTGTGATCTCTCTCTAGTATTTTTTTTATAGTAGAAGGGACATGGGCTATGCAAAAATGGGTGCAAAGATGCCTGCTTAAAAAAGAAGTGAAAAAAAGAGAGAGATGAGCAAAAGCTCATGAAAAAAAAGGAAAGAAAATTATGATGATAGCCATGTCTCTAAAGAAATAAAGTTAGAGAGAGATCAAATAAAGGACTATAGTAGAATTAGGTTTAGCCACCAAATATCCATACACATGCACATCTTGATCTAAGAGTATGGTACTTCTCTCCTTGGATCCAAGCATTGACTCGACAACACATGCAAGGTAAGTATGCTATATCCTTTCCAAACCTAGAACTCCACATAAGCTTTTTAGAAGTAGGAAAGGATAAGAAAGCAACTCATTACTATGCTTTGGTAAGGAATCATATACCATTGAGTGACTTGAGAGTACCATTTGAGGAGTATAAGTGAACTATACTTTTTTGTGAAAATTTAATAAACTCCAAGTCACTAAGATGAGAATTTGCGAAGATAACTTTGTTTCGTGAACTTTTCCTCTTTTCAACCTGTTGACATCTACTAACGTCACCAAATATAACTACATAACGTTTAATACGAGAGGCAAGATTAGAAGATGTATGGTAATTAATTAACTTATCATTAGCAATTAGCCACTTATCTATTACCAACATTCTTGTGCATGAACTAGGTTGTCATCCCTAGTTATATATGCTAAGAATAAATAAAGGTTCCATATGCTATTCTATGTGACTAGGCAGAAATATATAAACTTTAATCTATTATATTGATAGTGATTATATACAATGGATAAGTGACATTACCGATGTCATGTACTCTACTCATAACAGGTAGAGGTCACAAGATAAATAAGATAAATAAAGGTGATAAGTATGATCAAGCATCATAAATAAAGGATAAACATCAGAGCGCTCTCTAGTCATAGTAATAGCTAGCCAATGGATAAACTAAAGAATTAATATCTAAGGTAATTCTATAACTACATCAATAAATAACTCTAATTAGTGCAATTACATCTAGCAATCATTGTTAGATTAGTCCTATATCATGATCACTTATAAAGGGCATCATCTAGGAAGGATGTGAAACAGAGTCATCACCCAACTTCGCGATCGTGCCTACTTGCCTACATACGGGGGGTGGACTACAGAGGACTCAACGCAGCTGTCACCTACGCGATCTACCACACGACCTGGCACATCAGGGTGCACTCGTAGATAAAGAGAATACCTAGACACCATGTCTACATATCGTTCATCATCTACCCATCGATCGTATGGATAAACGCTATACGAGCAATTACGTGAATTCAATAAGATCAAACCAACTATACTAGGCATATAATCAAAGTAGACAATGACTATTGTAATGAAGAACATATAAAATATTAAGAATAATGTTTCCCTAATCATAATGAAGAATACAATAATAGAGAAAGAACTAGAACTATACCGAACTCCGCGCTCCAAACAGATGCCGGGGCTCCAGATCCGCCGAAGAACTAGAACTCCTCTACTTCTAATCTAACTAGGCTAGAACTATGAACTAGGAGGCTCTTGAAGAACTAGGAGGCTCTTGATGTGTCACACCCAATTTTAAGGATAAAATTGAATGAACCAACTTATGTGCGCCCAGAGATCAATCACACACATAAGCGACAAATTACATAGTACCATCACAAGGTTCAACATATAACGAATAATATCATAGAGTCTTTACATAAATAGCAGCGGTCTAATAATTATAATCTCTCGCGGAAGCTCCAATTCACAGGAAAGTAGTTGACTGGTGAACCACAATCCTAGTAATCCTCAGAAGAATCATCATAGTCATCTGTTACCCATCCGGGATTTTTATCCAAATATGAGAAATAAAGCAAGCGTATGTCGTACTCAACAAGAATAACATGGGTTCATGAGGCTCAAATGAGGGTTGACACTAGTTTGACAGCAGTTGCTTTTAATTGATCATATTTTAGCAATTTGAGTAGCAGCAATAGAATATACCAAGGAACAAAGATTTGCATGATCATATAAACATGATAATTAATATGGAATAAACATCAATAGAAACTTCAAATAAATCAATATTAAATTAGTTAAGTTCCTGTAAGACGTCCAAGGCCGCTCGTGACCGTGAACGCGGCTGATATATCAGTTTTACACTCTGCAGAGGTTGCACACTTTCACCATAAGTCGTGATTCCCATATGCCAAGGGTCATGACTCCCATGTTACCTCACCAAGGAAGTGCGGCAGGGTACACTATGAAGTCTTTCAAAAGCCTTCCTAACATGCCACTAATCAATCCGGGCGCAATGGCAAGGGGTGGTAGAGCCCTCCTTCTAGTGGCACACACACGCAGCAGTACACACAAAGACAGGAGCCACAAAACAACCAGCTCGGCAAGGAACCTTTCAAGATTAACAACATGATAGAAAGTAACTTCATACTTAACTAAAGTCAGAGCCATATGACCCTCATGGTTGCGCTGTAAGTCCCGGTGTCATACTTACAGTTAAGTCCTTAGTCCATGTTGCTAAAAAGCATCTTTTAATCTTTATATCATAACTAATTATTCAAGTTCATAAGATCATGGCATCATCAAGCACTAGCATCACTACTCAAATGCAATCTCATAGGTAACAAGGATCAAGTGATCAAAACTTAGGAATAAATACTATGGTTACCAAGGTAGACACATGCATCATGAATTCAGTGATTAAGGTGAATAGGCAACAAGGATGGTCCATGCTATACTTGCCTTGATCAAAGTGCTCTGGAGAACTTGGATCCTCCGTGTACTCTTGATCACCAACGTATTGCGCACCGTCTGAACTCGATCATAAAATCACCACACAATCATCGAGGCAATCATACACGAAGCAAACAAGATCTATATTAGAAACAGTACACCAATAGTGGAAAAACAGATTGAAAAGTGTATAAAAATAATCTACGCGTCGCTACGATTCCAACGATATAAAGATCACGAAAATCGGAGTTCAAACGAGAAAGTTATGAAATAAACAAGTTTTACTTAATAAAATAATAGATTAAATCTAATCTCGAATTTTAAAAGTTGAAAACATGAGTAACAGTAGCATCATTAGATAGATTACAAAATTATGAATCTAACGAGACTTGAACGGATCAAATCAGAGCTAAAACGAATAAAATATGGCCGAAATAAACTGATTGCAAAATCTGTAAATATTGAAAACGCCTTTTGAATTAAAACCGAGAAAATACGTTTTCTAAATAGGAAAGCGAAATCTGAGAAATACGCCAAAGGATCGCGGGTTAGAACATTAAAAAGCTTAGGGGCTCTTTTGCAAAAGTGCCAGTCGAAAAGGTATCTCCCACTGTGAGCCGTTGGATCGGCCGTGGACGGCGCAGGTAGCTCGGGGATAAGAGGGGTGGCCCTGGTCGCCGGAGTCGGACGGCGCCCGGCCGATTCCTCGCCGGCAAGATGGCCGGAGACGGCGTTTTCGGGGCTAGGAAGCTCGGCACACCTCGGGATCTGGTCGGGAAGCAAGAGGAGCTCAAGCCAAACCTATCTATAGTTTCGGTTGCCACAGAGGTAGCTCCGAGAGGATGCGGCGAGCTAGGTGGCGGAACTATGGCGGCGGCGAAGCTCGGCATCATGGCTATAGTGCACAAAACCGAGGGAGAAAGGGTCGGGAAGGTTCCTGACCTTGCTGCGAAGCTTGGAGAACAACCAATTTCGACGGAGAAGTCCTCCCGAGGAGAAATCGACGGCGGCGGCGGAGCTCGGGGCGGCGGCTAGGGCAAGATTGGAGGGCGTGGCTTGCTCGGGAACTCGTGGGGAGGGACGGCAGAGCTCGGACATCCTATATAGGGGCACGAGGGAGGCGTAGGAGATCCGGACTTCGGGAGATTCGGTGGTTAGGATATGGTCGGAGGCGGCAGTAGTGCTCGGTTCGGGCTCTGTCCGGAGGAAGGGAACGGCGCTGTGCCGTGGCCTGACGTGTCAGTGCCAGTAGGAGGGGAGGTGAGAGGGTCGCGGCTTCCTTTTACGGGCCGGTGGAGGCGTGCTCAGGACGGACTCGTCCGAAAATTCCAGCGGCGGTCGGTTGGACATCGAGTCCTGCTCGGACTCCAGAGGGAGGAAGGGGACGACTCTGAGCAGCAGGCCCCGCATGGCAGCCAAAGGAGAAGGGCGCCTACGCAAGGAAGATGGACTGGTCTGCCGACGCTCGGGCGGCCTTCGGCCCAAGCGGGTGAAAAAAAAGAAGAGGGGAGGTTTCCAAATACATTTGAATATTTCCAAATCTCAATAAAGTGCAAATCAAACAAAAATATCATTGAGCAGCATGGATGCAACAAATCATGTTCCTATGATTTATTTTAATTGCTAAAAATTATTATTTGTTAGGTTAATTTGCCAAACAATTGCATAAATAAATCAATTCGTCCCTATTTTAATAAAAACAAATTTTAGGGTGTTACATGGTGGCTTGACCGAAGATTTGATGCCTTGAATGAATGATTGTGGATCGCCTCCAGGGGGTCTGCGCATTTATTTATAGCCCGGTGGGATGCACATGCGCCGTAGGATCAAACTGACTTAACCAAGGGCCGAGATGACTCCTCAAAGGCGGTGGAAGAAGACTCCGGAAGGCGGCGGCGAAACCCTGGGGGGCACCGCCTGGCCCCACCCTAGGGCCGGCCGGCCCTACCTAGCAGGGGTTCCGGCCTCGGTTGCTTCGGGTGCCTTCTACACTCTTCCCACGTCCTGATAATGATGTTTCCTTCGTGGTTAAGTTTCGTGTATTTTATGCTCTTTAATCCTTCTTTTATGCTTTTCTGGAATAGCCCCTGAAAAATACAGAACATGCAAAACTCGTGGAAACTGTCAGTTAAAACCCTAGACTAGTGTGTATTCATGTATCCTTTTGTGTTTAAAGTTCTAATAAAAGTTGACGTTATCCACTGTCGACACAACCACTGAAGGATATATGTTAGCCAATGCAACATATCCCACTAGTATAAGATTTGTCTTGGAATAATTTTTTTGTTAGCTATATATCTTAAGATGCTATGATCATGAATACTTTTATCCTTAACCTTTACTCGAGGTCGAGTAAAGAGCCAGTGTGGGGGAGCTTGTTGACGGTCCTTAACCTGTCCCTGCCACGTTCCACGTCAGCAATCCGTGGGAGATGCCAAATCAAGTTTGTCCTCCGTCGATCCAAGGTCAGTGCAAGATCTATGGTCCGGTGGCCCTATCAATAGGGTGCCCACCCTGTCTCTATCGCCTGCCACGTCCACGATCCATGTGAAGCTCGCTAGAAGCCATCCTAGCCATCAATCAAAGTCTTTTTTCACCCAGTGGTGCAAGATGGAGGTGTCAAGGATCCATGGACCCACATGCATGTCATCCTCCAAGGGTCACAAACTGACTCAACAATCGCAAAACGTGCATTAACCGACCTTGCAACCGCCTTTGGGGAGGAACCAAGGCTGTTGGATCGCAAGTCAGTGAAATCATAGGGCGCCCGCCCTGTTCCGTAGGGCGCTCGCCCTACCCCTGGGGCCACTGAACTTCAGAAGCGCCTACAAATACCCCTGGAGCTCTCCTACACTATAAATAGGAGTTGTTTCCTCACTTGTAAGGGAACAACCACTAGATACACACTCTCCACATGAGAGTCATAGGCTTAGAGCTCTCCTAGTGAGGAGTAGAAGAGAGGGAGAGAGTGAGGGAGGAAGCTGGAGGTGTGCCGGGCTTGTCGGCACCATCTCCGGCGTGTACCTCTGCGGATGCGGGCCTCCTGCGGGTGAGCTGCTCCGGCTTCTTCTTGGTATAAGGTACTCGGCTCTGTTAGTGTTCTACTTCTATTGTTTATTGGTACATTGTTCATTTACTTGAGTGCTCTAGTCTATCTTTGGTATACCTAGATTAGAGTAGTAAGCTATAGTGTAGGCGTGGGGCTTAGGCTATCGTTTACCAGTGTGTGCGGCTTGCTCCTTGGATGTGTGGTAGCTAGTGGGTGGTGACAACCCCATCTAGTCTCTGTAGTCCACCATGAGTTTGTGCAAGTTCTTAAAGCATAATTCATGTATAGCATAATTCACTCTTCATCTATGCATCAGGAACATTATTCAGGAAGAACAAGAACAGAGCAAGTCTACCTTCATAACTTAGTTCTACTCTCTACATACGGGGAGTGGAGTACAAAGCACTCAACGGGAGTATCACATCCGTGATCTACCACATGACCCGGCATATAGAGCGCATTCGCAGGCAAATAATATCTAAGCACATTGCCTCTATAATTTCTACCACTTAACCCACTCGAGTACTGGATTAAGCGCTTTGCGAACTCATGCATAAACTCATTACCAATCATAACCATATCAAATATACTACTAGAATAAACTAGGAACATAGCAAACCAAAACATAGTATTAAAATAGCATAAAGTCATAATGAGAGGTAATACAACAGATTTACCAATCTCTAGTAGACAGGTGATCTAGAATCCTGAGCCAAAGCCTCAACTCTACTTCAATCTACTATCTAGGTCTAAACTAGAACTTTGAGTATCTAACCCTAATCTCTGGTGGAGAGCTCTTCTCTTGAATTGTCTGAATTGGTTTGAGAGAGATATGAAACCCTGGGAGGTCTGGGGGTCCTTATATAGACCGGTGGGATGAACTATAGCCCTTGGATCGAACCGACTTCAACGGGTGGCTTGGATTGCGTGAAATTTCGGGATGTGGGTCCACGTCGAAACGCAGACGAAGAGGACTCCTGGGTGGATCGGCCGATCCCCCCTGGCTGCCAATCGGGCCTCGCTTCATCAGGCATGTCTCTGGTGTTCTCTAGAATGTTCTTGGTCCACTTTCGTGTAGGAATTCGATATTTTGATCTGACATGTGGGTCTCCCTTGATTCTTTTCTAATTAACACCCTGCAAAACACAGATTCACCAAAACTCGTAGAATTCTATCAGTTTAAACCCTATTCTATGTTTGAGGATGTTTTTATGCCCCTTTTTCATGTCTTGTTGATGCTTAAAATTGAGCAATAACTACCATCAACAAGCTCCCCCAAGCATAACCTTTGCTCGTCCCTGAGCAAGCAATGAATTACTCCTGCACACATGCCTTCATTAAAAATTCTCTACCAAAATAGAGTGACCAATCTATCTTTCAAATTTATCCATATGACCTGTAATCATGGGGCTTTTACTATGACTTAACCTTGGATAATTGAAAGATAGATTGAGCACTAAATATCAAATTCATTATTTCACCTCTGTTTCGGTATTTTTGCATTTTTCAAAATAAAACTCAGAGTTGCATTTGTATGACCTTCTCTCAAACCTCTCATATTTGTGGTATTTGTGGATCCTCACCAAAGCAATAAGGTGAATGATTTCCTTCCTATAACTAATAAGGCTTTTTGTGGAGCTCATAGGTAGGGAAAACAATGAACACTTGCAAAACATTTATTGTAAAGTCAAACAATGGATCCAAAGAGAGTTAAGTCATACAATCAAATCAAGATGTGCATGTGTGTGGAATGAGGGGTGTATATGGTGGCTAATTCTACTTTGCTCCTTGGAAATAGATCTCTCTTTTGAAACTTTGAGACGTGTGTTGCAGGACAACATGGGCTAGCTTTTCTCTTTTTCTTTCAGGCGGACATCTAAGTACCCATTGTTTTATTTTATCGGACACTTGTCTATTTTTTCCTCTTAGGCAGGCATCTATGTACCCATTGTTTTCTCTCACAACTCACACTTTTGCCTAGCCTCATGCCTCTTCTCTGCAACTTTTTATTTTTGAGAGATACTGACACGAACTTTGGAGCATTTATTTGGGTGGAATATTTTTGGTGTTTTCTCCCAGTGTAGAGTAAAACATTTTTGGAAGGAAAGGCATGTTGGGGTGCCTACCCCAGTGTAGGGATAGTGCCTATGTGGGTGGAGTGTGTGTGATCTTGATTAAAAGTATGACAAAGCTCTCATAAGGTATCAACAAAGCTTGACTAAACTCAATGCAGTACAAGCATATATGTAATGGGTTTTCTATTCTAAACATGATATATGGCTCTGGTAGGAATGTCAGCTTTGTTCATACAAGGAACTCATAGTGTTGATTTTAGCATTTTTCAAAATAAAGCATCCGGAATTTAGTGCCATAATGAACTAGATAGATAGCAGCTCAAACTTTCTTATATCATATCTATCAATTATTTAAGCTTAGCTCAAGTATGCTCCCACAGATTCTAAGTTTTAGAATAAATTCTCAAGTCAAAGTGATAACTCAGTAGTGGGAGACATTTTAATTTAAGCATGGCACTGAAGCAACTATCATCTAGGTTCAGATTCTCAAAGTTCCTTTATTCTCACACAGACTAGAGCAAACTAAACGAACTAAAGCAAACTAATTAAACAGACTAAAGTAAACTACTAGCATATAAATTTGAAAACAAAATGGGTCGAGATGACTTACCTGGTCCTGCGAGGGTCCTTCCCCAAACTGGTTGTTGGTGCAGTCTCACTGGTACGGTGGTCGAATGTGGAAGTGGGTGAAGAGCGCTTCCCAGTTGTTGTCATGCACCGCCTGGCGTGGCTGGATTTGGTCTTGGGCTTGTATGAGGGCATTCTGCGTCTCCTCAATCCTGCCCAGCTGCGTGCAAAGCTCGTGGCGGTCCTGCTGGTACTCGTGGTAGCTGGGGCCGGAGTAGGAAGCATGTCCAGGTTAGTGGTGCACTCCTCCAGAAGTCTCCTCCTGCATGTCAAACTGACCACTACCTTGCTGATAATGGCCATAGTAGCCATGCTGCCACTGAGTGCTGCTCACTTGCTGCCAGGATCCCTCCGAGTGTGTGGACGGGGTTGCCACCCACGGGTTATTAAAACTACGTGAGGTGCCCGTGTGGTCGAACGTCTGGTAGCCAGTGAATGCTGACCCTTGTGGAGTCAGGTCTGCGCCATAGTATCTTTGTGGTATGTGGTCCAGGTGTGCTGAAATGCTCCTGCCGACAGTGGCTCTGCTTGGCAAAACAATAAAAGAAGGTGCAGCGTACAATACGATTCCCGGGTTAGGCAACGGGATCTCGGTTGCGTCGCCATGATACATCATAGTAATAGAAATGTTGTTCTTCCCTCCCTTTATTATTTGGGCCTGCCTGAAGTATTCAATGGTAATCTCAGGCCGGTCTTCAGTTATAAAATCAAGAGTAGCATTGTCTAGAAGACCCAAACTGCCGGCAAGTCGAGTTACCAAAGAGATATACTCGATGTGCCCAAATTTCCTCTCAAAAGTTTTTGATCCAATGTTCTACCAGGGCTTAAATAGGCGAAACTTTCGTACATCTAGCCATGGCAAACAAAATCTGCATGTCCTCGGTCCTGACATAGCAAACATCGTTCCTAGGAAAAAGTGTAGTTCCTAGCCAACGGTGCATAAAGCGCAAAGTAGGCAGCTGAATGGAATTGGTAACAGGATGTCTACAGTTATTCTCATCAGATATCTCTTTCCAAAATTTAGCTCTATCAAATTCAGGCAAAGCAACATCCATGTCTATCACACATTCCGAATTAAAACCAAGGTGCTGCCTAAGTTCTTTCCATGTTAAAGAAAATTCTTTGTTAAAAAGTCCGAAAGAAACTCTATTGTTTTCAGTTTTAAGCGTGCAAAGAAATTCGACAGTGAGAAGTTTACTACCCGGCTCAGTCATTTGCCAAAAATTCTCCAACCAATCTCATGAAAAATAAGGGGGAATTTAGTGTCCATACCTGTATCATGGAGAAGGTCATCGCTGAAGACGCTCGTCAGTGTGAATGGGAGGTTCTTGATGGTTTTGAACTTGGTCTTCTCAGGACGTCGTAGCTTCAGATGATTCTCGTCGGTGAGGATGACGGTGGGTGCAGCAGGCAGCTCCTGCGATGGGGAGTCAATGTTCATATCCGAACCGCTGCCTGATGAACGGCTACAGGTAGAGCGTGACGATCCCACATGGGTGAGCTTCTTCTTGAACCAACTCATACCTGCAAAATGTTAGTGCACAAAACAAGGAAAACTTGCACAGGGGGTTAGCACAAAGAAATATTAGAGGTTAGCCGTCCAAAAATTAGTCGTTCAAGAATTCGCTCAAGTTGATCAAAATTTTAAGCTCAAACTTGTGATGACTTTCTACTTTGATTTTAATTGGACAGCATTTCCTCTAAGTGCTATGTTTTTCTCTCGGGAAATCAGCAGAACTTCTACGCTCAGAGGCTTCACTCTCAGGCTCTCTCTACTCTTCAAAATGAAGAGCTAGCTACTACCCAAACTCTCTGAATGAATTTGTAGACGAAAGGTGAGCTCTCGGGTTTGGGCTGGTGCAAGGAATGAGCTGAACACTTGGGTTTTTATAGGAGGGAAGGAGGTGGATCGGCCGATCAAGGGGTGGGGTCGGCCGACCCCACCTATTGGCCAATTGCTTTATCTTTTCTCGTGGGTGCTCTCTGCCTCAATTTCCAATCCTGTGAAGGTCCCTTGGTGCTTTGTTTGCTGGTTCCCGTAGTGGTGGTTGAGTATGATGGAAAAGAATGGATGGTAGTGAATAATGGTGGGTGATAGTGGATGATAATGGAGGTGGAAGTGATGGGTGTGATAGGTGTGGGACCCATGTGTCTCTCATATTTTACCGTAGACAAATACCATGCAAATACGAACTATGAAAATAATACTTTTATGAAACTACAAAGTGCAAGGAATTGAAATATGAAATTTTTATAATTTTCTGACTCTATGGTGAAATAACTCTACCGGGAGTTTTTACACTCCAGGAAAATCCTATATGAGACTCCAAAAATATTACTATGCAAATTTTTATTTTGTTTTTATAGTGCAGAAAATAATTACGGGTAAATACCAAGTTACCTCTCAGCGAAGGTTCGGGATTTTCTTGTCCGCCAAATCGGACTTCTTCTTTTAGCTCAGTTAGTGGTTGAATTCTCCAGTTCGTGAGATGGTGATCCAGCTGGTTCATCTTTTCCTTCCATCATATTTGCAGTAAGTTGTTGTTCTGGTCTCAGTTGGAAAGCAAACCGCTCTTCTTTCCCGTTTATGTTGAATCTGATTTCTCCTGCCCCGACATCAATGTGAGCATTGGCTGTGCTCAAGAAAGGTCTCCCAAGGCTGAGAGATACTTTTGACTCTGGTTGCATGTCTAGGACCACAAAATCTACTGGCAGGAAGAAGTCTCTTATCTTTACTGGAATGTTCTTCGTGATTCTCTCGGGGTAGCGAATTGATTGATCTGCCAGTTGAATGCACATTGATGTGGGCTCCAGGGTGGAATATCTGAGCCTTTCAAAGACTGACTTGGGCATCACACTGACACTTGCTCCAAGATCGCATAATGCATTGTTGAAGTATTGCATTTCCGATCGAGCAATCGATAGTGGGGCATCCTGGATCTTTCTTCTTTTCCGGTGCTATATTGAGGATAGCCGCACTACATTCTTCTGTCATCTTGATGACTTCGGTGGTCGGCAAAGGTCTCTTTTTGTTTAGGATGTCTCTGATGTATCTTGCATAAGTGGGGACTCGAAGGGCATCCAATAATGGTATGTTAACATACAGCTTCTGGATGACTTCAATAAATCTGCCGAACTGCTCATCTTGTTGAGTCTTCCGGATTCTTCGTGGGAATGGTAAGAAGTTGACGTCACGAAAATCTTGTGTCATTTCATGTTCTTGTGGTACAACTTCTTCTACTTCTGTGTCTCTCTTCTCTTCTTGTTCTGCTGGTGCTGCCCCTAGATGTTCCACGCGGGTGTGTCCCTTTTATCTCGGGTTGATTTGCCACCTATTGTGGTTATGGCTTTGACCTGTTCATGGTTAGTGGCAGAAGACAATGTAGCAGACAACTGTACTATTTGTGATTCTATATTCTTATTATAGATAAGTTGATCTTTTATAGCAGAAGAAAAGTTAGCTATTTTAATATTTATGCTTTTCAAGATTCTATCACTAGAAGCAAGTTTCTTAGCAATATTATCATTAATCTTGGCTTGCTCTAATATCAAATCTCTTAAGGATGGTTGTTTAGGATAGTTACCTGGGTACTTACCTTGGTTGGATTGTTGTTGTTGACTCTATCCTTGCTTTTGTTGACTTGGGGTAGAGTTGTTGAGAATGAGGTTGATATCTTCTTGCGATGGATCAAACTTCACCCCCCAAGTAGTCTCCCAATTTGTTCTGTGTGTTGAATGCATCTTTAATAGCTTGACGATCCTTCTTGTAGTCGCCTCGCTGTGCGAGCCAACCTAATAGTACGTCCATCTTGGTTGATAATGCACACAGTTCTTCAGTTGTCTCCTCACTCTGATGACAATGCTGAGTATTGTCATGGGTCCAGCTTTGATTTCTTGCTATTTTCTCCATAAGTGCTTCAGCTTTCCCCGGAGTGAGTGACAGGAATGACCCTTCAGCAGTTGCATCAAGTTGGTTATGACTCCTTTGAGTTAATCCAGGGTAGAAACCTTGAAGGAGTAACCAATCTTCTATTCCATGATGGGGACAATCGGAGATGTATTCTTGATAGCGCTCCCATGCTTCTGAAATGGTTTCTTCTTTTTGCTGCTGAAAGTCGGTGATCTTTCCTCTTAAGGCATTGGTTTTGCCTAAAGGGAAAAACTTTTCTAAGAAGGCCTTTGAACACTTTGCCCATGTGTTGATGTGATCTTTGTTGGCGTAAAACCACTGCTTCGCTCTTCCCAAGAGTGAAAATGGGAACAAGCGGAGTAGTATGATGTCTTGAGCAACGTTCTTGATGGTGATGGTGCTACTAATCTCTAGAAAATTTTCAAGATGAGCACTTGCATCTTCATGTGCCTTTCCACTGAATGATATAGCTTGAACCATGTTAATGAGGCTTGGCTTGAGCTCGAACTCTAAGTTATCGGTGTTGAGTGCCGGTCTGGTGCGGATGTTCTTGGTGCTTGGTGTAGCGAACTCTCGCAGTGTTTTCTCAGCCATGGCTTCAAGAACTTGGTGTTAGCTTCTTCTTGTGCTGATTCGATTCAGATGAATGAAGTCGATTGAATCCTGTGATACCCTGCATAAAATGTAGACAAAAAAATAAGGGGTAATTCTGTAAAAGCAGAGGTACTAGGTATGATTCCATCACTAAATATGTACTTGATCTTTTTCTCAAATGCCTTTCCATTACTTCTCCCCGGCAACGGCACCAAAAATGCTTGTTGGTATTAATTAAGTGTCACTTGGTAAATTACTTAGCCACCTCTTTTAAACATATATCTCTTACAATAACTAGGTTGTCATCCCCAGCATGAATATAAGAGACATGTAAGGAAACTACCCAGAATAATACTAAGCAGTTAATATGAATGCAAGTGACTAAAGAGGGTACAAAATAAATAATCATGTCAAGGTATCTGCAAGCGCACAGATTAATTATACCATTGTAGCATTTTACACGAGTATTCCAGGGTTGTCAATTTATATTTTTACCACAGGGAGAAGGTATGGAGCCAGGCATGAGTGGATAGATTCAAGTTACATTACTTATGAATAGAATCAATCACATAGCACATACCTAAACAGGGTAAGCAGATAATAAAGATATGATATGGTAATAAAGGCTTAGATAACTTTCCAGAGAGGTGTGGACTACTCAAGTTAAAGTCAATCAAAGCATAGGATTACTTAAGAGATCAGATTCTTATGTCATTCCTAATTAATTATGTTATTTATCTACTCTAGAAAATATATAATCATGTATAGCATAATTCACTCTTCATCTATGCATCAGGAACATTATTCAGGAAGAACAAGAACAGAGTAGGTCTACCTTCATAACTTAGTTCTACTCTCTCTACATACGGGGAGTGGACTACAAAGCACTCAACGGGAGTGTCACATCTGCGATCTACCACATGACCCGGCATATAGAGCGCATTCGCAGGCAAATAATATCTAAGCACCATGCCTCTATAATATCTACCACTTAACACACTCGAGTACTGGATTAAGCGCTTTGCGAACTCATGCATAAACTCATTACCAATCATAACCATATCAAATATACTACTAGAATAAACTAGGAACATAACAAACCAAAACATAGTATTAAAATAGCATAAAGTCATAATGAGAGGTAATACAACAGATTTACCAATCTCTAGTAGACAGGTGATCCAGAATACAGAGCCGAAGGCTCAACTCTCCTTCAATCTACTATCTAGGTCTACACTAGAACTTTGAGTGTCTAACCCTAATCTCTGGTGGAGAGCTCTTCTCTTGAATTATCTGAATTGGTCTGAGAGAGATATGAAACCCTGGGGGGTCTGGAGGTCCTTATATAGACCGGTGGGATGAACTGTAGCCCTTAGATCAAACCGACTTCAACGGGTGGCTAGGATTGCGTGAAATTTCGGGATGTGGGTCCACGTCGAAACGCAGACGAAGAGGACTCCTGGGTGGATCGGCCGACCTGCAAGGGGGATCGACCGATCCTCCCTGGCTGCCAATTGGGCCCCGCTTCGTCAGGCGTGTCTCTGGTGTTCTCTAGAATATTCTTGTTCCACTTTCGCGTCGGAATTTGATATTTTGATTTGACATGTGGGTCTCCCGTGATTCTTTTTTGATTAACACCCTGCAAAACACAGATTCACCAAAACTCATGGAATTCTGTTAGTTTAAACCCTATTCTATGTTTGAGGATGTTTTTATGCCCCTTTTTCATGTCTTGTTGATGCTTAAAATTGAGCAATAACTACCATCAACAAGCTCCCTTTTATGGTGCTTCACTGAAACAGAGCTCCGAAGTGAACAATCATTGTAGACCTTACCTTGATCTAGAACCTTTTCCATTAAGACCCTCTCTACGCTATTTATCCCAAACATCTAGTTATCTTAGGACGACCTTGATTCTTAGTAGAACACTCATGTTCCCTGTGGAAATCGGTACCTTGGAATACTCCTACGTGAAAGCTACTTTGACAACCGTGCACTTGCGGTCTTACCCCCTTGCCACATTTATTGTCAACAAGTTTTCTGGCGCCGTTGCCGGAGATATCTCTAGCCTTGGTGATTGCGTTAGGAATTGTCAACAAGCTTTCTGGCGCCGTTGCCGGGGATATCTTTAGCCTTGGTGATTGCGTTAGCAATTGTCAACAATGGTGTCATGGATGCCAAGGTGGGGGAGTTCTGCAACATCACACAGGGCTCCCAAAAGATTGCTGAGTATGCTAACCGTTTCACTCGCATGATGCGGTATGCTCCCAGCGAGACTGACACACAGAAGAAGAAGATGTACTTCTTCAAGAAGGGGCTGAACACACACACCTCATGATCGCTATCTCGGGGCACTCATGCGACACGCTCCGCGAGATGATCAACAAGACGCTGGAGATGGAGTGGGATCGTCTGGAGGCTGACGCTCTCAACCGCGACAAGAAGCGTCGGTCCAAGAACACCTCTCGCGCACCGGCTTCGCAGAGGCCGCGTGCGAATGTGCCCTCGCACTCTCGCCCCCGCGCAGCTCCGGGTGCGGCACCCGCTTGAGCCGAGGTGGTAGTGCCAACGCCGCCAGCTACCACCGCCCCGGTCAAGGCCGCTCTACACCAACCACAGGCAAGTGGAGGGCCGCTGCGTCCACCTCAACAGGCGGCGCCCCTTACACCTACTTCACCTGTGGCCAGCCAGGACACAAGTCCTACGACAGCCCCCAAAGGAAGGCAGCTGCATCTACGGAGACTCCTGCCAGGCAGACTCAAGGTACCGCCTACAAGGGTACCGCTGGGACTGCTCGCAACCGCCTCAACCACCTGACGGCGAAGGAAGCTCAGGATGCCCCCGACGTGGTGTACGGTATGTTTTTGGTAAATGGAGCTAAGGCTTCGGTGTTATTGTTGACATCTACTAATGTCGCTAAATATAACTATATAACTTTTATTGTGATAGGCGAGATTAGAAGATGTATGGTAATTAATGAACTTGTCATTAGCAACTAGCCACTCATCTATTACCAACATTCTTATGCATGAACTAGGTTGTCATCCCTAATTATATAAGCTTAAGAATAAATAAAGATTTCATATATTATTCTATGTGACTAGGCAGAAATATATATATAAACTAAGATGAATTCTGTAAGCGGACAGATAATTATACCATTGTAGCATTTTACCTAAGAGTTCTACCAGGTTGTCGATTTATATTTATACCACTGGGAAGGACTAGGATAAACTTTAATCTATTATATTAATAGTGATTATATACAATGGATAAGTGACATTACCGATGTCACTCATAACAGGTAGAGGTCACAAAATAAATAAGATAAATAAAGTTGATAAGTATCGGATACGGGTCCCCCGGGTCAAACGCGCCAAGATTGTGAGAACGAAGTGGTGGAAACTTAGAGGGGAAGCAACGCAAACGTTTAAGGAGAGGATGCTAGACGAGGGGCCCTGGGAAGAAGGAGAAGATGCAGACGACATGTGGCTAAAGATGGCAACATGTGTTCGGAAGGTGGCTTCAGAAGTGCTTGGCGTGAGCAAGAGGGGCAAACAAGAAGCAAAAGACACCTGGTAGTGGAATGACGAGGTGCAAAGGGCTATTAAGGAGAAGAAAGAGTGTTTCAAGCGCCTCCACCTGGACCACAGTGCAGCCAACGTCGAGGGCTATAAAACAGCGAAGAGGGTTGCAAAGCGAGCTGTGAGTGTAGCAAAGGGCCAGGCTTTTGATGACCTTTATCAACGGCTAAGCACGAGGGAAGGGGAGAAGGACATTTATAGGATGGCTAGGATCCGAGAGAGGAAGAAAAGGGACATCAACCAAATCAAATGCATCAAGGACGGGACAGATCGACTACTGGTGAAGGATGAGGAGATCAAGAACAGATGGCGAGAGTACTTCGACAAGTTGTTTAATGGGGAGAATGAGGGTCCTACCCTTGAGTTGGATGACCCATTTGATGATACCAACAGACGCTTTGTGAGGAGATTTCAGGAAGCAGAGATCAAGGAGGCTTTGAAGAGGATGAAGGGAGGTAAAGCGATAGGCCCCGATGGTATCCGTATTGAGGTGTGGAGGTGACTAGGTGCCAGAGCGACAGTATGGTTAACTAAGCTTTTTAACCTTATCTTTCGGTCCAACAAGATGCCTGAAGAATGGAGGAGAAGCATATTAGTACCGATCTTCAAGAACACGGGGGATGTTCAAAGTTGTACTAACTATCGTGGGATCAAGCTGATGAGCCATACGATGAAGCTCTGGGAAAGGGTTATCGAACATCACTTAAGAAGAGTGACAAGTGTGACCCAGTTTGGGTTCATGCCTGGAAGGTCGACCATGGAGGCGATTTTCTTAATACGTCAGCTGATGAAGAGATACAGGGAGCAGAAGAAGGACTTGCACTTGGTCTTTATTGACCTCGAGAAGGCGTATGACAAAGTACCAAGAAACGTCATGTGGTGGGCATTGGAAAAGCACAAGGCCCCAGCTAAGTACATTACCCTCATCAAGGATATGTACAAGGACACGATGACGTGTGTTCGAACATGTGATGGCGACACTAGTGACTTCCCAATTAAAGTAGGGCTACATCAGGGGGTTAGTATTGAGCCCTTATCTACTTGCTTTGGTGATGGATGAGGTCACAAGGGACATAAAAGGTGATATCCCTTGGTGTATGCTCTTCGCTGATGATGTGGTGCTAGTTGACGAGAGTAGGGCAGGGGTTGATAGTAAGTTAGAGCTGTGGAGGCACACATTAGAGTTGAAAGGATTCAGACTTAGTAGGACCAAGACCGAGTACATGATGTGTAGTTTCAGCGCGGCTAGACATGAGGATGGTGTCGTTAGCCTCGATGGACAAGTGGTGGCCTAGAGGGATACCTTCCGGTATCTAGGATCAATGCTTCAAAAGGATGGCGACATTGATGAAGATGTTAGGCATAGAATTTCAGCCGGTTGGCTGAAATGGCATCAAGCTTCTGGCGTCCTCTGTGACAAGAGGGTGCCACAAAAGCTAAAAGGTAAGTTTTATAGGACAGCGATTCGCCCAGCGATGCTATGCGGTGCTGAATGCTGGCCTACAAAAAGACGACATGTCCAACAACTGAGTGTAGCAAAGATGCGTATGCTACGTTGGTTTTGTGGGCACACAAGAAGGGATAGAATCCAGAACAAGGACATTCGGGAGAGGGTTGGGGTGGCACCAATTGAGGAAAAACTGATTCAACATCGGTTGAGATGGTTTGGACATGTCCAATGAAGGCCTCCCGATGCGCTGGTGCGCAGCGGGGTTCTAAAGCGGGTCGACGATGTTAAGAGAGGTAGAGGTCGGCCTAAACTGACTTGGGACGAGTCGGTTAAGAGAGACCTTAAAGAGTGGAATATCTCCAAGGAATTAGCTATGGATAGGAGCGCCTGGAGATTAGCAATCAGTGTGCCGGAAACGTGACCTTTGCTTCCTTTTCTGTTTATCCCTAACTCTACCTTTCGTCTTGTGTCCGTTTTATGTTTCTCTAATCTTGGTCTCTTGTGGGTTTCATCTCTAGCCTACCCCAACTCACTTGGGACAAAAGGCTTATGTTGTTGTTGTTGTTAAAGTTGATAAGTATGATCAAGCATCATAAACAAAGGATAAACATCAAAGCCCTCTCTAGTCATAGTAATAGCTAGCCAATGGATAAACTAAGGAATTAATATCTAAGGTAATTTTATAACTACGTCAATGAATAACTCTAATTAGTGCAATTACATCTAGCAATCATTGTTAGATTAGTCCTATATCATGATCACATGTAAAGGGCATCATCTAGGAAGGATATGAAACAGAGTCATCACTCAAGTTTGCGACCTTGCCTGCTTGCCTACATACGGGGTGGGGGGTGGACTACAGAGGACTCAATGCAGCTATCACCTACGCGATCTACCACACGACCCGGCGCATCAGGGTGCACTCGCAGATAAGCAGAATACCTAGACATCATGTCTACATATCGTTCATCATCTACCCATCGATCGTATGGATAAAAGCTATACGAGCAATCACAAGAATTCAATAAGATCAAACCAACTATACTAGACATATAATCAAAATAGACAATGACTAATGTAGTCAAGAACATATGAACTATTAAGAACAATGGTTCCCTAATCATAACGAAGAATACAATAATAGAGAAAGAAATAGAACTATATTGAACTCCGCGCTCCAGACAGACGCCGGGGCTCCAGATCCGCCGAAGAGCTAGAACTCCTCTACTTCTAATCTAACTAGACTAGAACTATGAACTAGGAGGCTCTTGATGAACTATGAGGCTCTTGATGGCTTGATCAAAGACTTGATGCCTTGGATGAATGATTGTCGATTGCTCCAGGGGGGTCTGCCCCTTTATTTATAGCCCGGTGGGATGCACGTGCGCCGTAGGATCAAACCGACTTAACCAAGGGCCGAGATGACTCCTCAAAAGCGGTGGAAGAAGAGTCCAGAAGGCGGCAACAAAACCCTAGGGTGGGCGCTGCCCGGCCCCACCCTAGGGCCGGCCCCACCTGGCAGGGGTTCGGGCCCCGGTTGCTTTGGGTGCCTTCTACACTCTTCCCACGTCCCGATAATGATGTTTCCTTCGTGGTTAAGTTTTGTGTATTTTATGCTCTTTAATCCTTCTTTTATGCTTTTCTGGAATAGCCCCTGGAAAATACAGAACATGCAAAACTCGTGGAAACTGTCTGTCAAAACCCTAGATTAGTGTGTATTCATGTATCCTTTCGTGTCTAAAGTTCTAATAAAAGTTGACGTTATCCACCGTCAACAGCACCCCCAACCTTACCTGTTTGCCAGTCCCTTGGCAAACAAACTAAACCTAATTTACCAAAATATTTGGATCAGGAGTTGCTACAATGCTTTCATACTTTCCAAGTACAAATGCTTTCAAACAGAGATTCTCCTTCAGATTAGACAATAATTGCTCTAACCTTCAGACTTACCCATTTTACCTTTAACTATGGAGCTTTACAGCTTTTGCGCAAGTCTTGAGGAATTGAAAGATAGAACAATCAAGTCGAGCACTATGTAGCAAATTCTTCATAGTACCAATATTCTGGAGTTTTGCAAATTTTCAAAATAAAACTCAGAGCATAATTATATGACACCCTCAAGTCTCTTAATATGTGGTATTTATGGATCTCACTGATGCATTAAGGATGTTATGCCTTCCTATAGCTAAATATTATAGTGGAGCTCATAGGAGTGGCAATAACAAGGCTGAGCATACTTACAAGTCATATATTGCAAAGTCAAATAATGGATCCACAGAGAATCGAGGCTTACAATCAAACCAAGATGTGCATGTGCGTGGAATATGGTGAATAGGTGTATATGTGGTATTTAGTGGCTAATCCTAATTCTACTTATGCTCTTTTGAAAATAAATCTCTCTTTATGATTCGCAGGAAACATGGGCTATCTTTATTCTCTTTCTCTCTCTCTTTTTTTAGATTGGGAGGCGGGCATATAGTACCCATTGTTTTAATTGTTGGGACGCTTGTCCATCTTTTACTCCCTTTGCTTTTCATACTTTTGCAAAGCCACATGCATCCAATAAATGATTTGGAGAGATAACAATGATAAAAACTTAGAGCATTTAGTCCTACTGGGTATATTTTTGGTGTTTTCCTGCAGTGTAGGAGAAAACATTTTATGATGAACATAGATGAAAGTGGAAATGGTTGCGATTACTCATCGGATAGGAATAATGCATATGTGGCTAGAGTGTGTACGTGATCTTGGTTTTAAAAGCATGACAAGACTCTCATGAGGTATACAACAAAGGTTGACTGAACTCAATGCAAAGCAAGCAGCATAAATGTGCAAAGATTTTCCTATCTAAATGTATCATATATGGCTTTGGTAGGAATTCATACTTTGTCATAGAAGAGCTCATCATGTAGATTTTAAGTTTTCGAAATAAACCTCTAGAACTTAGTAATGCTAGGAATAAGATAAATAGCAGCTCAGACCTTCATGTATCATATCAATCAATCACCTAGGCTTACCTGAAACCTATGCCCCCACAAGTTTCAGGTTCAGAGTAAATTCTTAAGTTAAAACAATAGTTTCTAAAACTCGGGAGAATTTAAGGTTGAAAACTAGGCACTTGAAAAGAACGACAACAGAGCAACTATTCATCATCTCCAAGATAAAATTTTAATGTTCATCAATTTTAATTAATTCTAGCTTAGACTGACTCAGAACATATTATAATATATAACTAAGTGTTTATTTGGTTTTAATTATTATTTTTGATTGGACTAAAAAAAACTCTATAACTTGTGGACCTTCATGTGCCCACATATTTTTGGTATTTTTAGATTTTGTTATGATACTATGGTGAACCTTCATGTGTTTACATATTTTTGGTATTTTTTTGACTATATAGAACAGACTCAATAATCGCATAGTTATAATTACCTGATAACTAGGGGATGCTCCTCCCCCAAGCTTGATGTTTGCAATACTTAGTGTTGAATGATCCTCGGAGTGAGCTAGTTAGTGGTGGTCCTGGTGGGTGCCACTGATAGACTCTCTCCTTAGTCATAATATTGTTCCTGCATAATTATACTCCAACAAGAAAACCAAAACTCGAGGCTCGAATTTAACAAGGGGTTAGCGGTCAGCCAATGAGAATTGATTATTCTCTGGGTTGATTTTAATTGACAGATTCTACTAGGATTCTCTTTTTAGGATTTTCTTAATTTTTTATGCAGTAATCAAATATGTATGCATGCTATATATTTATATATATTTATTTTTTATGCCACCACGGAGAATATTTATTGTCATGGGGCTTAGGATTTTTATAATGCAACAAAGTAAATACAGATGCTATTACCATTTATTGTTGTTTTTATTTTTATGCCACCATAGTAAATATTCCTTCAGGGTTTGCCATAAGTGTATTCACATGGGGCTTTAGTTTTTATAATGTAGTAAATAAAGTAGTAAATATTTTTGTTGTTTTATATTTAATGTGCAAAAGTGATTATACTAATAAATGTGTTGAAACAAAATTAGTAATAAATGCTAACTTAATTAGATAACTACCATTCTGACCTTATGGCTAGGGTGCAGAATTTAAAGTCCACCGACAGGACTTAGATAGAGGAGATTACTTACTCAGCAGGTTCATCGTCTGAGGTTACCTCAGTCAATTCCTCATTTTGCGGTGGTGTAGTAGGTGCTTCTTCTTTCTCCTCCCATTTCATTTATGTCTCTTCTGCTTCTCTCTTTTCTAGCTCCAGCTCTTCCTTGTTGCTCTCTCAGGTGTGCTTCTCTTGACTCTTTATCCTTCTTCATCCATTCTTCTAATTGTGCGTGAATCTCTTCCTTCTCTGCCTTAGCAATCTGATCCATCCTTTCAGCTTCCGCTTTCCACTCACTCCAGCGTGGTGCTTGTACGGCTTCCTCTTGCTCCTTGTAGCAGTCTTCATACTTCACAATATTGCCAGGGAATTCCTTCCCATCCACAGTGAGGCTGGGTAGCCTGACGGCGGGCTTGGCGTCTTCTCCTGTTGCGTTACTTCTTGATCTGCTCATGGTTAAGAAGTGTTCTAAATTGATAGCGTACCTTTCCTGTGGGTAGGTTGAAGTGGATCTGTCAAGACCCAATGTAGATGATAGCATTGGCAGTGTAGAGGAACGATCTTCCCAAAAGAATAGGTGATTCATCGTCTCCCTGCATGTCAAGAACTAGAAAATCTGTGGGCATATATTTATCTTGAATTCTTACCATAACGTCCTTGACCACGCCTTCAGGGAATCTTAGTGATTGGTCTGCCATCTGCAACTGAATATATGTTGGGTATAGAGGTAAATCATTAAATAAATCATCATATACCTGTTTGGACATTACGTTGACACCCGATCCAGTGTCACAGATGGTGTCGGCAAAAGTGGTGTCTCTGATTGTGCATTCAATGATTGGTATACCTGGGTCTCCTTTCTTTATTGGAAATGGTTGGGGTAGCATATGATCATTTTCTGTGTTGAGAGCAGTGATTAGTTGGGCAGTTTCTTCAGGTACATGCTGGGGCTTGTTCTTCCTCCATCTTCTATTGTTCTTCTTCTTGGGTACTGGTTGTTGTTGCTCTTCTTGTTGATGAAATTGCTTCGGGGCTGCAGGAGTCTTCAGGATGCGGTTCTTGAACGAGAATCTTTCTTTCTTGTCCTTGATGGAGAGGACAATCTTGGCATGTTCCGCATAGATGATGGCCTTGGTTGTGCACAAGAATGGTCGTCCCAAAATAATGGGTGCCTTCTCATCTCTTCCTGTCTCCATGATCACGAAGTCAACTGAGACATATGATTGCCCTACTCTGATAACAGATTCTTCTAACACTCCTTTGGGATAGCAAATGGACTGATCTGCATGCTGCAAATGCATATCTGTATACAACAAAGGATTACCTAGAATTTTCTCATAAATTACCTTAGGCATTATGTTGAAACTTGCGCCGAAATCGCAGATAGCTTCTGGAAAGGTGTGACATCCTATCGAAACAGGAATGACAGGTCTTCTAGGGTCTCCCATCTTCTCAGGTAGTAAGTGATCAATCCACTGTATATCTGTATGCTCAATATGGTACTGCGTTTTATTGTGAATATCAACAAGGTTAGCAGTTTCTAAATCTTTCCGCTGGCCCGGAATCTTATCTTTCTCAAATGGAGGGACAGCAACAGCTAGCTGAGCTAATTGTGATTCTAACATTTTATTAAAGCTATGCTGATTCTTTATAGCAGAAGCAAAGGTTTCCATTCTAAGATTAATGTTTTCTAAAGCTTTATCACTAGAGGCTACCTTTCTAGACATTTGATCTAACAATTTAGATTGACCAGCAACTAAATCTCTTAAAGGTGGAAGATTGTAATTATTGTAATTATTACCTTGGTTGTTACCTTGGTAATTAACTTGTCGGGGTTGCTGATTCCATCCTTGGTTTGGCTTGTTCCATCCTTGACCTTGCTGAGGACGATAGTAGGTGTTATTGTTGATGAAGTTCACATCCTCTTGCAGCGTAGGGCAGTTGACAGCTGAATGCCCGTAATCTCCACATTCTTCACAGGTCATGCGAGAATCATTAATATGCACGACTTCCTTCTTCTCTATATCGAGCTTCTTCATGATGAGGTCTAGCTTAGCAGTGACCATGTCAGTTTCCTTAAGATGATGGATGCCTCCTCCTCTCTTGCGAGGTTGAGTACATTCTTCATTACAGCTTGGATTTGAGTCCATCTTCTCAATAAGGGCTTTAGCTTCTGGAAGCTTAAGTGACAGGAAAGCTCCTCCTGCTGCAGCATCTATGGACTCACGGGTGCTAGAGACAAGCCGGTAGAAGGTTTGCATCAATAGCCAATCCTCTATCCCATGATGAGGACAATGTTCAATATAATCTTGGAATCTCTCCCATGCTTTAGTGAATAATTCATCATGTTGCTGTTGAAAGCTTGAAATTTTTCCCACGCAGAGCATTCGTCTTGCCTGTAGGAAAGAACTTTGCCAGGAAAGTAGTTGAGCATCGGTCCCATGTAGTGTTCTTGTCTTTGTTGGCGTAGAACCACTGCTTAGCTTTCCCCAAAAGTGAAAATGGGAAAAGATGGAGTAAAATAGCATCTCTCGGTACTCCTCTGATCGTGAAGGTGCTGCAGATTCTAGGAAGTGTTTTAAGTGTGCACTTGCATCTTCATGAGCTTTTCCACAAAGCTGACTGGCTTGAACCATGGTGATAAGAGCAGGCTTGAGTTCAAATCCATTCTCCCCAGTGTTGACTGCTGGTCCAGTCCGGATATTTTCTGTTGTTGGGGCAGAGAACTCGCGCAGTGTCTTCTCAGCCATGTCTTCAAACACAGGAGCTAAATCTTCTCTAAATGTTCTTCTTCCAATGTTAGAGCTGGCTCCTCTGATGGATGAGCTTGAGCGGCAATGGGTATTATTGATAGTGACTCGAAGTTGTCCCTCGCCTCTACAACCTTCTTACTTCTAAGAAGTTTCTCTAGATCGTCAGTGAAATTGTTTGGAAGAGAAAACCATTCATTCATCACCCTGCATAAGATAAGAAAATGATAAAAAAATAAGGGTGTGCCTGTTTGAGTTAGAGATCAATCGGTAGCACAATCTTATCCATTATGTCATGTGGGTCTCCCTAGATTCTTTTCGCGTCGGAATTCGATATTTTGATCTGACATGTGGGTCTCCCTTGATTCTTTTCTGATTAACACCTGCAAAACATAGATTCACAAAAACTCATGGAATTCTGTCAGTTTAAACCCTATTCTATGTTTGAGGATGTTTTTATGCCCCTTTTTCATTTCTTGTTGATGCTTAAAATTGAGCAATAACTACCATCAACAGTTATCTTTTGCGGTGCTTGACCGAAACAGAGCTCTAAAGCGAACAATCATTGTAGAACTTACCTTGATCTAGAACCTTTTCCATTAAGACCCTCTCTACCCTATTTATCCCAAACATCTAGTTATCTTAGGGCGACCTTGATTCTTAGTAGAACACTCATGTTCCCTATGAAAATCGGTACCTTGGAATACTCTTAGGTGAAAGCTACTTTGACAACCGTGCGCTTGCGGTCTTACCCCCTTGCCACATTTATTGTCAACAAGTTTTCTGGCAGCCGTTGCCGGGGATATCTCTAGCCTTGGTGATTGCGTTTGGAATTATCAACAAGCTTTCTGGCGCCGTTGCCAGGGATATCTTTAGCCTTGGTGATTGCGTTAGGAATTGTCAACAAGGGTGTCATGGATGCCAAGGTGGAGGAGTTCCGCAACGTCACACAGGGCTCCCAAAAGATTGTTGAGTATGCTAACCGTCTCACTCGCGTGATGTGGTATGCTCCCAGTGAGACTGACACACAGAAGAAGAAGATGTACTTCTTCAAGAAGGGGCTGAACACACACCTCAGGATCGCTATCTCGGGGCACTCATGCTACACGCTTCGCGAGATGATCAACAAGACGCTGTAGATGGAGCGGGATCGTCTGGAGGCTGGCGCTCTCAACCGCGACAAGAAGCGTCGGTCCAAGAACACCTCTCGCGCGCCGGCTTCGCAGAGGCCGCGTGCGAATGTGCCCTCGCACTCTCGCCCCCGCGCAGCTCCGGGTGCGGCACCTGCTTGGAGCCGAGGTGGTGGTGCCAACGCCGCCAACTACCACTGCCCCGCTCAAGGCCGCTCTATACCGACCACAGGCACGTGGAGGGCCGCTACGTCCACCCCAATAGGCAGCGCCCCATACACCTGTTTCACCTGTGGCCAGCCGAGACACAAGTCCTATGACTGCCCCCAAAGGAAGGCAGCCGCATCTGCGCAGACTCTTGCCAGGCAGACTCAGGGTACCGCCTACAAGGGTACCGCTGGGACTGCTCGCAACCGCCTCAACCACCTGACGGCGAAGGAAGCTCAGGATGCCCCTGACGTGGTGTACGGTATGTTTTTGGTAAATGGAGCTAAGGCTTCGGTGTTATTGTTGACATCTACTAACGTCGCCAAATATAACTTTTAATGAGAGAGGTGAGATTAGAAGATGTATGGTAATTAATGAACTTGTCATTAGCAACTAGCCACTCATCTATTACCAACATTCTTATGCATGAACTAGGTTGTCAGCCCTAATTATATAAGCTTAAGAATAAATAAAGGTTTCATATATTATTCTATGTGACTAGGTAGAAATATATATATATAAACTAAGATCAATTCTGCAAGCGGACAGATAATTATACCATTGTAGCATTTTACCTAGGAGTTCTACCAGGTTGTCGATTTATATTTATACCACTGGGAAGGACTAAGATAAACTTCAATCTATTATATTGATAGTGATTATATACAATGGATAAGTGACATTACCGATGTCATTTACTCTACTCATAACAGGTAGAGGTCACAAGATAAATAAGATAAATGAAGGTGATAAGTATGATCAAGCATCATAAATAAAGGATAAACATCAGAACACTCTCTAGTCATAGTAATAGCTAGCCAATGGATAAACTAAGGAATTAATATCTAAGGTAATTCTATAACTACGTCAATGAATAATTCTAATTAGTGCAATTACATCTAGCAATTATTGTTAGATTAGTCCTATATATATAAACTTCACGACCGTGCCTGCTTGCCTACATACGGGGGGGGGGGGGGGTGGACTATAGAGGGCTCAACGCAGCTGCCACCTACGCGATCTACCACACGACCCGGCACATCATGGTGCACTTGTAGATAAACTGAATACCTAGACACCACGTCTACATATCGTTTATCATCTACCCATCGATCGTATGGATAAACGCTATACGAGCGATCATATGAATTCAATAAGATCAAACCAACTATAATAGACATATAATCAAAGTAGAAAATGACTAATGTAATCAAGAACATATGAACTATTAAGAACAATGGTTCCCTAATCATAACAAAGAATACAATAATAGAGAAAGAACTAGAACTATATTGAACTCCGCGCTCCAGACAGACGCCGGGGCTCCAGATCCGCCGAAGAACTAGAACTCCTCTACTTCTAATCTAACTAGGCTAGAACTATGAACTGCGAGGCTCTTGATGAACTATGAGGCTCTTGATGGCTTGACCGGAGACTTGATGCCTTGGATGAATGATTGTCGATTGCTCCAGGGGGTCTGCCCCTTTATTTATAGCCCGGTAGGATGCACGTGCGCCGTAGGATTAAACCAACTTAACCAAGGGCCGAGAAGAATCCTCAAAGGTGGTGGAAGAAGACTCTGGAAGGCGGCGGTGAAACCTTAGGGGGGCATCGCCTGGCCCCACCCTAGGGCCGGCCGGCCCCACCTGGCAGGGGTTCGGGCCCCGGTTGCTTTGGGTGCCTTCTACACTCTTCCCACGTCCCAATAATGATGTTTCCTTCGCGGTTAAGTTTCGTGTCTTTTATGCTCTTTAATCCTTCTTTTATACTTTTTTAGAATAGCCCCTGAATAATATAGAACATGCAAAACTCATGGAAACTGTCAGTTAAAACCCTAGACTAGTGTGTATTCATGCATCCTTTCATGTCTAAAGTTCTAATAAAAGTTGACGTTATCCACCGTCAATAGTTATTTGATTTAGGTGCTACATGTTCTTATCTGTCAACTAAGTTTGCACGAGAGCACAAGCTACCTATGACTACACGGCAGGAGCCCATCATTACTAGTTCACCCTTGGGCAACCTCTGTTGCACCGAGATATGCCAGGGAGTGAGTATCACCATTGATGGACACACTTTTCTAGCCAACCTCACCCTCTTACCTTCTGTTGGGATAGATGTCATCCTGGGTATGGACTGGTTGACCCAACACCGGGGGATTATCTCATGTTCCCCGTGGTATGTGGAGTTCACACACCCGAGTGGTCACGTGGTTCGATGTGAACCTAATGAGGATAAGGTGGTCTCAATGCTCTGTGCTCTGGAGGTCAAGATAGTGGGAGATGTACCAGTAGTGTGTGAGTACCCAGACGTGTTCCCCGAAGAGCTGCCGGGCATGCCACCCGACCGGGATGTGGAATTTGTGATTGACTTGTTGCCCGGTACAGGGCCCATTGCTAAGGGGCCCTACCGTATGTCGGTTGATGAGTTGGAGGAACTGAAGAAGTAGCTCAAGGAACTATCCGACAAGGGGTACATTAGACCCAGTGCTTCACCCTGGGGGTCCCCTGTCCTGTTTGTGAAGAAGAAGGACGGCACCATGAGAATTTGTGTTGATTACCGGAACTTGAATGCTGTGACTGTCAAGAATAAGTACCCTCTTCCTAGGATAGATGACTTGCTTGACCAACTGAGGAATGCCAAGTACTTATCCAAGATCGATCTCCGATCTAGGTACCATCAGATGAAGATTCACAGTGAGGACATACCGAAGACAGCTTTCGTCACCCGGTATGGGCAGTATGAGTTCACAAACATGTCCTTCGGACTCACTAATGCTCATGCCTACTTCATGAATATGATGAACAAGGTGTTCATGGATGAGCTAGACAAGTTTATGGTCGTATTCATTGACAACATCCTTATCTACTCACCCACCGCAGAGGAGCATGAGCAGCACTTGAGGGTAGTACTGGAGAAGCTGAGGCAGCACCAGCTATATGCCAAATTCAGTAAGTGCGAGTTTTGGCTAGAGGAAGTCGCCTTCCTTGGTCACGTACTCACTGCTGAAGGAGTGGCTGTGGATCCAGCTAAAATAGAAGCCGTAAAGGAGTGGGAACAACCCCAGAATGTAACCGAGGTTCGGAGTTTCTTGGGATTGGCCGGCTACTACAGCCGATTCATCGAGAACTTCTCCAGGATAGCCAAACCAATGACCAACGTTCTAAAGAAGGCCAAGGAATTTGAGTGGACGCCCAAATGTGAGGAGAGCTTTCTAACTCTGAAGGAGAAGCTTACCACCACACCAGTGCTGGCCCTACCAGATATTCAGCAAGATTTTGTCATCTATTGTGATGCCTCGAGGCAAGGACTTGGATGCGTCCTCATGCAGCACAGGAAGGTGATTGCGTATGCCTCTAGACAGTTGAAAGACCATGAACAGCGCTATCCCACTCATGATTTGGAGTTAGCCGTTGTTGTGCATGCCATGAAGATTTGGAGGCACTATCTGATCGGGAACAAATGTGAGATTTACACCGATCAGAAAAGCCTGAAGTACTTCTTCACCCAGGAAGATTTGAACATGAGGCAACGAAGCTGGCTGGAGCTGATAAAAGACTACAACCTGGAAATACATTATCACCCAGGGAAAGCAAATGTAGTCGCAGATGCTTTGAGCCGCAAGAGTTACTGCCATGCTATGTTCACTAAGGATCTACCACTTGTACTCTGCCAAGAGCTTGATAGCCTGCACCTAGAAGTAATACACAGAGGACAGCTGAATGAACTGCGAGTGCAGTATGACCTCGAAGACCAAATCCGGCAAGCCCAGCAAGAGTGTCCTAAAATCTAGGAGATCAGGGAGCTGATTGCGCAAGGCAAGTGCCCTGAGTTCTCAGAGGATGACACCGGTACGTACTGGTATAAGGACCGCATCTGTGCACCCACCGACGAGGCTCTACGGAGTGAAATCCTAAAAGAAGGGCATGACTCCAAGTACTATATCCATCCTGAGAGCACCAAGATGTTTGAGGACTTAAAGAGAAGGTTCTGGTGGAAGAACATGAAGGTGGACATCGCAGAACACGTTGCACGATGCGATATATGCAACCGGGTCAAGGCTGAGCATCAAAGGCCTGCCGGTTCGCTTAACCCGTTGGATGTCCCTATCTGGAAATGGGATTGCATATCCATGGACTTTATCACAGGGCTACCTCGATCCATAAACGGCCATGATTCGATATGGGTCATAGTGGACAGACTCACCAAGGTCGCACACTTCATCCCTGTCAGGACAGACTTTAGGATCGACAGGATGGCTGATCTGTATGTGTAGCACATTCTCCGACTTCATGGAGCCGCCGTCAGCATCGTGTCCGACAGAGGCACACAATACGTGTCCAACTTATGGAAGAGCTTGCACAAGGCCATTGGCACCAGACTTGACTACAGCACAGCTTATCACCCCAGACAGATGGTCAGACTGAGATGGTGAATCAGATTCTGGAAGATATGCTTCGAGCGTGCGTCCTAAAGTACGGGTCAGATTGGGAGAAGAGCTTACCTCATGCTGAGTTCTCATACAACAACAGCTATCAGGAAAGTATCAAGATGTCCCCCTTCGAGGATCTGTATGGAAGACCTTGTAGGACTCCCCTGATGTGGTCGGAAACAGGGGAGATATCGTTCATTGGCCCTGCAAAAACCAAGGATGCTGAAGAGGGAGTTGCACAAGTGCGGTAGAACTTGAGGATCGCACAAAGCCGGCAAAAGAGCTACGCTAACACTCGCTGAAGGACCCTCGAATTCGAAGTTGGGGACTATGTATACCTCAAGGTATCCCCGCTTCGAGGTACCGTCAGATTCCATGTCAAGGGGAAGCTGGCACCTCGATACGTGGGACCATATCGAATTTGCCAAAGGATCGGCAAGTGGCCTACGAGCTTGAGTTGCTCGAGGAGTTGACTGGGGTACACCATGTGTTCCATGTGTTGCAGTTACGCAAGTGACTGAGGCTACCAACGAAGCAAATACCTGCAGAAGCATTGGACGTGCAAGACACACTAGAATACAAGGAGCATCCAGTCCAGATACTCAACAGGGTTAAAAGGAGACCCGGTGCACAACCATACCTATATGCAAGGTCCAGTGGAGCAACCACACAGAGCGGGAAGCTACCTGGAAGAAGGAGTCCGAGTTACGGGTACTCTACCCTTACCTCTTTGAAAGGTATGTCACATCTTAAATCTCGAGACGAGATTTCTGTGAGGGGAAGGACTGTAACAACCCAGGTTTTTCAAACACCAAAAATCCCAACATTCAAAAACTTTTTGAAAACAAACGTGATGTTGGTGAGTGGCATGTAGAAGGACCCTATCTTAGGCTTAACATTAGTTTATAATTCAGCATGTGCATCCTTAAACAACTATGAGTTGCTTCTTATTGCGTTTTATGTATTGATTAATTAATTAAAACCTTTATTGGAACACCACTATATATATATATATATATCTCTTCATAAATATGTTTAGTGGCAACCCAACTTTGGCTTAGACCCTAAACTTAAGTGGGCCTTTCCATAGTATATTGTACCCACAACTATAATATACCCTATATTTATATTATGGCAATATGGTTGTGGGAAAAATAGAAAATAGATTTGGAAAATTAGAAAGAGGAAAGGAGAGGCAGCAGCAACCCAGCCCGGCCATTCGGCCCAACCGCGACACGCCGGCCCACTCCTTTTACCCGCGTGAAAGACCCTAGTTTGGTTTTGGTAATTGATGAAACCTAGTTACTAATCTAAGTGCTAAGTATGTGTAGCCAAGAGAAGATTAGTGATAAGAAGGAAGATGACATGAGCTCAAGTGAAGATCAAGATGGAATGATCAAGGAGAAAGAAAAGGACTTAAAGAAGGAAAGCTAGAGACTAAGGTATATTCAAATAGGGCTTTTCTTCTAGTGATCAAGACTCCAAGTGGGAGTGATCACATTTATGATAGATAGCCGACTATCAAGGGGAGAACTAAGCTATTGGATTACTTTCAAGTGTTGTAGGTTGCATCTCATGTGAATTGATCTAACCAACCTAGAGAACCTCTTTGAAAACCCTTGAAAAATGTTTGCAAAATGCTAACACACTGTGCGCAAGTGTTGAAGACCTTAAGTGTTAGCACATAGAAGCAAGGGGTGTGAAATTAACTTGAAAAACTATGTAAATGGAGTGTCGAACGGTGTAGAGGCGTAGCGTCGGACCATTTGTTCGTGTCCGACGCCAACACTTTGAACTGTGCTGATGGCGAGCGTCAGAAGCTCGGTAAACGAGCGTCGGACCATTGCCCTCTTCAGTCCAACGATGCCGAGCAACGGCAGGGTGACGCGTGGCACGCTGGGGAGAGTCGGACGCTTGAGAAAAGTCTGACGAAGTTTTAGCGATTTCAAACTCTCTGGAAGTGTCGGACGCTGAGTTTCTTTAGTTCGACGGTACTCGCGCGAACGTCTGACGGTACGCGCACAGTGAACTGAGAGAGAGCGTCGGACGCAAGTGTTTAGTCCGACGGCTCTTGTCCGACGGTTTGAAAAACGCGCACTGAGATATCTGTTGCGATCGGACGATCGACGTTGAGTCCAGCTGACAGTGGGTTCATTGTGAGCGTCGGACGTAGAGTGTTAGTCCGACGGAATTAGTCCGACGGTAGCGTCCGACGACATCAAAACGTGCTTAACGGCTGTTTCGAGTGGGGTAATGGCTAGATTTGCACTTGGGTGTGTTTATACTCCCTCCCTGGTCACTTGGTGACTGGCTTGCACACTTGGATCATTGTTATACACTTTGTTGCACTCTAGCCTCCCACTCTCTCACTAGTTCATCATCTTGATCATCCTTAGTGAGATTGAGTGATCCTCAAGTGCATTCTTGCTGTTGTTTCGTATTCTAGAGCACTTGAGAGCAAGTCTTGGTTCAGTTCTTATTCTCTTGGGACATTGCCGTGTCCCTAGACGGCTTGGAGGAGAAGAAGGTGTGGAGAAGCTTGGTGATTGTGCTTGCTCACACCGGTGATTGTGAGGGGTCTTGTGCCTATCTCGAGTGGAGAGCTGAAAGGTAACTCTAGTGAATTGCTCATGTCATTGAGTTACTTCCTCCGTGGTAGGTTCTTGTGGCGCCTAGTGTAGGCTCGGTGTTATACCGATTAGCCACTGAACCACCGGTTGAAGTCGACACAACGAGGACGTAGCGTGCTAGCAAGCACGTGAACCTCGGGGATAAATCTTTGTGTTCATATTGCTTTCCTCACCTTCGAGTGAGTGACTTGATCTTTATCCCGGTGATTGACTTCATCTCAAGGCAAAGGTATAATCGACAATCATCCCTTTCTTATCTTTGAGCAAAGTAGCTTGTTCTTTTGTCTTGAGTAGTTGTGTAGTCATTTAGCTTTTGCTAGCTTGCTTGTGTGGCTTAGAACTAAGGATTAACTAGAATTTTGTAGGTGGCTTGCCTTGGTTAGTAGTTGCTGTAGCATTGCACATTTAGCCATATTTGTTACTAATCTCTTGGCCTAAGTACTTTGTAGAAATTTTATTAGGCTATTCACCCCCCTCTAGCCATACTAGGACCTTTCAAGTGGTATCAGAGCCGTGGTCACCGTTTAGTCAAGGCTTAACATCCTTTGGTGCATTGAAATGGCTCATATCATGTTCAATCATGTTGGGGGCAAACCACCTCACTTTGATGGCACAAGCTCATTTGATTATTGGAAGAGAAAGATGAGGATGTATCTTGGCTCAATTCATGAGAAGGTGTGGGAGGTCACCGAGAAGGAATACATTGTGCTTTATCCCGCAAGCCCCACACCTAGAGAGCAAGAGAACAAACAATGTAACACAATGGCTCTCAACACCATTTACAATGGCATTGACTCAAAGATGTTTGAGCAAATCAAGGATTTGGATAGAGCAAGTGAAGTATGGGCAAAATTAGAGCAAACCTATGAGGGCACTTCAACGGTAAAGAGTGCCAAGTTGTACATGCTCAAGGACAAGCTCTCAAACTTCAAGATGGATGATGGAGAGAGCATTCCGGAAATGTTCTATAGGCTTCAAGTGATTGTCAATGATCTCAAGGCCTTGGGTGAGAAAACAAGTGATGAGGACTTCTCCCACAAGTTTCTCATGTGCTTGCCCAAGAGGTTCATGACCTTAAGAACTATCATCTTCCGAGGCGGCTTGAAGGGTGTCACTCCAAATGAGGCTCTTGGTGATGTGGTGACCGAGGATCAATACAATAAGAAGAGTGATAGTGAAGAAGTGAAGAAGGAGGATGACAAGAGCAAGAAGACCGTGGCATTCAAGTCTACCACCTCTTCTTCCAAGAACAAAGGCAAGGGCAAGAAAGTGCAATCTAGTGATGATGATGCATCTAGCCTTAATAGTGATGATGAGGCACTAGCTCTCTTTGTGCGCAAGTTTGGAAGATTCATGCAGAAGAAGGGCTATGGTGCTAGAAAGAGAAGAGATAACTTCAAAGGCAAGAATGTAGTGAGGAAGTGCTACAATTGCAAGAGCACGGATCATCTTGTGGCGGATTATCCTAATGCTAGTGATGATGAAGATGATTACAAGAAGAAAGGCAAGAAGGACAAGAAGGACAAGGTTGAAAAGAAAGAGAAAAAGAAATTCAACTTCTCTAAGAAGAAAGGTGGATCCTATGTGGTGACATGGGATAGTCATGCTTCCTCCGATGATGATGACTCTAGTGATGATGATGAGAGGAAGATATTCAAGAAGAAGGCTATGGCTTCTATTGCTATCAACAAGAAGTCTTCATCATTTGATTCATCATGCTTCATGGCTAAGACCACCAAGGTAAAATACGATGACTCAAGTGATGATGAAAAAGATGATAATGATAGTGATAGTGATGATGATGAGCCTAGTGTAGCACAACTCATGGACATGTTAGAGCAAGCCGAATATCTTATTAGCTCTAAGTCTAAGAAGTGCAAAGAATTGTCCAAGAAATTAAAAACTCTTGAACAATCCTTTAATGAGTTAAGTGCTTCTCATGAGTGTCTAAAGGAAGACCATGAGGATCTCAAACTAGCTCACACCAAGCTTGAGGAAGCTAACTCCTCACTCTTAGAGCTAAGCAAGGTAGAGGATATTGCTAAAACATGTGATGTGGGTGTAACTTGTGATCTAATGAATGAATCAACTAATGAAACACTTGTTGCAACCACACTTAATAACACTAGCTCCTCATCATCATCCACTTCTACTTCTACCTTCAATACTAGTGTTGATCCAACACTAAAAGTTGAAAATGAGAAATTGAAGAAGGAAGTGGATAAGCTAACCCGCGCATTAGGCAATGCCTATGGTGGGGATTCCCGCTTGCTACAATGCTTGGGTAGCCAAAGATATAGTAACTCTATGGAGAGATTTGGCTATGCTCCCAAGAAAGGCAAGGCGGCCTTTGTAACTCCAAAGCCTAACTTTGTGAGGAGCAATGATTGGTTTTGCTACAAATGCAAGCAAGTTAGGCATATTGAGGCAAAGTGGATCACTAACAACAAGAACAAGCAAATAAAATTTGCAAGTGCTAAATCTATTAGGCTTGATTCTTGTTACATGCTTACCAAGGATGAGAAAGGTGTCAAAGTCAAATACATTGGTACACCTAAAGAGAGCCTAAGGTTGAAGGGTATATGGGTACCAAAGGCTTTCGTTGCTAACCTCCAAGGACCCAAACAAGTATGGGTACCTAAAAAGCATTGATTTGTTTTGTAGGTGAATTACAAAGCCGGAGAGAGGCATTGGGTTCTTGATAGTGGGTGTTCTCAACACATGATCGGTGATTCAAGATTGTTCAACCAAATCAATTCTAGTGGCAATGAATATGATAGTATCACATTTGGGGATAATAGCAAATGCAAGGTCAAGGGTCTTGGAAAGATTGCAATATCAAATGATTTAAACATCTCCAATGTGCTATTAGTTGAGAGTTTGAAGTTCAATCTATTGTCGGTGGCTCAACTTTGTGATCTCGGTTTCAAATGCATCTTTGGTGTTGATGATGTGGAAATCATTAGTGTGGATGGATCAAATTTGATATTTAAGGGATTTAGATATGAGAATCTCTATCTAGTGGACTTTGGTGCTAGAGAATCACAATTGCCAACATGCTTACTCTCTAAGTCAAGCATGGGTTGGTTATAGCATAGAAGGCTTGGTCATGTTGGAATGAAGCAATTGAACAAACTTGTGAAGCATAACTTGGTGAGAGGCCTTAAAGATGTTGAGTTTGAGAAGGACAAGTTATGTAGTGCATGTCAAGCCGGAAAGCAAGTAGGCAACACTCATCCTAAGAAGAGCATGATGAGCACATGCAAACCATTTGAGTTATTGCACATGGACTTGTTTGGATCAACTACATATACAAGCATTGGCGGCAACAAGTATGGTTTGCTGATAGTGGATGACTTCTCAAGATACACATGAGTTTTCTTTATAATTGACAAAAGTGATGTTTATGGTATCTTCAAAACTTTTGTCAAGAGAAGTTGCAATGAATTTGAAACAACCATCAAGAAGGTGAGAAGTGATAATGGTAGTGAGTTCAAGAACACAAGAGTTGATGAGCTTTGTGATGACTTAGGAATCAAACATCAATTCTTGGCTAAGTACACACCTCAATCAAATGGCCTAGTTGAAAGAAAGAATAGGACTCTCATTGATATGGCAAGATCTATGCTTAGTGAGTATAATGTGAGTCAATCTTTTTGGGCCGAAGCAATCAACACGGCATGCTACTACTCAAATAGACTCTATTGCCATCCTATGTTGGAGAAGACTCCATATGAGATCTTGAATGGAAGAAAGCCAAATATTGCATATTTTCGGGTGTTTGGTTGTAAGTGCTACATATTGAAGAAAGGAGCTAGATTGAGCAAATATAAGAAGAAATGTGATGAGGGATTCTTGCTTGGTTACTCCACCACTAGTAAAGCTTATAGAGTTTGGAACTTGGGAAGTGGTCAACTTGAGGAAGTTCATGATGTTGAATTTGATGAAACCAATGGGTCTCAAGATCAAAATGAGAATCTAGATGATGTGAGTGGACCTCAATTGGCCAAGGCTATGCAAGAAATGGACATTGGTGACATAAGGCCAACTCAAGTGGTTGACATAGAAGATGACAAAGATCAAGTGCAAGTTCCATCAAATAATCAAGCTAGTGACTCTCAAGTGTAAAATCAAGATCAAGCTAGTTCCTCTCAAGCAAATCAATCAAATGCACAATCAAGCTCAAGCAATCAACCTCAAGTGCTTCAACCCACAAACATTGCAAGAGATCATCCTTTGGACCAAATTGTTGGTGATATTCAAAAGGGTGTGCAAATAAGATCAAGACTAGCATCATTTTGTGCTCACTATTCATTTGTGTCATTTGAAGAGCCGGAGAACATTGAGAAGGCATTAAAAGATATTGATTGGGTAAATGCTATGCATGAAGAGCTCAACAATTTTGAAAGAAATGAAGTTTGGGAATTGGTAGAGAGACCAAAGAACTACAATGTCATTGGCACCAAATGGGTATTTAGAAACAAGCAAGATCAAGATGGTGTTGTAATAAGGAACAAGGCAAGATTAGTGGCACAAGGGTACACTCAAGTAGAAGGATTGGACTTTGGAGAAACCTATGCTTCGGTTGCAAGATTGGAAGCAATAAGAATTCTTCTGGCATATGCTTGTGCTCACAACATCAAGCTCTACCAAATGGATGTCAAAAGTGCATTTCTTAATGGATTCATCAATGAGTTAGTATATGTTGAATAACCACCCGGTTTTGAAGATGAGAAGAAACCAAATCATGTGTACAAGTTAAGAAAAGCACTCTATGGTTTGAAACAAGCACCAAGGGCATGGTATGAGAGGCTAAGGAATTTTCTCCTCTCTAAAGGTTTCAAGATGGGCAAGGTTAATACCACTCTATTCACCAAGAAGGTTGATGGTGACTTGATGATCATGCAAATCTATGTTGATGACATTATCTTTGGATCAACTAGTCAAGCCTTTTGTGCGGAGTTTGAAAAGATGATGGCTAATGAATTTGAGATGTCTATGATGGGTGAACTCACATACTTTCTTGGACTTCAAATTAAGCAAATGAAGAATGGCACATTCATAAGTCAAGGCAAGTACACAAGAGACATGATCAAGAAGTTTGGAATGCAAGATGCAAAACCAATTATCACTCCCATGGGGACTAGTGGAAGCTTGGATGAAGATAAAAGTGGCAATATGGTTGATCAAAAGGCATATCGGTCTCTAATTGAAAGTTTGCTCTATGTCACCGCATCAAGACCGGATGTCATGTTTAGTGTGTGCATGTGTGCTAGATATCAAGCATCTCCTAGAGAGAGTCATATGAAGGCCGCAAAGAGGATATTGAGATATTTGAAGCACACTCAAGATGTTGGATTGTGGTATCCCAAGGGTGCAAAATTTGAGTTGATTGGATATGCCGATGCGGACTATGCCGGTTGCAAGATAAATAGAAAGAGTACATCGGGCACATGTCAACTCTTGGGAAGATATCTTGTCTCATGGTCATCAAAGAAGCAAAATAGCATATCACCCTCCACCACCGAAGCCGAATATATTAGTGCGGGGAGTTGTCGTGCTCAAATCTTATGGATGACGGCAACTTTGAGGGACTACGGAATTAACTTCAAGAAAGTGCCATTGCTTTGTGACAATGAGAGCGCTATCAAGTTAACTCAAAATCTAGTTCAACATCAAAGAACCAAGCATATTGATGTGAGGCACCACTTTATCCGGGATCATCAACAAAAGGGTGACATTGACATTCAAAGTATTGGAACCGATGATCAATTGGCCGACATACTCACCAAGCCACTAGATGAGAAGAGGTTTTGCAAGCTTAGGAATGAATTGAATATTCTTGATTTCTCCAATATGAGTTGAGATCATCCCCACACATATATGACATGTCTCTACTTCAACAAAGCAAGGTAAAATTGTTTGGCATAACATTCATACTTGCTAGGACTTGTCTAGAGCATATAGGCATACATACGTAGGAACATTCATAAAAACAAATGTTTTGATGTATATATGCTACCACTATTGTTTTACTTGCTTATATGGCCTAGTGGTAACATATGACATGTGTATGTGCTTGATCTCCTAGTGTTCAATCTATTTCATGAGCTCTAAGTGTATAACTTAACATGGGCAAGATAACCCCTAGTGGCGTGAAGAAGCTTGTCCTTGGATCAAACCTAGTTATATATCTTAGGCAAGTGCACTAGATTGAGCCTAAGTGAACAATAATCTCTCTTTCCAAATCAAATGAACTTGCCTAATTTCTCTTCACTAAAATTGCAATTGTTGACAAAGGGGGAGAGAAAGTTACAAAAGAAAGAAAAAGAAAGAGAAAGAGCGATGAACCATCATTAGGCCGATGATGGGAGAGCAATAGGCCAAAGGAAAGGGGTAATTAAAATTTTGAAGCACACAAGTAGGGGGAGCAATCACATATGCAAGTTGTTGCATTTGGATTTGCATTAATCATATGATTACTCATTGCATTTGTATTTACTTTCTTATACATGCTTGTGTGGTGTATTGCTAGTAGTAGCATTTAAATGATGATTTGATCAACTAGCATGTGTAGGGGTAACTAGTTGGTCGTATTTCTTCAAGTGGTAACTAGAGCTTGCTTATAATGTGATCTTACGGTATACTCTAGTATTTGTGACCTTCTGGTTACTAAGGTGCTAAGGATGGTGTACATGGCAACTCCGATGGTATCACGCTTCAAACGTCCATTCTATGCACCATTAGCATAATTTTGATAGAATTACTCTCTATTCAATACATATGTGCTAGCTTTCAATCCAAACTCGATGCACATATGTAGGGGGAGCCAATACTACCAAAATAGAAATTATGATGGTTATCCAAATCCTTTCATGATCTACTCATGGACAAGCATGATAAGTTCAAAATCTTAATGCATATCTCTTTTGTAAAAAGGGTTGTCATCAATTACCAAAAAGGGGAAGATTGAAAGACCCTATTTTGGTTTTGGTAATTGATGAAACCTAGTTACTAATGTAAGTGCTAAGTATATGTAGCCAAGAGAAGATTAGTGATAAGGAGGAAGATGACATGAGCTCAAGTGAAGATCAAGATGGAATGATCAAGGAGAAAGAAAAGGACTTAAAGAAGGAAAGCTAAAGGCTAAGGTATATTCAAACAGGGCTTTTCTTCTAGTGATCAAGACTCCAAGTGGCAGTGATCACATTTAGGATAGATAGCCGATTATCAAGGGGAGAACTAAGCTATTGGATTACTTTCAAGTGCTCTAGGTTGCATCTCATGTGCATTGATCTAACCAACCTAGAGAACCTCTTTGAAAACCCTTGAAAAATGTTTGCAAAATGCTAACACACTGTGCACAAGTATTGAAGACCTTAAGTGTTAGCACATAGAAGCAAGGGGTGTGAAATTAACTTGAAAACTCTATAAATGGAGCGTCGGACGGTGTAGAGGCGTAGCGTCAGACCATTTGTTCGTGTCCGACGCCTACACTTTGAACTGTGCTGATGGCGAGCGTCGGACGCTCGGTAAACGAGCGTCGGACCATTGCCCTCTTCAGTCCGACGATACCGAGCAGCGGCAGGGTGACGCGTGGCACGCTGGGGAGCGTCGGACGCTTGAGAAAAGTCCGACGGTGAGCGTTGGACGGAGTCCGACAAAGTTTAACGATTTCAAACCTCTCTGGAAGTGTTGGACGCTGAGTTTCTTTAGTCCGACGGTACTCGCGCGAACGTCCGACGGTACGCGCACAGTGAACTGAGAGAGAGCGTCGGACGCAAGTGTTTTGTCCAACGGCTCCTGTCCGACGGTTTGAAAAAGTGCGCGATGAGATATCCGTTGCGATCCGACGATCGACGTTGAATCCAGCTGACACGTGGCTTCATCGTGAGCGTCGGACGCAGAGTGTTAGTCCGACAGAATCAGTCCGACGGTAGCGTCCGATGACATCAAAACGTGCTTAACGACTGTTTCGAGTGGGGTAATGGCTAGATTTGCACTTGGGTGTGTTTATACTCCCTCCCTGGTCACTTGGTGACTGGCTTGCACACTTGGATCATTGTTATACACTTTGTTGCACTCTAGCCTCCCACTCTCTCACTCGTTCATCATCTTGATCATCCTTAGTGAGATTGAGTGATCCTCAAGTGCATTCTTGCTGTTGTTTTGTATTCTAGAGCACTTGAGAGCAAGTCTTGGTTCTGTTCTTATTCTCTTGGGACATTGCCGTGTCCCTAGACGGCTTGGAGGAGAAGAAGGTGTGGAGAAGCTTGGTGATTGTGCTTGCTCACACCGGTGATTGTGAGGGGTCTTGTGCCTACCTCGAGCGGAGAGCTCAAAGGTAACTCTAGTGAATTGCTCATGTCATTGAGTTACTTCCTCCATGGTAGGTTCTTGTGGCGCCTAGTGTAGGCTCGGTGTGATACCGATTAGCCACCGAACCACCAGTTGAAGTCGACACAACGAGGACGTAGCGTGCCGGCATGCACGTGAACCTCGGGGATAAATCTTTGTGTTCATATTGCTTTCCTCACCTTGGAGTGAGTGACTTGATCTTTATCCCGGTGATTGACTTCATCTCAAGGCAAAGGTATAATTGACAATCATCCCTTTCTTATCCTTGTGCAAAGTAGCTTGTTCTCTTGTCTTGAGTAGTTGTGTAGTCATTTAGCTTTTGCTAGCTTGCTTGTGTGGCTTAGAACTAAGGATTAACTAGAATTATGTAGGTGGCTTGCCTTGGTTAGTAGTTGCTGTAGCATTGCATATTTAGCCATATTTGTTACTAACCGCTTGGCCTAAGTACTTTGTAGAAATTTTATTACCCACTAGCCATACTAGGACCTTTCACCGCGCCCGCGCATACCGCACAGACACCTCGCGTACACGGCCCAGCATGGCCCAGTTTGGCGGCCCGCTCGCGCACACGCGCGCGCCTTCTCTTTCGCCGAGAGCCGCTGACAAGTGGAGCCCACCTGTCACTTTACCCCCACCTCCTATTTTCCTTCCCCGCAGTGCAGAGGCGCACGACGCGCCGGTCTCGTACGACGTCACATGCCGCCCCCGATCCGAATTTGAATGTGGGAAGCCCAACCACTCACGCACTCACCCGCACCTCAAAGCCCTAGATAGCCACGACAGATGGCCTCCACGTACCCCAGACGCGCTGTCCACTGTCCACCGCCGTGCCATGGCCGCAACTGCCTATAAAAGAGGCAAGCCCGAGCCCCAGCGTCCCCTCCAACCACTCCGCCGCCACTCTGTGGCCACACCACTTTGCACAAGACCAAGAGAGAGGGCACAGTGGAGGGAGGAGGAGCCCGATGGCCAGGGAGCGCCGTCCGCTCTGCCTGGGATCACCGACGAGCTGCCGGATGTAACAGAACCGACCAATTTATACGAGCACAAGTACAGCGACAGCTGTTTTCCCAGCTATCAAGCCACACTTGAGCCAATATAAACCCGGTAGTCCGTGAAATCTCGAAGGATTTCAAACTTTTACACAGTACATACCCCAAGGATCGCAGAAACTCAGCAGTACACATACACATGATACATAGATTCGCACATATTTCAAATACATCAGAGTACAAGATAAACTTTTACATAAAAGTTCAATAGCGGAAACGAAATCATTTTACATAAGCATAATTTCATAATACAGTGCCAAGTGTCGACCAGTCACAGCAACAAAGATGAGACAGATAACATGACCTTGCCCAAGGTTTAGTCTTCCTCTCCCGAAGGATAGAAGTAACTCTTTAGTCAACCAAGCATTCCTCCTGCAACATTGGGAATAAAACCCTGAGTACTCAATTGTACTCAGCTAGACTTACCCGACAGGAAGTAAATAAAAAGACTCTCAAGGATATGCAAGGCTTATTTGGTGGAGCTCAGAGGATAGCAACATTTTTGCAGAAAAAGCATTACTACAATAGTTCCTCAACTTATAAGTTTTAGATGTGATTCAGCTTCGATTTCAGTTAAGCTATTAAGCTAAGGTTTGCAGCTATACTAAACAATCACTTGATATTATAGCAATCAATAAAACCATATGATTTCCGATATCCACAGATATCAACCTCATCTCACCAATAATCACGTTCAAGTTGTTAACCTCTACCTCACCAGAAGATCAGTTCAGTTTCTCACTAACCAGGAGAGATGGCGATTCGAATCGATTGTACCAGCTGGCAAATATGCCAATCACAAACCCTGTCAGCCGAGCCACTGGCTTCTTGGGCCACCGTTAAATCTTTCTGAGACATAATATGTATCGCGGGCTTGGAGGGGACCATATTCTCAGAGACAAACCCACTTCCAGGATGCATCAGGTCCCTGACCTGCCCTTGGTAAGATGGTGTCTCCGCACATCCTTCCTACCTCCAGAATATGTCTGCCTTATCACACCCAATTCCCGGCTCAGAAAGAAATACTCGGCTTCGCGGTCGGAACGACTTATCCGGCCAGCTATGTGACGACGTCTTTCAATCTCAACTGATGTCTGGTGGCCTCAGTCCTAGTCGGCCGCAAGCAGCACCGAAGTCAACATGACCCAGGTCATGCAGCTCCCCGCTACCTAGCCTTGATTCTCTCATTATTTCATTGTGGCATGGTGACACATATAGCCAACCATGTGGATCTCGTCAGTCACCACCTACACTCGCGGATGACAGGAAATCACCCGACTTTCTCGCGGATGACAGGAAATCACCCGACTTCTACCGGTCTAAGTAGGGCTAAGCATAAGATCGGTCACCTGTCTAGTAATAGTATCAGGTTCACATATATAGTAGACAAGGTAGATATGCAACAACGGTTTCAAACCAACTCCTATACTTTAATGCACAAACATACGATTTATTAAAGACCGGTGCATTTATAAAAAGAGATAGGTGGAGGCTTAGGGATGCTCCGGGGCTTGCCTAGGGTTCAGCACTAAGTTAGTGTTTGTTAGATGACACTTGTTCGACGAGCATTTCCCATCCAAGCACTTGATTAGTCCTTCCACCTTCGTGATTAGTCCACCACACCGTCTTGTGGTTAGTTCCATCACCATGTCCTTCACTCCACGTGTTCATCATCTATCGTACCTAAATGAGATGCACAATACACATGTATGAATAAGAGAAAGTAATACAAGACATATTAATCTAGCATCACTAAACCATGAGCTAACAATGCCACCAAGCAAGACAACATGAAAGCAATCATAATCTCACATATGTATTTTAAGGACAGCAGGACAGTAAGCACAAGATTTAACCATAACTGAAGCTATATACATCCAACCAGGGTGATCTAAGCCTTTCTGGAAAGCTATTGAAATTGTCTACAACTTTGGTATTATCCTCTTTAGATGATTTAATTCATATAAAGGTCAAACAACACAAAGAAGACAGCTCTGTCCAGACTTGGACAGATTCTTTTCTCCCAACTCAAACAATCATAACTAGAGATTTAGACCACCAAAAGGGATGATCATAGACAATTTGGAAAGACATAGAAATATACTACAACTGATCTATTATCATCAAGAAGTGATTCAAAGCATAACTCAGTCAAATAATGCAATCAATCAGATCTAGACAGAAAATTAGCAAAACCTGACAGCAGTCATCCAAAAGCCATAACTCCTAAACTATTAGGCCTATGTACAAGAAATTTTAGGACAAGCTAGATATAGAAGTTGGCTACAACTTTTATATAGAACACATTTACATGCAACATCATCTTGATTGGTAAAACATCCCAACAACAGAGACTACACCTGCAGCCATTTCAGCACATAAGCAAAACAATATTAATTTGATTTCTATCAAAGCATACCTATACTTATGAACTATTGTAACAGAACCGCCTAAATCACGTGGCCCACAGGCACCTGTCATCGCCACTAATGACATCTGACAGCCGGGCCCGTGTTCCAGATGATCTAGGCGGGCTCTGCCGGGCTACATAAGCACCCTTATTCTCCGACAGGATCCCATTGCGAAGCCATTACAGGGTTACAACATTTCATAATAAAATACATCAGAGTAAAGGTGCGGAAGACTTTATAGTACAAAGGTTACAAATCAGGTGTTCAAATATAAACTCAAGTACAGTTATTACAATCTAGACCTAAATAGAGGAAGCATCAGGGTAGCAGATACACATAATAATACGGACCCTGCCCAAGGGCCCAATATCATTCATCATCAGTTCCTTCACAATGAGCATCCCGCAGCAGGGAGCAAGATAGACCTCCGGCTGCTGACTTCCTGCAACAGGGGTTAACAAACCCTGAGTACTAAGGTACTCCGCAAGACTTACCCGACGAAAAAGGTGTAAAATTAGACTCAGGAATGCAGGCTGAGGGGAGTCAAGGTAAGGCTATAGCAAGAGTTCAAGAGTTTTACGGAAAAGCATTACTATCCTATTTCAATATTTCATCTCAATATTATTTTAATCATAACCATAGTTTCTTATTCCTTTTTATATGTCACATCCTTTCAATTGCTTAATCATTCTCAAAAGCACCTAGTTTCGAACCACTTTTCGGTGTAAGTTAGTGGATCAAGTCTCCATTAACCGAGGAGCAACGTCGATTCGAATCCAGAAAATACCCAGCTGGGGATCTCTATCCACACTGCATATGTAGCACTTAATTAAGCTTGCATATACCAACCCCGCCTACCACGGCTTTTCATACCCCGGAACCGGTCCTGCGCCACCCGAGAGCACAGTACTCCTCTAGTCTCCAGGCACGCCGGCCACGAGGGTACACGCTACTCTCGCCATCTCTCCACTCCCAGTGCGTGGTCGTCGGTTCCAGCAGTAGAGCCACCGGAGTCAGAGGCTTCCCGTAGTACGTGGCTAGTTGCAAAGTCTCGATCCAGCAGGCTGACAACGAACGGTCCCTAAAACAGTTTTCCGTTGGTTACCATGCATTGGGACTCTAACCCAAGTACAAGATAGCCGAACGGTTCCAAATCCGTGCCCGTCGGTGACAAGACATGGGAACGCCGCCACATGTGCACATCCATCCGAACGGACTTCCTTTTCATTTTTATTTTTCCGGCGGCGGCAATGCATCGGGACTCTAACCCAAAGTGCAAGGCCAACCGAACGGTTTCCAATCTGTCGATGACAATACATTGGGACTCCAACCCAAGTGCAAGTCACCCTGCACGGTTGTAAATTCATATTTATCTCTAGTATATCATCATAGCTCAGAAAATAGCGTTTTATGCAAAACTAACTTTAAAGGCAGAGCTAAGCATTTTCAAACATTTTCATTTTTAAAACAGGTTGCGGGGTTATATATCAAGGCAGGTCATGCAGCAAATAGGTGACAATCAACTCCTATCAACCTGATGCAATTATTTAACTCAAGGTGATAAAATTTTTAAAACATAAGGAAGGGCTGAATGCACCGGGGCTTGCCTTGGATTGCGTGGAGTGTCGGATCCGGACCAGTACCACAGATGTCAAAATCCAGAACGACCTCGAGAACAATCTCCTCAGTGACTGCCTTCACTCTTACCTCCGGTTCCTCGGTCACTATACGCATGCAACGATGAATGTTTCAATGCGATGCAACATAAAATGACAAATGTAAAATCCCAGAATAAATAATGCCTAATTCAAGCATAATTGTACCTCATCACTCAGTCATAACCATACTAGACTAAGGTGCCCTAGGTCATAAGGGTGTTTGACCTAGAACTACAATCAATCCAAAATCCACATCAAACCCTAATCACCAAAATTTCCTATTTATTTTATTAATCAATTAACTAAGCATATAATTAACACTTAATTAAATTATTTCCAATTGACCTCAAACTTCACAAACAGATAGATCTTGACTTATAACAGTGCAAAATAAATTTTCATGATTTTTGGAATTACAGAGAATTAATTAAAAATGCCTAAAGTTATATTTTTGATTTAATATACTGATTTTTAAATACTATTGAAAGTGTTCAAAACCTATATTTAATATTTTTATAAAATACTACACACTACAGAGAGTATTCACAAAAATTTCCATAATTTTTGGGGCAGTATATTAATTCTCACAAAAAGATTAAAACACAGAACTATTCATTTCAAATATTAATAGAAAACCCTTTGGAAATTTCCGAAAAAATAAAACGCCAAACTGGCCCGGGTCGGCCCAACAGCACGCAGGCCGGCCCAGCGTGGCCTCTCTCTGCCCCGCGCCACTGATGAACGGGCCCCGCCCGTCAGTCACTCCCTCTCTCCCCGCCTTTCTTCTTCCTCCCGCCGACTCCCACACACGCGCGCGCGCGGCGGCTCTGCGCCACCGGCGCGGCCGTGCCAGCGGAACCGACACTGGAGATCAACACTCCGACGAGCTCCCCACTAGCACCCGCACCCCAGCTACGGACTCCGCACCGCCCCCCGGCCTCCCGAGCTCGACCGAGAGCGGCCATGGCGGCTCACCGCGGCAGCGACTCAACTTCCGAGACCTACGGATCATCACAAGCTAAACCGGCGACATCGAGGGTACCACAGAGCTCACCGAGATCATGAATCACAGGTGGTTGAGACGGAGAAGGCTCGGAACGACGAGCTTGACGGTGGCGGTCGGAAACAGCAGGTCGGACTCGACGGCGACCTCCCGTTCCGGCGAACCCTGAGCTCCAAACAAGAAACCGTCGCGCACATGAGCACCACGGCGAGACACGGGACGTAGAACACACGTGTTATCGGAGAGAGGCTCACCGAGACGAGCTGTCCGCGTCGAGAAGACCCTCGGCGGCGCTCGGTCGGTGCGGAGGAAGAAGCAGCAGCCACGCAGGACTCCGGCAACGTCAAACCTCAACAAGTGGCTCAGGCGGTGCGCAAGGAAGTTGGCTAGCTGGCTATGGGATTGAGAGGGTGGAGTTGGTCGGAGCACGACCAATTTCGCCGATCGGTAGTAACGGTCGCCGGTGAACCGAGGAGAAGGAAAGCAATGGGAAGTGCTCGTCGCCATTTAAAGCTACGGACGGGGAAAGGGATAAGGACGAGGCGTCCCGGGGCCCCCCTGCGGCGCACCACGCGGCGGTGCCCCGGCCCTGGCTGGCCGGACGACGGCCGGCGCGCGGCGCGACACGCGCTTACGGCGGAAGCAGGGGTCCCCCCCAGTCTACTGTAGCTAGGGCACCTAGGTCAAATGCTATTTCATCCAATTGTGCCATACCCAAGCTGAATCAGAGCATGGTCCAAAAATAAAATTTGTGGAGAATTTTGTGTAGAATACTTTTGCTTTTTGAAGTATGTTCAAATTCGGTCAAATTTTCAATCTACAGAAAAGGGGGTAAAAAGGGTTTTGAATTTCAAAACTGAAATTCTAAAATTACTTTTAATTTTCCTCAACAACTGGAAAAATGGTCAAAATAGAAGTTGTTCCTTTCAGTGAGATTTACAACTCTTATTAAGGAGGTTTTGTCAAATTCCTAATATTTTTGAAATTGAGGTTTCAAATTTAAATTTAAACATAGTAATTTGAGTTTAATTTGAATTTCTGGAACATAACTTCAAAATCTCCAAAAATAAAAGTTGTTCCATTTTAAAATCTCTACAACTTTCATTAAGACATTTTCCTCAGATTCAATATAGATTTTGAATTAGGGTTTTAGGTCCACCCTACGGCTTAATTTGATTTATATTTAATTTTATTTTTAACTTTTGATTGGGGACTTAATTACACAACCAATGAAATCCAATCACTCTAGAACCCTAAACACAATCATATGCAAATGATCAAATTAAACATGATGACATGTCAGTTTAATTATGCAGTAATACCAGGGGTATTACAACTATGGACATAGCTCCAACCATCATAACATGATCTATAACACTCATATCAGATTAAGACATGGTAAGAAGTCATAAACAACATGCATGTGTTTATTTACCTCCAATCTCCTTCTAAATATTACATAAAAGTCATTTATTTAATTATTTAAGTCATGTGATAAACATCTCAAATAGACACCAAATTTTTATGATAGCTAGGTGATAACAAATCATGACCAAGGTTCAAATCTTACATGCTCAGGTTTCATAATTTAATTATTACAAAATAAACAAATCTATAATGCAATAAAGCATTGGAGAGCAAGTTAAATCCAAAACTCAATAATTTATGAAACCATATGGCCCTATTATTATTGCTCTGGCTAACACAATATTATACAAGACCAATGGAGCACTATTTTCTATTTTTACATACATATATTATTTATAAAGCATTTAAATCTACTTAATATGCATCAAAGAAGATAAATCAACAACTCAGTCATACATGCACCATAAATCATGAAATTTTAACCATACATTAAACATCGTACATAGAGTCTACAATTAAATTTTCATGTCATTTGGAGTAATATAAATTGAGATACAAAAATAACAAGCAATTCAACCATTTATTTCCTATTTAAAAAGATTAATGTGAAACACCAATAAAACAGTAAACAACATATATGTTTTATATTTTTATGAGCTAGTGCATGTCATTAGAAGACTAACAAAATTGGAATCACAATTATTGGACATATATTTCTCAAATTATGGCCAAAAGCAAGTTAATACATTATATAAACCACTTTTCAAAAACTATTTTATACAGCGTAACAATAAACATGCATGGCACAAATGATGGATCTAACATGCAGAGGACTTCAATAAAAAGCTAACAAAACTCGTTTCACAATTTTTGGAGCTACCAAACTGGAGATATGCATTTTTAAAGATCAACAAAAATCTGAGATGCATTAGTCTGGCATTGCTCTCTGGTGGGGCCCACTGTCATAGAGAGAGGGGCTGTCTTCTTCCTTCTGCTCATTCGAACGAAACACAGAGGGAGTGGATGACGGGGTGGTGGCCGGCTTCGGCCGGTCGGCTCCGGCCAGCAGCGGCAGGGAGCGGCTAGCTGCGGCATGGCGGAGGAGAGGCACCGGTGACCGGCTAAAGCAGGCAGCAGCACACAGCAGCAGCGAGCAGCAGCTTGCGGCACACAGCAACGGCAGCCTGCGGCACCGGCGACGGCGCTTCGAAGACGGCAGCAGCACGAGGAGCGGCTGAGCCCTACTGAAGCTTTGCGCAGGGAAGAAACGACGACGAGATCCACAGGAACCAAGAAACGCAGGGAGGAGGGAGAAGCAGCTGCTCGAGTAGCAGCCATGGCGGTGCTTCACCCGCCGGCCATGGCAGTGCCGCTCTGCAGACCGACGCAGAGAGGGATAGGGATGGCAATGGAGGAGCTGAGACGTTCCAGAGGCGAGAGAGAGGCGCAGAGAGGAACTCGGGCGCTCCATAACTGCAGCAGGGCGAGGAGATGGAGGTGGAAGCGGGCGACAATGGTGGCAGGGCGCTCTGAGTTTGGGCAGCACGCGTCCATCTTTGCAGCATTTCGACGAACACGTGGCAGGCAGCGGTGTGGCAAATTGGGCGGCTGATTTCGGCATATTCCCTTTGGATTCCGACATTGGCGCCAATACAGAAGTTATTGTCCTCTGATTGCTCTATAATTTGTATTAAGGGCGCTTAGCCGTTAGCAGCTTGGTTCAGCAGGTAATTAAGCTCCAAGTTGATGTTGTCAACAGCTTAATTATGATCAAGGATCAAGTGGCAAACTTGTCAAACAGTCTCGGATTGGTCCCAAATTTTGATATGTTGCGCTCCAAGAAGTGTGCAACAATTTACCTTTTGGGTCCAACTCAAGTTACTTAACGAAATTTGGAGAACACGAGAAGGCCATGAAATCAACACCATTTTCAGACTTAGAATTAATTCAAACTTTGGAATCAGCTTTTCCTCTATATTGTATCCACTGTTTGAGGCACTTAGAGATTGAATCATGAGTTGGTCCAAAAATAACAATTGTTGTACTCCAAAATATCTCCAACTTTCATTAAAGGTCAAACTTCATACCTTGCTCACAAATAGTATTTCCACTTTGGTCAAAGTAAGATCATTAGAGAGCTCAATTTGGAGATTTAGGCCAACTGAGGTATTTTCTTGACATTTGCTCAACATGAAACCTTCATGACTTTTGTTGTAGAGTTCAAATATAGTTGTTTGGTCAAGGTTGCAAGGTTTGGTTGGCTTTACATGCTCATGTTCACGTAGTCCTGCAATCCAATCAAGCAGAGGGCTTGTCATCTCATGTGACTATCCAATTTAAATCTTCATGCAACTTCTCCAATGATCAAGGTAGATGGAGATGAATATGAAATAGTGATTAGGATCATTGATTGAAATAACTTGATTAGGTCCACACTCACTGGTTAGCTCGTGACTAACACCTGGGGTGTTACACCGGAGAGGGAGGAGGAGTGCGAGGCGTCTTCTTCCCTGTTGCGGCTCTGCACGGCACTGCTACTCGACTACATGGCCACGACTCGCCACTGTACCGCCATCCTAGCCTCCCCGAGCCCCACGGTGAGCCTCCCGTCTCCTTCCCGTGCGCCACCGCGTTCTCCCAACCTGGGAGAGGCAAAGGCGCCTCTTTTCCCCACCACAGCACTGCACGGACGCTAGGACATGAGGACAAGCACAAGCTGGCGATGTCGAGCCCTTGCGGCTCAGGAACGCCTCACCAAGCACACGCGCGAGAGCACGCACGCCACTGTCACATTCCGCCATGGCGTGACACCGTCCCAAGCTCCTCCGGCTGCCTCGTTCAACAAGGAAGAGCTGTCGAGCCTCACCGCGGCTACGTGAAGTCACCCGTGTGGCCAATCGCAACCAAAGCGTCACCTTTTTGCCTTGTGGGTGGAAGCCGAGAGCTCGCCGGCGTTCCGTCGTGAGCACCATCGCTAGCCGCGTCGTCGGCACACCTAGACCGTCGAGAACGGGTTTCCCGTGACTCGGAGCACGGCTAATTGAGGAAAGGCACCACTTTTGGGCCTCGATTCCATGTCGAGGTGGACCGCCGCCGTCCGTCACCGTTGGGATGCCGCGGTCAACACCGCCAGCCGTCGCAAGGACCGCAGCGCCCTCTCCGAGGCCACCCATGGCATCACCGAAGCTTAGGAAGACGCACTCACACCCCTGAGGAATCTCGAGACGCCACGACCGCCTCGCCGCTGCCACCGTACTAAGCACCACTGCCGTCGAGACTGCGCCGGCCAAACTGGTGGCCAAGAACCCGGCCTTTAGCCCTAAAAGTGTTAACTGGATCCCTAGGAACCCGCCGAGACCCCTGGCTGGATCTCGGACCGTCGAGAGGGCCCAGAGGGGCGAGCTCGCCACTGACCAAGCACCGCCACGCCGTGCAGAGAGGAGGGAAGGTGTAGGAAGGAGGGAGCACGCACTCCGTGCGCCTGGTGCACCGTGAGCCAAGTGAGGGAGCGGATGGATGAGCTCGGTCCACCACGGACCGTGCCTTTGGTCCACTGCACCGCACACGCCAGACCACCGTGGGCCGGAGCCTGTAAACCGAGCCCTATAGCGGGCGAGCTGGACCGGCCCAAACTGACTCATATCCAGCCCATCTTGGCCCACTCTGAGCCCAGTCCGCGTTGACCATTCACCGGCCAGCATTGACCATTGACCAGGCCCACCTGTCACTTACCGCGCAAGAGCCGACCAATCAGACACTGCCACGTGTCACTCTAGGAATATTCTGGTATCTTTTCTTTTTTTTCAAAATATATTTTTAAACTTCAAAAATTCATAGAATATTCATACGAACTCAGAAAAATGCAAACGAGATGTCCAATTTTTTCTAAAAATGAGCTCTAGGTCATAGGCTTGTGTATGGGTGCATTTGGGTCTTTTAAAGTTCTGTTGTATCTTTGTGAGCATCTATAGGCGTCGCTTACGCGACGGTTACGTCTCGCTTTCAGCCCCGGAGGATCAGGAGCTTGAAGAGGAAGACCCGGACTACACCGAGGAGCTCGGAGATGACCTGACTGCAGGTGCCACCATCCACCCAACCCCGTAGAATCCTATTAGGCATGACATGATAGCTGCTAGTGCTGTACTTTCTGGCATTTTTATCTTGTGCTAAGGTAGAATTGCTTGTTGGCCTTTACCTTGTCGCAACTTATCCCCTGCTCACCCGCTGATAGGGTAGACATGCTTAACTGCCACTACTGCATAAATGTTACTACTCCACTATTCACTTAATACTGCTAAAAATGAAGAATGATCTGTTTGGAATGTGACTAAGGCACGGAGTGCCAAAAACCTGATAACTAATCGGGGAGATCTTGGCGTGAGTCTTGGGTGAGTAGTGAGGGTCGAGTCGACTGGACAGGATCTATGACAAGCCTGGGAGGCAAGTCATGATAGGGGAGTGTGACCTAGGCATTCCCCATGTGAGGTACCTATGGCTGGTGCATGAGACCCTAGGTGGGTTTGAGGATGAGATCCCAAAGAGGAGACTCTCTGTTGGACGAGGCTTCGGGATAGGGGTATCATCGGGGTAAGCTGCGGTTTGACCCCAGAGAGGGAAGACATCCCGTCCGGTCACCGCCTAGGAACTGTTATGTTGAGAGAACCGGGTTGTAGGATCCTTCGTACACACCACTCGTTCCGGAATGGGCGGGATCTGGGAGGTCAAGCTCCCCAGAGCATTGCCACTGCTATTGGGATGTTAGGTGATAGTGTAGGGAGGTACGGGCTGCGGTCCACACCCTCCTGAGACAGCGATGTACCCCTAGGGGCCCGGTACATCATCTCACAGTCTTAGCGTGTCGGAATTCGTTCCGGGGTGACCTAGGGCTGAGTGATAGAGTGGCATTTCCCCGGATGGGCGGCGGCCCAGTATCGGCCTAGGCGATGGCCATCGCCGATGATGGCGATCTTGTGGGTTTAGGTGTACAAACTCTGGGGAGTTATGATCTATACGTATAGCCACGTCCTCGGTCATTGGACATTCCTACTCTCTACGCTTCCCTCGACTAGTGAGATGGGTCCCTTATCTTCTTTTCCCCTAGGTTTGGCAGGTCCGGCAATCGCCGTTGAGGCATGTGATGAGAGGGAGTCGTCCTTGCCGCCTAGAGAGTGTGAGTGTGGTGAGAAGTGTTGGAATGGGAGAATGTGTGGAAGATAGGTTAAAACTAGATTTTTGGATGATAAACATGTGATTGTTGCTATTGTTACTACTTAACTAAACATGCCTAGGAAAAACTACAGCCATATATAGGCCTTTTTCTCTTCCTTTGCATCTTGCATCCACTCTCCACAAAGCAACGCAAGCATAGGGTGGTAGCCGGTGGCCAGTACAAAACTGTACTGAAAGTTGTTAATTAGGACCGGAGGCCGACTACGACTTCGAGGACGAGGACCAGGAGGACTAGGGCATCGTCTAATGCTCAAGATGGTGGAAGGATCTTCGGCGTACCGCTTCCCTACGGCTGTTTCATGCTGCTACTCTGATATTTTCGCTGTATCGGCGATGTAATAAATAAATTTGAACCATTTGTGTATTATGCACTCGTGTATGACTTGTGATACCAGATGTTATCAGATAATGTGATGGAATGATCTTGTGGACCGTCACATTATACTTCGTATCTGAGGATTTCCCTTCGAGTAAATCGGGATCATTACACAAATGAAAAGTACTCACAAAAGGAAGCTACTCTTGACCTTATTTGCACACCTCTACTAATATCACCTACAATTTGATCTAGAGGATGGTCTCTTGCAATATGAGTTGGTAGAAGTACTTGATTTGAACTTGCATCTTGGACTTGATCTTGATCTTGTGCTTGAGTTTGGGAGTCACTTAAGCTTGCTTGATTTGCATCATCTTCCACTTGCACACTAGGAGGGATGGCATCCTGGTCTTCATCTTCTTCAACTTGTCTTGGCCTAATATCATCAATGTCCATGTTCTTCATAGCATCAACTAATGGAGGTCCTCTTACATCATCAAGATTATCCTTTTCATCTTGTGATCCATTAGTCTCATCGAACTCAACATCGTGGACTTCTTCATCTATCTTGTGTGCCTTGTTCCATACTCTATAAGCTTTGCTTGATGTTGAATAACCAAGTAAGAAGCCTTCATCACACTTCTTCTCAAACTTTCCCAATCTAGTGCCTTTCTTCAAGATGCAACATTTACAACCAAACACTCTAAATTATGCAATGTTAGGCTTTCTTCCATTCAAGAGCTCATAGGGTGTCTTTTTCAACATTGGATGACAATAAAGATGGTTGCTAGTGTAGCAAGCCGTGTTGATAGCTTCGGCACAAAAGTCATCACTAACATTGTATTCACTAAGCAATGTTCTTTCCATGTCAATGAGAGTTCTATTCTTTCTCTCAACAAGACCATTTGATTGAGGAGTATACTTGGCCAAGAATTGATGCTTGATACCTAAATCATCACATAGCTCATCAATTCTTATATTCTTGAACTCACTTCCATTATCACTCCTCACTTGCTTCACCCTAGTGTCAAACTCATTTTGGCTTTTCTTGATGAAAGATTTGAAGATTTCATATACTTTACTCTTGTCAATGAGAAAGAAGACCCAAGTGTATCCAGAGAAGTCATCAACTATCACAAAGCCATACTTCTTTCCTCCAATTCTTGCATAAGTGGTTGGACCAAACAAATCCATATGCAATAGTTCAAGTGGACTTGATGTACTCATCATGCCTTTCTTAGGATGTGTATTCCCAACTTGCTTTCCAAATTGACAAGAACTACACAACCTATCCTTCTCAAAGTGCACATCTTTCAAGCCTATAACCATGTCATACTTCACCAATCTTCCAAGTTGCTTCATTCCGACATGTCCTAACCTTCTATGCTACAACCAACCAAGACTTGATTTGGAGATCAAACAAGATGAGAGTTTGGCTTCACTATCATTGAAATCTACCAAGTATAGGTTCCCATATCTAAATCCCTTGAAGATCAAGTTGGAACCATCCACACTCACAATCTCAACATCATCAATACCAAAGATGCACTTGAAACCAAGATCACAAAGTTGTGCAACCGACAATAAGTTGAAATTGAGAGATTCAACTAGCAACACATTGGATATACTCATATCATTTGAAATAGCAATCTTACCTAAACCCTTCACCTTGTCTTTGCCATTATCACCAAATGTGATAGAATCAAACTCTTGATTGCCACTTGTGTTGATAGAGTTGAACATACTAGACTCTCCAGTCATGTGTTGAATGCATCAACTATCAAGCACCCAATGCCTTCCTCCCGATTTGTAATTGACCTACAAAGAGTAAATCAATTGGTTTTAGGTACCCAAGAATTCTTGGGTCCTTGGAGGTTAGTGACCAAAGACTTAGGCACCCAAATGGATCTTCTCCTTGGGTTGCCACTTGGTGTACAAATATACTTGGCTTTAACACCCTTTACTCCTTTAGTGAGCATGTAATAAGAATCAAGGCGAATTGAAGTCGCACTAGAAAATTTGACTTGCTTGATCTTGTTGGCCATGCAATATTGCTCATTATGCCCCACTTGCTTGCATCTTTGGCAATACCTACCATTGCTCCTCACAAAGCCAGCTTTGGGGGTAGCAAAGGCGGCCTTTCCTTTCTTGGGGGTATGTATAGCCTAGTCCCTCTCTAGAGTCACTAAATCTTTGGCTACCCAAGCACTTTAGCCAGCAGGCATCCCGACCATAGGCATTGGCTAAGGCATGGGTGAGCTTGTTGACCTCCTCCTTGAGGTTCTTGTACGTTTTCCAACACAAGTGAGGACTTGGAGTCATTAACTTTAGGTGAAATAGGAGTGGTAGAGCTATAAGAAGGGTTAGTGACAACAATAGTAGTAGAAGGAATTGACTTGTCACTATGATGAACCCATGTCACATGTCTTGATGGATGTCCTCTTCTCATTTTTTGCCACTAGAGAGGAATGAGCTATCTCTAGCTTGGAGTGAGCTATCTTGAGCTTCTCAGTGGGCTTCCATTAGCCTCTCATGAGATTTCAAGAGCTCATCAAAGGATTGCTCAATGGCTATCTTGCCTTTGAGCAATTATTTGCACTCCTTTCTCTAGGCCTCAATGTAAGTGTTGGCATCATCAAGCATGGACATAAGCTCATCACATGAGAGCTCCTCCTCATCACTCTCATCATCGGATTGTACCTTGGATGACTTGGCCATCAAGCATGTGGATGGAGTGTCGAAGAGAGATAGCTTGTTGTTGAGAGCAATGCTTGTCATAGCTTTCTTCTTGATGGTTTTGCTCTCATCATCACTACCATCCTCATCGGTAGAGGCATCACTATCATCTCAAGTGACACAATATGATTGTCTCTTCTTCTTCTTCTTGAGTGTCACATTCTTGTTCTTCTTATCCTTCTTGTCCTTCTTCTTGCTCTTCTTCTTCTCATCATCACTATCATTGTCATTGTCACTATTGTGAGGACAATCAGCAATGAAGAGATCGAGGCTCTTGCACTTGAAGCACCTCCTTGGCTCTTGCTTGTTCTTGGAGATGAACTTCTTGCCTTGACCATAGCCCTTCCTCTTCATGAACCGCCCAAAATTGCGCACTAGAAGAGCCATAGCCTCATCATCTTCATCATCACTAGAAGTGGAAACATCTTCTTGCTCAACCACCTTTGCCTTGCCCTTTCTTTTGGATAATGTAGCTTTGAGAGCTACACTCTTCTTCTTCTTCTCCTCAACCACCTCCTCATTATTCATATCTTGGGTGATGATCTCACCGAGGATTTGGTTGGGCTTCTTTGTGCTCCTCTTGCTAGCAATGTCTTAATGATAGCAAACCTTGGGGGAAAGCACCTCAAGAACTTATGAGAGAAGACCTTGTCCTTGATGTCCTCACCTAAGCTCTTCAAATCATTGACAATCACTTACAACCGGTTGAACATCTCCGGCACACTCTCTCCTTGGCGTTCTTGACCTCTTGTGTGCCCTCATATGTCTCCTCCAACCGCTTCCAAATGTCATGAGCCAAATCAAGATCCTTGATTTTCTCAAATACATGAGATTCAAGAGCAGTGTAGAGTGCATTGATTGCATGGGCATTGCACTCTATCTTCCTCTTGTCGGCATCGGTGGGAGCTTGTGGATTCTCATACTCAATCTTTGTCTCCGCTGCCTTCCACACCTCAATGTGCATGGTCATGAAGTGAACTATCATCTTCCTCTTCCAATGATCATAGCTTGTCCCATCAAATTTGATTGGCTTCCCCAACACATTGATTTGAGCCATTCTTCACCACAAGGATGTTAAGCCTCAAATGGTGGTGACCTCGGCTCCGATACCACTTGTAAGGACCGGATTGGCTAGGGGGCTGAATAGCCTATAAAAATCTCTACAATGCACTAGACCACAAGTTAGTAATTTAACAAGCAATGCTACGCACTAGCTCTAGGCTATCCTAAGCAAGCCACCTAACAAGATATACCACTCACAAGTATATGCACACAAACGCAAGAAACCCTCACTTCGTTCCAATAGTGAGAGCACCTAAACAAGTGAAAGAGCGCAAGAGAGTAAATGATCGAGGAAGCTATACCACCGAGGAGAGTAGAGGTTGATCCAATCACCGGGAGAAGATGATCAATAAGAAATCCAAGAGATCAACCAATGGAAAGCCAAAATATCCACTCGAAGGTGTAGAAGAGAGAACACTCGATTTTTTACTGAGGTTCACGTGATCACCGTCACGCTACTCCTCGTTGTTGCACCGGTGTTCCTTGGTGGATTGTGAGCTAGGCTTCACACACCAATCCCTGACCGGGAGCCGCTCACCAACACAAGAGAAGTGGCTTTCAACCACGAGCAATCCACTAGAGTCGGTTTTGGCACTCCGCCGGGGAATAACCGTAAGAACCCCTCACAAACAACACCTCGGTGTGGGCTTGAACAATCACAAATCAACCTCAACACTAGAATCACCTCCAAGCCGCTAGGGACACGGCAATATCCCAAGAGAATAAGAACTTAGCGAAGGCTTGCTCTCAAGTGCTCTAGAATGCAAATCACTAGCAAAGATGCACTTGAGGATCACTCAACTCACAAAGATGATCAAATGATGAACAAGTGAGTGAGTAGGAGTCTAGAGAGTTCTCACAAGTGTATGGCAATGAATAAAATGTGCAAGAGGGTTACCAAATGACCAGGGAAGGACTATAAATACCCCTAAGTGCACTCCTAGCCGTTGCCCACTGAAAAATAGCCGTTAACACCCTTTTTTCTACCGTCGGACGCATAGCGTCGGACTAAAGGTCACGGTCCGACGCTCGAATTATCGCCACGTGTCAGCTCAGATTAAACGACAGCCGCTGATCTCCAACAGCTACTGCTCGCGCCACTTCAACTACTCGTCGGACGCAACAACCGTCGAACTAAAGTCCGCCAACGTCCGATGCTTCTAGAGAGCACATAGAGAGGAAAACTTTCATCGGACGCTGTCTGACGCTTGGCGTCGGACTAACCAGCACAGTCCGACGCTCTGAACAGCACTCGCCACGCATAGTGCCAGGGCGTGAACTCGCCACGCCAAGCCATCGAACCGTGAACCCATGGTCCGACACTCAGCTCATGTGCACCGTCGGATTGTCCGACTCTCACAGTAGTCAGCAGGCCAGACTACCGTCGGACGCTCGCGTGTTAGTCCGTCGGACCAACGAAACGAAGAGTCTGACGCTGTGCTATTTTACACCGAGAGCTCCAGAAATGCTCGGACGGTGTCCGACGCTCACCGTCGGATCTCGCCGTCCGACGCTTTGACACAGTTAGACACAGTACTCGAGACCGTTGGACCCTCTGTTGGCGATAATTATTGTATGATTTTACCCGTCAACTAAACATGAAATAAGGGTATAAAAGCAGATACCACCATAGAATAGGGTTTTAACTGACAGAATTCCACAGTTTTGGTGAATCAGTGTTTTGCAGGGGATTATACAGAAAAGAAACAAGGGAGACCCACATGTCGGATTAAAATAACAAATTCCACCGCGAAAGGAAATCAAGAACATTCTAGAGAACACCAGAGACTCGCTGGCAGAAGCGGGGCCCACTTGGCAGCAGGGGGGATCGGCCGACCCACTGCCAGGGTCGGCCGACCTGTCAGTGACTCCCCTCGGCCACCGCCTCGACGTGGACCCACATCCTGAAATTTCACGCAATCCTAGCCGCCCGTCGAAGTCGGTTTGATCCAAGGGCTACGGTTCATCCCACCGGTCTATATAAGGACCCCAGACCCCTAGGGTTTCATATCGATTCAATCATCAATCAGTTCAATCTAGTTGTAGAGAGCCAGAAACCCTAGAATCATTAGAGCTTCACCATCTAAAGCATAGATACATAGGTTAGAAGTAGAAGAAGGCGAGTTCTACTCGAGTTCCGGATCTGTCTAGAGCTAGAAGGCTTCCTGAAGCCATTGTAAGCTCTCTCTTGTATCTTAAACCTCTTTTGAGTGCTTAAAATAAAGTTGATTGACATTATTCTACTATTGATTATGTTCTCAATTATGCTATTCATTGCTTATCTAGATTGTATACTTTGCATAGTTAGGATGCATTCATATTCATACATAGGTTTGTATAGCGCTTATTCATTGACGTCATGGGTGGGTGATGAACAACATGTAAGCATGGTGCTTAGATGTGATTTGTCTGCAAATGCACCCTATATTTTGGGTTCTGTGGTAGATCGCGGATGTGACACTCCCGTTGAGTCCTTTGTAGTCCACACTCCGAATGTAGGGGGAGTAGGAAGTTATTATTACTTTAGAAGGCTGGCTATGATCTTGATCTTCCTTAGTAATATTCCCTTAAGTATGAATATGAGGTGTCTTCGCCATGATTGCTAGTATAATTGCACCAATCTAATATATCTTTGATAGTATAGTTAGAATGACTTAGGATATTCTTATGCTTCAACCCAATCCATGCTAGTGCCTAGATAGGAAGTGCTCTAAGTGATCATTATTATTTTGACTGATTGATGGGATTGATCATTATGCTTATCATATACATTATTATTGTGACATAACCCCTGTTCTGAGAATAAGGGTCATGCATGGTTATCTCCATATTTGCATATGCATATGACATCTATCTATCCACTTGCATCCCATTTATTGCCAACCCTTTCTAGTGGTAAAATATAAATGACAACCCGGAATACTCCTGGTAAAATGCTACAATGGTATATATTTTATCTGTGCGCTTGCGGATACAATATAATATATTTCAGTCACTTGCAAGAATAAGAGATCTTTTAGAATCATACTAGGGATGACAATCTAATTACTTCTAAGAGATAGAGAAGAGTTTAAGTGATATGTAGACTAATCAGGTTGCACATTAATTTATACCTCCCATCATTTTTAGCGCCATTGCTAAGAGTAGAGTCTAACTCTATTTTTAGTGGTGACGTTAGAAATACCAACAAGTATTTTTGGCGCCGTTGCCAGGGAAGGAGTTGGCATACATAAGATGTCGATAGATCATATGCATAACACCAAATATGTTGAGAAACCATATAAACCTTACTCAAACAGGCTCACCCTGTCCTTGTTTACTCTTTGTGTAGCTTATGCAGGGTGATGTATGAATGGATTTGACCTTCCACAGAATTTTGTTGAAGATCCAGAAACTTTGATCAGGAAGACCCAAGCCAAGCTTAGGAAAACCCCAGATCCTCCGCCGGAAGACATCCGTACAAAAAGAAGTTAGACACCAGAGTTTGAGGCTATGGCAAACAAGAGCCTTCGTGAGTTCTATTATCTACAACCTAAACCCTATGTTGATGTCTATTCCTTATGTTCATCCCCAATTGAGCAATAAAAGACATGAGCTTGCCCAAGTTAGAAGTAGAAACCCATAGTTATCCTCCCTACACTCCTATTATCTACAACCTAGATCACCATAGCCATATTATCAACACCCTTGACTACATTATAGCCATAACCTTAGTTGCAACACCACCATCTTTATTGCATCACTACACCCATCATTGACTACCACCTTTTAACCTACTTTTTACCTTTACTTATTGACTATCCCTGGTTAAGTTAGATCATAGTTAACCAAGCCCGTTTCCCTGTGGATACAATATTTAAGACCCTCCGGGTGAAAGCTACAACGGTATCAGTGCGCTTGCGGATTTATCTCTGTGCACTTAAAAATTACCAACAAGCTTTCTGGCGCCGTTGCCGGGGAACAACCCTTTTATTTTTACCATGGATTCCACCCCTATTTGCAAATATGGGGCACCCACTAGCACCAGCCACAGGCCACCACAATCTTCAAAACCTATCCTAACGCCTTCCTATGAGCTGCACCCATGCTTTACACAACTGATTCGGGATCAACCCTTCTCGGAAGAAGGCGATGAAAACCCATACTCTCACCTACGGGAGTTTGACCAGATCTGTGCATGCTTGCATATCACTGGCATGCATGACGAAACCTTAAGATGGAAGTTGTTTCCGTTCTCTTTGACGGGAATAGCTAAACAGTTGTACAAACTTTTAGGCAAGTAGAAGAAGAATCCCTTCCTATCTGTGAAGTTGTCAGCCTTCGCTTAGAGGTTCTAACTTTTAGGCAACTAGAAGAAGAATCTCTTGATACATCATGGGGTCATTTTAATGAACTCATTATCACTGTCCCAGACCTTGCTATTCCAGACCCTATACTCATTCAACATTTTTACATGGGTCTTAGCAAGAAATCTAGGGAATCACTTGATGTAGCCTCTAGAGGATCTTTTCTTTATCTATCTCTTAATGAAGCAAGGATTGTCCTTGACGAGATCAGTGGACACATCACCTTCACTAGCATTCATGATAAATTCCTAGAGGAAGAGAAGGACTCATCTCCCGAGCAAGAAGAGGATATTTCGATAGCCAAATCACAATCATTCCAATCCTAAGATTTGGCTATCCATCCTGAATCATTAGTATCCCAAAATCCCCAAGAGAAAGAGAAATTCCACTTTTGGAAAACTCTTTTGAATTTGAGGGCAACCTCAATAATTTTGGGAGGACAAGGAACTCTTGTCCACATAAGAGACATCCAAGTGATCATATTTCAAATCCTCTTATGGAAGAGTCTCTAAGAAAGCGTCATTTCATAGGACTTTGGGAAGAATTCGAGGATGGCATGTCTAGTGATGCCATAGAAGGAGAGCCAAGCCAATTAGAAGCCAATCCTATCTTCTCCCCTTCTATGCCCACAGTAGATGACTTATCTGAACCTATCTGTGAACCCATCCTTGATCCCAATGATCCCTCTTGTACTCTCTCTCCTAAGACTCATGATGATCCTAGAAACCCACTTAGATATCCAAAGCATAGGAGTCATCAAGACCACAAGGAAGATCAAGAAGAGCTACAACAATGGCAAGAATGTGTTGAATGGATGGACAGATACGAAGCCTTATGGATAGAATCCATACTTGGTTTAGATCCAAATGATGAACTTATAACTCATCCAAGTATGGAGGCCCTAGGCGAGATCAACCTGAGAGACACCCATCCAAAGGAGATCTTGGACAATGAAATGTCCAATGAATGTCTTAGGCATGGAATGAAAGAGACAATGTTTTTACCGATAGACATTAATGAAGAAACACCCTTGGAGATTGAGACAGATGATGACATCAGTGAGCATGGAAGTTTTTTCATAAGCACCTCATTAGATCCGTGCTCACAAGAGCAAGCTCCTGAGTCAACAAGTCTCTCTATCATTGCCACACTTAAGATCTCCAACCCCCTCATTCTACCTGTCCATAGAATTTTGAAACGGGTGGTTGTAGATGCATATGTTTATCATAAACATTGCAAATCTCGAGGAGTGAATCTTGAGGTAGGTATATAGAGTTTGGTGTTGGAGGGGAAAGCACTTCACCAACTTGATGTCATTAGAAGGTTTTCCAAGAACAAACTTGAACCCTTTTTGCTGTGATGTCTTCCTTCAGGTATTATTGTCACTAACCATTTCAGGACTAAAGCAAAAAAGGATGAAGGATGACCACGTAAGGTATGTACAACCAATTATCATGCAACATTGATCACATCCATCCAAACTTGATTTTTGCCTTACAAAATTCAAGCTTGGGGGATGGGCTTTTCTGAAAAAAAATCCTATACCATGTTGCTAATTCATCTTGCTTGTCATTACCTTTCAATCATGCTTTTTTATCTCCACTTGAGTAAATCTCTTTGGTGCTATCATGCTACCTTTATTTGTTATAGTATGCTAAGGTTTGGAGTAGTCTCATACACCTTTTAAATTAGGCATGGTGCTTAGTTTAACCTGTTTTTATGAATTAAATTAAACATGGTGTTTAGTCTAATTCTTGAACCAAAAGGGTGTGTTGATTTTACTTTCAAAGGCTTTTAAATTAAGCATGGAGCTTAGGTTAAAATGCCTTCCTGAATCAAATTAGACGTGGTGTCTAGGTTGATTTTTGAGCTGATAGTATGCTGTAGTAGATACTGGATATTTTGTTAGACTAACCCCTGCAGGAAATTCTCAAATCAATCTGGGAAAGTCTAGAGATGAACACATCGGAGATGAAACAAGACATGAAGTCCAACGACATCGCACATGGAAGACACAACTACTGAAGGGGATGATACAAAGAACATTTAATGCAAGGGAGAGGTCCTGCTCAAGACCTAAGAACCAGGAGTCATCGTCGTCCGGTTAGAGCATAGAAGGAAGGCCAACCGCTCTCAAGATGATCTGACCATGGCCTTCCTCCTCTCAACCTCCCATCACTCAGACACGCTGGTTTGCAATCCCTCTACTCACCATTACCTTATCTCTATAAGTTTGATTAGTTCTATAAATTTGATATATGAAAATCAAACTTAAAGACAACATAAAATCAATCCTCCATAGAAGAAGTAATGGTGAATCATAAATGATCTATGTTCAAACAACTTCTCTACATCATAAAAAGTGACCTTTAGCTTTATGACAACACTATCCCTGTCATTACTTGTATATTCCTTCGGGTATGTGTTGTCTACTAATGCTTTGCAGGAATAGAACAATGAGAGAAGCAAAAGGTCTGACAAAACTCAAAGGAAAGAACAAAACGATACATGCCACTCATGAGCAAGACACTAACTCCTGCCCAAGCAGATACATAGTGAAGCAGTGAGGATGATCAATTCGGTTCGGGCTGAATACGATCACCTCCTTGCATCACCACACCTGCCAAAGCTAGACGATCCAATCGTGCCAACGATCAAGTGCAGCAGAGGATCTTTCACAAGACCTTCTGCAACATTGAATCGAGTATCAACATAACGGAAGAGATGGCAGACCAGACGTTCAAGTTCCTAGAGAGAATTCAACATCACTACGTCCCCTCTGACTTCTTGGAAGAGGAATAGTACGATCCACCAATTGTACTTGGAAGACCGTTCATCCCAACGTCAACCAACACCCAAGGATGGTTAGGCAAATTATGAAGGAGAAGTTGTAAGGAGTAATGAGACCCCTACATCAGAAGATAAGAAGAGTGAGGAAGAAGAGACTGTGAAGGATCCCCAACTTCAACCTCAACATCAACACTAACTTCACCAACCAGAGAGGAATGGAGGAAGGAGGAGTCACCTTCCAGCACATCATCAGAGGTGCAACCAGGGTCACCATCTCAACCCGATGATGCACCCGGCAAGAATGAATAGACCAAGAGTCCTGTTCAAGGACTATAAACCACCGAGCCTTCGCCAAAAGGTAAAACTGGTACCTATCCATATTTATTTTTGGCATTGCATTAATATCTTAGAAGTTGCATATTTATTTTCCTGCATTAAAAAGAAAATAAAAATATTTATTGCTTTGCATAATAAAATCTAAAAGCCCCATGTGACTAATCTTGTGGCATGGCTCATTCACTGTGGTGGCACAAAAATAGTTTGCATGCATTTAGGATAGACTTTTGCATCATACTTACTTTCTGCATTCATAAACTTAAAAACCTCAAAAATATGGGAGCACATGAAAGTCCACACCTTTTATAAAAAAACCCAAAAAAAAGGGCACACGAAAGTCCACTCATTAAGGGAACTTTCTGCTAGAAATTTTACACTAACCATGGAGCGGTATTATCCTAACCCCTCTCCACGAGATTTGGTATTCTTGTTGGCAATTGAGTTTCACAGGACAATACATGATCAAAGAGCTAGTCAACCTGGCGCCCTTACGCTGCCGGTACACCTGCTCTAAGAAGGATCACTCAACTTCAACATCACGATCACGCCATCATCCAACTTGGGGGAGAGCACCGTCCACTTAATCCAGCTAAATATAAGCTTCTCATCCTATTACTGTACTATATTGCTTTCGAGTGTGTTAGCTAGTGAAAGAAAATTTCAAAACCAAATAAAGATTTGCTTAGCTTGATTAGGTTTGCTTAGTTTAGTGAGTTTGCTTAGGTTTGAATAAAATGCTTATAGAAGTTGTTGCCCAAATAAAATGAACTCCATAGATCAACATCATGCATGAAATTTGATAAGTAGCACCCCACTATGATTTCACATAACACTTAGTTTTCAACCTTGAATCATCCCAAGTTTTAGACACAACCATTTTAACTTGAAGATTTAGACACAACCATTTTAACTTGAAGATTTACTTTGAACCTAAAACTTGTGGGTAGCAAATGCTTGATCTAAGTCTAAGTGATTGAGGGATAAGATATGCAAAGTATGAGTTGCAATTTATCTTGTTCCTAGTGAAACTTGAATTCTGGAGATTTATTTTTAAAATCCTTAAAACCACATGATGAGTTCCTATATGACAAGAGCTTTACATTCCTACCACAGCCATACATGCTAGATTAGAAAAAACATACACATTATGCTACTTGCTCTGTTTTGAGTTTAGTCAAGCTTAGTTGATACCTTAGGAACTTGTCATACTTTTACAATCAACATCATGTGCACTCCACCCATAATGCACTACTCATATCTGAGTAGGCACATCCACATTCCATCTATTCCACCCAGAAAGTTTACTCCTACACTAGGAGGAAACACCCAAAAATATACGCCATTGGTTACCCTGATCATGCTCCAAAGTTCTTATTGCTATCTCTCAAAAGAAAAAGAAAAAGGAAAGTACTGTTGCAGAGAAGAGGCATGTGGCTATGCAAAAGAGTGAGATGAGAAAAAACAATGGGTACAAAGATGCCCGTCTGAGAGGTAAAAATGGACAAGTGTCCGAATTATCAAAACAATGGGTACTTTGATGCCCGCCTGAAAAAAAGGAAAAGAAAGATAGCCCATGTTGTCCTGCAGCACAATTCCCTAGTGCTGAAAAAAAGAGTGATGTTTTCAAGGAGTAAAAAGAGTAAAATTAGGATTAGCCACCACAAATATCCACCTACCACCTCACATGCGCATCTTGATTCAATTGTATGACTTGTTTCTTTGGATCCATTGTTTGACTTTACAGTATATTCATTGCAAGTATGTATGAGCTATCTCCTTACCCATAAGCTCCACATAAGCCATTAGTTATAGGGTGAGAGAGAGAAGAGAGGGCATGCATCACTATTGCCTTGGTGAGGATCCACAAATACCACATATTGAGAGACTTGAAAGAGTCATACAAAGGAAACTCTGAGTTTATTTTGAGAACTTTGCAAAAGCTCCAGGATGAGAATTGAACGACAGAGCTTGAGACATAGTGCTTAACTTAGACATTCTATCCTTTAATTACCCAAGACCCAAGAGAAAGCTACAAGCTCCATGGTCAAAGGTAATAAAGGTAAGTCTAAAGGTTAGCCTGGTCTACTCTAATCCTTGTGTACTTCTTGGTATGAAACTGAATACTTGTGAAGGGTAGCTATAACTTATAATATCTGCTAAAGTTTGGCCTTGCTAAGGGACTAGCAAAGGTTAAGCTTGCGGGAACTTGTTGATGGTAATTATTGTATGATTTTACCCGTCAATTAAACATGAAAAGGGTATAAAAGCAAACACCAACATAGGTTTAGGGGATGAACTGATAGAATTCCACGAATGTTGGTGAATCTGTGTTTCGCAGGGTGTTAATCAGAAAAGAACCAAAGGAGACCCACATGTCGGACGAAAACATAGAATTCCACCGCGAAAGGAAATCAGGCAGAATGTAGAAGACACCAGAGACTCTCCAGAGAAGACGGGACGGATTTGGCCACCAAAGTGGATCGGCCGATCCCCCCTGGGATCGGCCGATCCCACAGAGAGCCTGTTTCGCCTCAGTTTCGACGTGGACCCACATCCCGATATTTCACGCAATCTAGACCGCCCGTCGAAGTCGGTTTGATCCAAGGGCTACGGTTCATCCCACCGGCCTATATAAGGACCCCCAGACCCCCAGGGTTTCTGACCAATTTCATTCTATCATCTGTAAACCCTAATCGAGAGGTGTCCCATGAAAGGATAACTTCTCATTAGGATCTAGGGACTAGATAGTAGAGAGATGGAAAGCGAGGGAAGAGTTAGAAGGAGTTGCCGGCCTGTCGGTGATCCCTCTACGGCTTGTACTTCGGTAGGATCTAGCTACTAGAGCTAGCTCTTAAGATGTCTCGGGCAACCAACTTCAGATTAAAGTAAGTTTATGTTTATATTGTTCTTCTAGTTTACGAGTCTCTTTTGAGTGCTTTAATCTATCCGGCTTAGGTTAAAGTAATATTCGCAGTGTAAGCGTGGTGTTTAGACTCGGTATCTTGTAAATACACCCTACTATTTCAGATCGGTGGTAGATCGCGGTAGACTTAGTCCTTGACGTAACCGTTGAGTCCTTTGTAGTCCACCTCCCGTCAGTAGTACCGTGTAGGACTTGTTGCTAAGGAATAGCATCCTATGTTGATGTCTACTCCTTATGTTCATCCCCAGTTGAGCAATAGAAGACATGAGCTTGCCCAAGTTAGAAGTAGAAACCCCTAGTTATCCTCTCTACACTCCTATTATCTACAACTTAGATCACCATAGCCATATTATCAACACCCTTGACTACATTATAGCCATAACCTTAGTTGCAACACCACCATCTTTATTGCATCACTACACCCATCATTGACTACCACCTTTTAACCTACTTTTTACCTTTACTTATTGACTATCCCTGGCTAAGTTAGATCGTAGTTAACCAAGCCCGTTTCTCTGTGGATATGATATTTAAAACCCTCCGGGTGAAAGCTACAACGGTATCCGTGCGCTTGCGGATTTATCTGTGTGCACTTAAAAATACCAACAGACCTACTGATGAAGAAGCTTGATGACCGATTCAATGACAAGAGAGAGGTCAACCACATCCACGATGCCTACATGACAATTGAAGTGTGTGGAGGCACTGGCCACTCAGGTCACAGCTGTCCTGAGATTCAGGAGGATGTGAACTACGTGGGCAACAACAACAACTACCGTCCCCAGAATCAGAATTGGAATCAGAGCCAAGGTTGGAATCAGCAATAGAGGACCAATTACCAAGGTAATTACTCAGGTAATTACCAAGGTAATAATTTCAACACACCGTTGAGAGATCTAGTCTCTGGCCAGACCAAACTGCTAGACCAGATTTCCAGGAAGCTAGTCTCCAATGACAAGTTGTTAGAAACCATCAACAACAGGATGGATGGTTTTGCCTCTGCTATCAAGAACCAACTCAGCTTCAATAAAATGCTAGAGTCTCAAATAACTCAGCTGGCATTTTCGATCCATCCGGCCAATGAAGGAAAGATCCCAGACCAACCAGAAGAACTAGAAACTGCAAACCTGGTGGATATCTTCAATGCAAGATGGTACCATACAGAGCATCAGTCCAAGGGATGGAATGATGACTCTCTACCGGAGAAGAAAGGAGACCCAGGAAGGCCCGTCATACCAATAGCCGTTGGTGAACACGCCTTCGAGGAAGCAATCTGTGACTTTGGCGCAAGCGTCAATATTATGCCCAAGGTGATCTACGAGAAGATCCATGGAGATGCACTCCTATACACCAACATGTGCTTGCAGCTAGCAGACCAGTCACTCTGCTATCCGCAGGGGATCCTGTAAGACATATGTGTATGAGTTGGACACTCGTACGTACCTACCGACTTCGTGGTAGTTGAGACAGGAGGGGATGAGAAGTCACCATTCATTTTGGGACAACCATTCCTTAGCACTGCCAAGGCTATCATGTACGCCGACTGTGCCAAGATCTGTTTCACTATCCGGGGAAGAAAAGAAAGATTCAGCTTCAAGAACAGGATACTGAAAAGTCTAGCCCATCCACAGAATCCGTACACCTACGAAGACAAGCCTGCGCAGAAGAAGACAAACAGAAGAAGGAACAAGGCTAGGCAGATTCACACTGAAGCTGTGAGGATGATCAACTCGGTCCGATCTGAGTATGATCACCTTCTAGTTTCACCACACATGCCCAAGCTAGACGATCTAGGAGTACCGACGATCGACTGCACAATCAATAAGAATGTTTTCTACAAGACCTTCTGCGACACGGGCTCAAGTGTCAACATAATGGCCAAGGTAACTTATGACTTTATATTTGGCAAGACACCTTGTACTCTACCTATACGCAGTTGCAGATGGCGGACCAGACATTCAGATTTTCAGAGGGGATCGCTAAAGACGTTATGGTAAAGATTCGAGATCACTATGTCCCCACTGACTTCTTGGTCCTGGATATGGGAGAAGAAGAGTACGACCCACCGCTCGTACTTGGAACACCATTCCTCAACACTACAAGAGCAATCATCTACATGAGGACTGGAGAGGTCCACTTCCAGTTCCACAAGGAGAAGGTCCACTGCTACTTCAACAGTTACACAAATTATGAGCAGCCAAAGAAGAACAGGCCAAGAAGGAGACGCCGTTCCTCTCAAAAGACCTACCCGCTAAAGGATGGCTGGGCAGATTATGAAGGAGAAGTCAAGATAAGTGACTACGTCAAGTCCGAAGAAAAGAAGGAAGAAGAGACTGTGAAGGATGAGCTCCAACCTTCTACCTCATCAACAACATCAACTCCACCAATCAGGAAGGAATGGAGGAAAAAATGCAGCCAGGGTCATCTCAACCCGACAATGCACCCGATAAGGAATGAACGGACAAGGAGTCCTGTCGAAGGACTATAAACCACCGAGCCTTCACCAAAAGGTAAAACTTGTATTTATCCATATTTACTTTTAGCATTAATACCTTAGTAGTTGCATATTTACTTTCTTGCACTTAAAAGAAAATAAAAATACTCATTGTTTAGCATAATAAAATCTAAAAGCCCCATGTGACTAATCTTGTGGCATAGCTCATCAAGACTATTCACTGTGGTGGCACAAAAATAAATTTTGTATCTAGGATAAATCTCTGCATCATATTTACTTTCTGCAACCATAAATTAAAAACACCAAAAAATATGTGGGCACATGAATCTCCACACTTTACAAAAAATACCAAAAATATGTGGGCACATGAAGGTCCACCTACTTAAGGAAACTTTACACTGGAACTATAAAAACAATCACTTACCATCGAGTGGTATTAACCTAAACCCTTTCCATGAGATTTGGTATTCTTGTTGGCAATTGAGTTTTACAGGACAATACAAGATCAAAGAGCTAGTCAACCCGACACCCCTACGCTGCCGGTACACCTGCTCCCAGAAGGATCGCTCAATCTGCAACATCAAAGACCCTGTCAAACATCTAGCTTGAGGGAGGGCACCCTCCATTCAAATCCAGCTAAGTATAAGTTTTCCACCATATTATTGTACCATATTGCTTTTCGCGTGAGTTAGCCTGTAAGATAAAAATTTAAAAACCAAATAAATAATGTTTAGGTTAGTTAGTGTGCTTGAATCAAATAAAAAGAGAGTGCTTACAATAGTTTTTCTCAGATTAGATGGAAACCATGCTCAGGGATTTGACAAGTAGCACCCCACTATGATTTCTCATAACACTTAGTTTTCAACCTTGAATCATCCCAAGGTTTAGATACAACCATTTTAACTTGAAGATTTACTTTGAACCTGAAACTTGTGGGTAGCAAATGCTTGATCTAAATCTAAGTAATTGAGGGATATGATATGCTAAGTATGAGCTACTATTTATCTTCTTCCTAGTGATACTTGAATTCTGAAGATTTATTTTGAAAATTCTAAAACCACATGATGAGTTCCTATATGACAAGAGCTTTACATTTCTACCACAACCATACATGCTAGACTAGGAAAACATACACATTATATGCTACTTACTTTGATTTGAGTTTAGTCAAGTTTTGTTGATACATTAGGAACTTGTCATGCTTTTACAATCAAGATCACGTGCACTCCACCCATAATGCACTACTCGATTCCTGAGTACAACCAAAAAATTTTACTCCTACACTAGGAGGAACATCCAAAAATATACCCCATTGGTTATCCCAGATCAATGCTCCAAAGTTCTTGTTACTATCTCTCAAAAGAAAAAGGGAAGTACTGTTGCAGAGAAGTGGCATGTGGCTATGCAAAAGAGTGAGATGAGAGAAAACAATGGGTACAAAGATGCCCGCCTGAGAGGTAAAAATGGACAAGTGTCCGAATTTATCAAAACAATGGGTACTCTGATGCCCGCCTAAAAAAAGAGAAAGAATGATAGCCCATGTTGTCCTGCAGCACAATTCCCTAGTGTTGAAAAAGAAAGAAGAGAGATATTTTCAAGGAGCAAAAGAGTAGAATTAGGATCAACCTCCACAAATATCCACCTACCACGTCACATCCACACACATGCACATCCTGGTTTGATTGTATGACTTGTTCCTTCGGATCCATTGTTTAACTTTACAATATATTCATTGTAAGTATGTATGAGCTGTCTCCTTAACCTTGAGCTCCACATAAGCCATTAGTTATAGGGTCAGAGAGAAGGCATGCATCACTATTGCCTTTGTAAGGATCCACAAATACCACATATTGAGAGACTTGAGGGAGTCATACACAGGAAACTCTGAGTTTTATTTTGAAAACTTGCAAAAGCTCTAGGATAAGAGTTGAACAACAGAGCTTGAGACATAGTGCTTAACTTAGACATTCTGTCCTTCAATTGCCCAAGACCGGAGAGAAAGCTACAAGCTCCATGGTCAAAGGTAATAAAGGTAAGTCTAAAGGTTAGTTTGGTCTACTCTAATCCTTGAGTATATCTTGGTTTGAAATTAAATACTTGTGAGGGGTAGCTATAACTTATAATATCTGCTAAAGTTTGACTTTGCTAAAGGACTAGCAAAGGTTAAGCTTGGTGGAGCTTGTTGACGGTAATTATTGTATGATTTTACCCGTCAACTAAACATGAAATAAGGGTATAAAAGCAGACACCACCATAGAATAGGGTTTTAACTGACATAATTCCACAGTTTTGGTGAATCAGTGTTTTGCAGGGGGTTATATACTGAAAAGAAACAAGGAAGACCCACATATCGGATTAAAATAACAAATTCCACCGCGAAAGGAAATCAAGAACATTCTAGAGAACACCAGAGACTCGCTGGCAGAAGCGGGGCCCACTTGGCAGCAGGGGGGATCGGCCGACCCACTGCCAGGGTCGGCCGACCTGTCAGTGACTCCCCTCGGCCACCACCTCGACGTGGACCCACATCCCGAAATTTCACGCAATCCTAGCCGCCCGTCGAAGTCGGTTTGATCCAAGAGCTACGGTTCATCCAACCGGTCTATATAAGGACCCCAGACCCCTAGGGTTTCATATCTATTCAATCATCAATCAGTTCAATTTAGTTGTAGAGAGCCAGAAACCCTAAAATCATTAGAGCTTCACCATCTAGAGCATAGATACATAGGTTAGAAGTAGAAGAAGGTGAGTTCTACTCGAGTTCCGGATCTGTCTGGAGCTAAAAGGCTTCCTAAAGCCATTGTAAGCTCTCTCTTGTATCTTAAACCTCTTTTGAGTGCTTAAAATAAAGTTGATTGACATTATTCTACTATTGATTATGTTCTCAATTATGCTATTCATTGCTTATCTAAATTGTATACTTCGCATAGTTAGGATGCATTCATATTCATACATAGGTTTGTATAGCGCTCATTCATTGACGTCATGGGTGGGTGATGAACAACATGTAAGCATGGTACTTAGATGTGGTTTGTCTGCAAATGCACCCTATATTCTGAGTTCAGTGGTAGATCGCGGATGTGACACTCCCGTTGAGTCCTTTGTAGTCCACACTCCGAATGTAGCAGGAGTAGGAAGTTATTATTACTTTAGAAGGCTAGCTATGATCTTGATCTTCCTTAGTAATATTCCCTTAAGTATGAATATGAGGTGTCTTAGCCATGATTGCTAGTATAATTGCACCAATCTAATATGTCTTTGATAGTATAGTTAGAATGACTTAGGATATTCTTATGTTTCAACCTAATTCATGCTAGTGCCTAGATAGGAAGTGCTCTAAGTGATCATTATTATTTTGACTGATTGATTAGATTGATCATTATGCTTATCATGTACATTATTATTGTGACATAACCCCTATTCTAAGAATAAGAGTCATGCATGGTTATCTCCATATTTGCATATGCATATGACATCTATCTATCCACTTGCATCCCATTTATTGCCACCCCTTCCCAGTGGTAAAATATAAATGACAACCCGGAATACTCCTGGTAAAATGCTACAATGGTATATATTTTATCTGTGCGCTTGCGGATACAATATAATATATTTCAGTCACTTGTAAGAATAAGAGATATTTTAGAATCATACTAGGGATGACAACCTAGTTACTTCTAAGAGATAGAGAAGAGTTTAAGTGATCTGTAGACTAATCAGGTTGCACATTAATCTATACCTCCCATCATTTTTAGCGCCATTGCTAAGAGTAGAGTCTAACTCTATTTTTAGTGGTGACGTTAGAAATGCCGACACCCTCACAAACAATAATCCGACGCTCAAGCTCTCTAGCGTCCGACGCTCTGTTTTGAGCTGAAACAAGTCTAGTTTCTCACCCCTTGTTTCTATGTGCTAACACTCAACGTTCTCAACGCTTGTGCATAGTGTGTTAGTATTTTCAAAACAATTTTCAAGGGTTTAGATCAAAGTCTAGGTTGATTTAGATTCAATGCACATGAAATACAACCTAGAGCACTTGAAGGTAATCTAATCACTTAGTTCTCCCCTTGATAGTCGGCTATCTACCCTAAATGTGATCACACGCCCTTGGTGTCTTGATCACCAAAAGAAAAGCCAATTCGGGGTTATACCTTTGCCTTTAAGCTTTTCTTTTCACCTTTTTAAGTCCTTTTCTTTCTCCTTGATCATCTCTACTTGATCCACCTTACTTGATCCATGGTAGAGCCTTCTAGATCATCAGCATCTACTCCTAGGCTCCACACTCCATGGTTAGGACCACCTACACCTTACCCATCACTTAGCAAATTGGTTAGTCCTTAGCGTGTCATTAATTATCAAGACCAAACTAGGGCCTTCAACCATTGACTTTTACCTGATATTGGACTGAAGTAACACATTCCATAATCGCCGAAATCCATTGCTGGTGAAATCCTAGCCGATTCATCATGCTCTCCAAGAAATACCATTCAACTCTATCATACGATTTGCTCATGTCCAACTTGATAGCTGCATAACCCGTCTTTCCTTCTCTTTTATTCACTAAGTAATGTGTAATCTCATAGGCCATCAGAATATTATCAGAGATCAGCCTACCTGGGACGAAAGCACTTTTATTTGGAGTGATGATATCTGGCAGCACGTCTCTCAGCCTATTTGCAAGAACCTTGGAAATGATTTTATACACCACGTTGCACAGACTTATTGGTCTCAACTCTGTTACCTTCTCATGCCTGTCAACTTTCGGGATAAGAGAAGTAATGGTGTCGTTCCACCCTTGATGCATTCGGCCCCCCTGCAAGACCTCCTGAACCTCCTTCACCACCTGCTCCCCCACAACATCCCAATACTTTTTGAAAAACAAAGCCGGCATTCCATCTGGACCGGGTTCCTTAAGATCACCAATGGCATCAAGGGCTTTCTTGATTTCAGCATCCGAAACCTCAGCGATCAGCATAGTGTTCATCTCCGGTGTTACAGCAGGTTGCACCGCAGCCAGAAGTTGCTGCAGATGCTCGCCACCATTCACCGCATTAGGCCTGAAAAGTTGGGAAAAATAGTTAGATATGAACTCTTTCTTCTCTTCCTCCTCAACCACCCAACCCCCATCATCCCTTTTCAGATTTCCTATCCTATTTCTCCGCCTCCTCACTGAGCACGCATTGTGAAAATAGGTCATATTCTGATCTCCGTACTGCAACCAATTTACATGTGCTCTTTGTCTCCAATACAAATCCATCTGCTCCTCTAATCTATCAACTTTAAAACTCCACACCGCCTCCCTTCTCACCGAATCATCGCTAATAGGGGCTCTTCTCCACTTCTCTGGCTCCTTCTTTGCCTTTTTTAATCTTTTCTCCAAATCACCCAAAACGTTAACACTCCACTCTATGAGACTTGCCGCAACTCCTCTAATTCCCTCCCCCAATCTCCTATTTCCCCCATTGTTCGAGTCCCACACTTCTTGAATCACCCTCCTACACCCCTCTTCTTTAATCCAACTAGCTTCAAATTTGAAATTCCCTCCATTACTCCTCTTCACCACCCCCCATTCCGTATGCACCACCACCGGCCTGTGGTTAGAATGGTAGTGGTCACCGTTTTTTACATGCATTAGTGGAAACTTAAAACACCAATCTCCATTTGCTACAGCCCGGTCTAAGCGCTCTCGAATATAAGTATCTCCCATGTTTTGCTTATTCCTCCAGGAAAAGATGTCCTCGGAGTAACCTAGATCATCAAGCTCGCACTCCTCTAGAGCTATTTTGAACCGATCAAGACAGGCCTGCGATCTTACAGCCCCCTTCCTTCTCATGATGGAAAAGGATCTCGTTGAAGTCACTCAAGCATAACCATGGCAGTTGTGCATTACCTTGATCCTTCAACCAACTCATCATCTCCCAAGTTTTGTACTTCAACTCATGATGGGATTCCCCATAGATTCCCGTACACCGCCAATTGTCCCTGCCGGTCTCCTGGACCTCCAAATCAATGTGGTTTTTCGATTGCTCTTCAAAACCACAGTGATCCCACTCCGCCAGAACACAGCAACTCCCCCACTCCTGCCTTCACAGTCCACCACTTCCACGTTCGCCATGCTCAACTTCTACTTAAACACTAACATCCTCCTCTTGTCTAGCTTTGTTTCCGATAAGAAGAGAATATCGGTCTCCTCGGCTTTATGGCACCGGAGAAGCCCTCGAACTATCGGGTCGTTTCCCAACCCCCAGCAGTTCCACACCAAAATCTTCATAATCCTTCGCAGGACCGGTCTGCCGGTCCCACCTCGATATCGTTAGACACAATATCATCTTCCTACCCATCTTCCCAACCTCCTGTCTCCCTCTGTTTTTACCCTCCTGAATTGGTTCCCCGACCTCCTTCACGCCCACCCCCTTCTGCCTCGGCATACGTTTGAAACCACGCTTCCCTCCAGCCTTACCATCGCCTTTAGACTTTCCTACATCCTTCTCGACTATGCCCTGTGTGGGATTCTTCTCTTTTCCCCTTACCTCCTTCCTACCCATGTCATCATCTGCTTGATCCTGTTCTTCACCAAACAAAGCTTTTCTAACAGTTTCTTAAGCTGGCTTGTCAACCGGCATCTTCAGAGGGTTTAGGCATGTCTGGATCTTTCAAGCCCCCATAGTCAGCAGACTAATAATCTTTTTTGCTTCGTATGTGTTGGCAGGGACGTGGTTGGATGCGGGGAGGACCCACAACATGAGGCTCAAAAGATTATTGAAACTACAGTCAGACCAACCATACTGTGGCTTCAGGATAAATACTTGAGCACAAAACGGAGCACGGTCCAATGACTCGGGCAACCTTTTTCAACGTTGTAGAAGCTCTCCCTCACCGCGCTTTGCACCCTTTCCAAATGTTGCTTCCCTATTGAGTTCCTGAGTAACACCTATGGACCGATGTTCCGTAGCAAATCCTCCAAATAATCACCATCATCTTCATCCCCAAATCGGCCACCACCACCATCAACTGCGAAACGTCCACCGTCCACAACATCACCACTAGATCCTTGTTTGAGGCCACCAATTTCAGTATTAAGCTCATTGATACATGCTTCCATATATGCGGAGTTGTCGTCTAATGCATCATGAAACAATTCTGGTTCCGGCTCAACCTTTACCACTGCTCTACAGTGGTGGGTCCAAAAAGTGTAGTCCTTGATAAATCCCTGTATGATCAAGTGAGATCAGATTGCACTCATCTCTATCTAAGCGATACTCCCTCCATCCCAGGATATAAGGCGCAACCACCTCTGGTTGAAAGACCAAGGAACACATTTAATTCTCTCTTAGCACTAATATCGATGTATGTGCATTTAGAGAGAGCATGCATTATATCTTGGGACATCGATAAAAAGTGGTTACGCCTTATATCCTGAGAAGGAGAGAGTATTATTCTTGCAATCATTGCAAGGACAATGAATTTCAGTTTCACTCTAGGTCGCTGCATGTTTTCGTGCAGCTTCAATGAATTGATTCATATGGGAGATAAAATCTTCACTCCACCCTAACAAATTGTACATCCATGAATTCCTGCCCATCTCTAAATCTGCAAAAGAAAATAATAATAATAATAGTAATTACACTTACAGAATCTTCAGTGGGCATCATGGTGGACTTCTATTTGCTATATATGCTACCATCATATTTTAACCAAGCTATGATTGTAGTCTTGAGAACTATTTAACATAGGTCCAAAAACATATTACAAAAAAAATAGATCTAGATCTAGAATTAGAGTATGGATCTTGTGACAGAACCGCCTAAATCAAATGGCCCACAGGCACCTGTCATTGTCACTAATGACCTCTGACAGCCGGGTCCGTGTCCCAAATGATCTAGAAGGTCCTGCCGGGCTACATTAGCGCCCGATTTCCCCCGACAGGATCCCATTGCGAAGCCATTACAGAATTACAACATTTCATGACAAATTACATCAGAGTGAAAGCGCGGAAAGATTATAATGTACTTAGATTACAAACCATTTATCCAAATATGATTAAAGTGCAAATATTACAGACCATAAATAAAATAAGTAGCAGTGGAATGACGATACAACATAATTAAGTATTTAATGATAAGAACCCTGCCCATGGGTTCAACCTTACTCCTCCTCACTTTCCTCCTGTACCACTGTCACACAACAGGGGGCGAGACAAACCTCCGACTGCTGTATCCCTGCAACATGGGGTTAACAAACCCTGAGTACTGGGGTACTCCACAAGACTTACCCAACTAAGAAAAAGGAATGAGACTCAGGAATGCAGGCTGAGGGAGTCAAGGTAAGGCTTGAGCAAGAGTCAAGGTTTTGCAGAAAAGCATTACGAACTTATTTCAATATTTTATTCAATTTTATTTATTAATAATCCATGATTCCAAATTCATTCTCCTATATCATCTTAATTTCAAAATTCATTTACCATTCTCAAAACACCTAGTTCCGAACCACTTTTCAGTTGTAGGTCAAAGGATCAAGTCTCCATATCTGAGGAGCAACGACGATTCGAATCGATTAGTATCCAGCTGGGGATCCCTATCCACACTGTATATGTAGCACTTAAGCTTGCATATACCAACTCCGGCTACCACGGCTTTTCTACCCCTGAACCGGTCCTGCGCCACCCGAGAACACAGTACTCCTCTCCTCTCCAGGCACACCGGCCATGAGGGTACACGCTGCTCTCACCATCTCTCCACTCCCAGTGCGTGGTTGTCTGTTCAACTAGCAGAGCCACCGGAGTCAGAGCTTTCCGTAGTATGTGGCTAGTTGCAAAGTCTCGATCACAGCAGGCCTACAATGAACGGTCCCTAATTCTTTTCCGCCGGCGACATTGCATTGGGACTCCAACCCAAATACAATTGTCCCAACGATTTTCAAATCCCTTTCCTGCCGATGTTCAAGCATTGGGACTCTAACCCAAATTCACAACCAATGAACGAAAAATCCCTTTCCGATGGTTACGGTGCATTGAGGCTGCTACCCAAGTACACAACTCCCGAACGGACTCCTGTCCCTTTTTCCTTTCTCATGATTCATAGTATCACATTCACATAGGTCAAAAATAGCCCTTTTTATGCAAATCTAAATGGATCAAGCAGGGCTAAGCATTTTGAATATTTTTATTTTTAAACAGGTTTCCGGGATATTATGTATCAAGGCAGGTAATGCATCAATATAGGTGACAAACAACTCCTCACAACCTAATGCAATAATAGACTCAAGTTATAAATATTTTATAAAACACAAGGAAGGGGGCTGAATGCACCGGGCTTGCCTTGGATTGCGTACAGCATCGGGTCGGGCTCGGTCCCGCAGATGTCGAATCTCTGGACGACTTCTGGAGTGACCTCCTCGGCAGTGGCCTCGACTTGGACCTCCTCGGGAACGGGCACTACACGTATGCAATGATGTATGTTTAGTATGGCATGAGGACAATGAATGGAATGATTAAAAGTAAACCATTTAGACCTTGAGTACAACTTTCCTTCACGGAAAAGTTGCAAACGTTTTACGGAAAGTAAAACAGTGTTTTCATATTTTTATTTTATTGACCATTGTAGCGGTCATAGAAAGCCGCTGTACAGCTTTACTACAACCAACAAGTGACTTCATTACTTTTGTCGAGGATCACTATGGTGAAAGATCCATGAACTCAATCAATCCAAAATCACACCAAACAACAGGGATTATTTGTTCAAATTAATTCCACTATCCCATAAACCCCATATTTAATTAACAAGTGTCCTAACAGTTTCCAATTGATCCCAAACTTACCCGACAGATAGGTTCTACCCTAAAACAGTGCCACATAAATTTTCATGATTTTTGGATAAATCTGGAATTTATTAAAATTGCCCAAAGTTGCATTTATTAATTAATATGCTGATTTTTAGTTCCTATACAAAATATCCAAATCTTATATTTAATATTTTTATAAAATACTACATGTTCCAGAGAGCACCCACAATTATTTTCATGATTTTTAATCCAACAGAATTATTCCAATGCAAATAACAAATAGCAGTACTATTCATCTAAAATTAAAATGGAAAAGCCTTTTAAAATCGCCCGAAAAAATGAAAAAGGAATTCCACCCGGGGCGGCCCACGAGCGAAATAGGCCAGCCCACTCAGCCTGCCCGCGCGCTCACCCACGCGTGCGCGCGCTCAGGGACGCTGACAGGCGGGACCCTCCTGTCAGCTCCCTCTTCAACCTCCCGCGCGCTCGTGCGCGCACGCACCCGCAGCGGCCCGCCACGGATCTCGCCGCCGATGGCTCCAGCAACGAAGCCGCGCGTGCCAACGTGAACCCCCAAGTCTATCGCACACCCTATCTAGGTTAGTCCCGACCCCACGTGCCTCCGACGAGCTTCACCTCGCCCATGGTGGATGCGACTGCACGGTGACCCTGTTCCGGCCGCGAGGGTGCGGTAGGGTTAAAGGAAAAGGGCAGGGAAAGACCAGGAGCTCACCACGATTCTAGACCGACGGCTGGCTGAGGCTGAGATGGAGCGGAGCGGCGAGCTTGACGACGGCGGCGGATGCAACGGCTCGGCCTTGACGGCGAAATCACGTTCCGGCAATCCTAAGGGACAAAATGAAAAACCGACGCGAGCATGAGCTAAAGCATGACTCAGAGAGTCACAAACGGGAGGTCTAAGAAAGAGAGGCTCACCACAACGAGCTCGACGCGCGAGAGATGGCTGCGGCGGCACTCCGACCGGCCGCGAGAACGGCAACGAGCGTTCTGGGGCCTTCGGAGCACGAACGTCTGCGCAAGATGAGGCCAACGGTTCACGGGGAAATGGGGATGCTAGAGTTGGGAGCAATTTGGAGATGGTGGAGTGGGAATGGCGAATTTGAACGGGGACCGAGGTGAGCACGACGGCGGCCGGAATGGAGAGGGGGGGACAGAGGGGCGACCGTCGCCATTATATGGCCAAGGAGAGGGGAGACCGGGTGATCCTGGGCAGCTCGGGGTCCCCTACTAGGTCGGTTGTGCCCGGGAGGGGCACATGGCCGGCCGGCACAGGCGGCGCGGGCAGCTGCCGGCCCTGTTCGCGAACAGAGAGGGGGGGCAGGTTACCGTAGCAATTACAATGACTCCCTCTCGGTTTTTGGCCAATTCCGCAAGATTTCGTATACCAACTTGAAAAAGTGTAGAAACCAAAATTGTAGGATTTCAAATTCTAAACAACATTGGTTTTGGGACCAACACCAAATTTTAAATAATTTTGAAACTATTAAAAAGGGGGTAAATTCACTATTTGAAATCCATTTCTAATTCTATCAAATTCTCTGGATTTTTCACAAAAACTTCAAAATCTTCAAAAATAAAAGTTGTTCTATTTGTGGAGCTTCACAACTTTCATTAAGGACGTTTGGTCAGATTCTTGATATTTTTCAAATTAGCATTTAAATTTTGAATTTCAAGGTAGTAATTAGGGTTTAATTTAAATTTCTACTAAGGAACTTCAAAAACACCCAAAATAAAAGTTGTTTCATTTTAAAAGATCTACAAGTTTTATTAAGGCACTATCACCAGATTCCAAGTAGATTTTGATTTAGGGTTTTGGGTCCGATTAGGGCTTAAATTCAAATCTTTCTTTTGATTTGTTTTTAATTACCAAATCAGGGATTTAATTGTAACATCCATAACATTAACGAATAAGCCACTCTAAAGACCCTAATCACACTCATATGCAGATGCTTAATAATAAATATGATGACATGGCATAATTAATTAACCGTAATACCCGGGGTATTACAGATCTCCATCTAGACCAAGATCAAACTAACTAATACACCATAAGAATCAAGAATTAAACATGAAAACTAAATTAACTAATACACCATAATAATCAAGAACTAAACACGAAAAAAAGACCTAATCTTGTTCCTCTACCACATGCAAATAAATTTTATCAAAGAATTGTATTTCATAGATGCACCACCAACCATTAATGAGATAGCAAATGAAAAACCAAAATAAGCAACTAAACCACCAATAAAACCGGCAAAAAAATGATAGAAGTAGGTTCTACTTACCTTTTAGAGCCTCTTTCAAAAACAAATCAAAATAAAAACCTCCCCTTCGAGATTGAGATTTTTTTTTTTTTTGAAAGCCACCCAAGGCCCCCTACCTTTTTCTCGAGCTATAAGAGTTGTCCAGAGCTCGAGGCAGAAGAAGGGGGGGGGCTGGGCCTCGGCTATATACAGAAAAGCATTAGCAGGGTACCCCTACAAATCAATAAGTAGACACACCTGGAGACACCAGCCGCCCTCAGAAATGGGCGCTATTTTCAAAAGTGGCTGATATATTAGCGGTCGCCTCTACTAAAATCAATTTGTAAGGGCGGCTGGTAATTGAAGCCGCCTCTACAAATGGTGTGTGATTTCACCAGCCGCTTTTATAGTGCTTTCATCAGAGATGACTGTTGATGTGAGGCCCATGGAGGCCACCATAGAGGCGTCTATGTACATTACTAGCCGTCTCTGCAATAATTTTCTTGTATCTGTACAATTTGTTTATGGTGTAGGTGTAGTGACTTCTTCTTTTTAATAAAATCGGGAAAGCATATTGCCCCGAAGCAGATGAAACAAACGCTAGAAAATCGAAACTTCTCACACGGGCAGCATAAAACTGCAAGCCCTACAAAGTATACAAACCATCAATTCCTAACACGTCTGAACTCCATTAATTACTCCAACGCTATTAAAAAAACGTCTGAACTCCATTAATTACTCCAACGCTATATATGGCATTCAGAATTATTCTCAGCGTAGCTAGATATTATGCCTTCATGGTCATATGGATGTCCAGCATTCATTCCCGCGCGATGGCGACCAGTTGCTTGCCGACATTGCGCCCAGTGAAGAGCCCGATGAGCGCCGCCGGCGCCTTCTCCAGCCCGTCAGCAATGTCCTCGACATATGTTATCTTCCCCTCCTTGAGGTACCCGGCCATCTCTTGCTCGAACTTGTGGTACTGGCCGAAGTAGTCGAAGACCGTGAAGCCCTCCATGCGCACGCGCTTAGCGACGATTTGGATTAGGTTGTGCACACCCTCTGGCTTCTCCAGGTTGTACTGCGAGATCATTCCGCAGGTGGGGATCCGGCCATGGATGCGCATGTTGGACAGCACGGCCTCCAGCGTGCGGCCACCCACGTTCTCGAAGTAGATGTCAATGCCCTCTGGGAAGTACCTGATCGAGCAATGGTAATAATGATCAGTCAAATTTCCCCGGCCGGCCTGTTTGTCGATGATGCTGAAGCTGAAATAATGTATATACAATGCACAAGAAGAGCTGGCCAAAACCGTATATACAATGCACAAGAAGAGGTGGCCAAAACCGTACCTCCTCAAGGCGGCGTCGAGGTCCTGCTCTTTCTTGTAGTTGAATGCTTCATCGAAGCCAAACTTTGTTTTCAGAAGATTAACCTGAATCCAGAAGAGCCGTAATCATTAATCATGAAATGTTGTAACTGTTAGTATTGCCAACAAGAAACAATTGAAGAAGCCAGGAAAAAAACTGTACATGAATGAACGAAGAAGAGAAAGAAAATCGTTGGCTGATGACAAATAAATTAAAGGAGAAGAAAGATTTCAGAAACCTTCTCGTCAGAACCAGCACTGCCGACAACATAACAGCCTGTAAGCTTAGCGAACTGGCCAACAAGCTGACCAACGGCGCCTGATGCTGCTGAGACGAAGACATAGTCGCCTTTCTTGGGCTTGCCCACATCGAAAAATCCAGCCCAAGCAGTAAGGCCCGGCATGCCTGAATATTACCATAGTTAGGGAAGAAAAAAATTCGAACAATAGCTTATGAATAAAGAAGTTGAGATAGGATTCTGTCAGAGGAGTACGGAACATTTGGGGATTAAGTAAACGACTCTTGAACGAAAGCAAAAAATTCTGTAGGAGAGTGTAGACCAATCCAGCTTATGAATAGAAAAGGTAGTTTGGTAAACAATTATGAACTCACCAAGGACGCCTGTGTAGTAGGACAGAGGCAATTCAGGATGATTAATCTTGAAAAATGACTCCGGATTATGGACGAGAGTGTACTCCTCCCATCCGGTCATCCCCCACACAAGATCGCCAACCTTGAAATCCGGGTGCCCAGATGCTATCACCTTGCAGACACCGAAGTTAACCAAAACCTGCAAGATTTGCACCAGGGTACGGGAGTACACAGAAATGTAATTGGTAGAGTGCGCAGCGGACTCGGCTCAGCCCGCTATATCCACGAGCTGGCGTCCCTTGGGTACAGGTCCATCGGAGCCCACAACATATCCAGGCCAAGGCTTAACTCAATCCAAAAGACTAGCTTGATAGGTGAAGACTACCCCTTTCTTATATGTTGTGCTCCCTCACCGTCAATTATCGATGTGGGACTAAACTTAACAATCTTTCCCATCACACATCGGACCTAACTCTTCACATCACACAACCCCATGTGATCTCCGGAAAACGTTTTTCAGGCCCCGAGTCTAACGCTCCATGTCACACAAAACCCCGTGTGAACCTCCGAGACGTTAACGGGCTCCCCCATCACCATGTGACCCCTGAAATTTTCTAGGTTTTTCCGAACATGGGCTCTGATACCACTTATTAGAGTGCACGGTTAATTCCCAGATCTGAACTGATCTATTAACCGACGAACGCGGAAGCATAATCACCATAGAAGAAAATAGCAAACGAGAACGACACCGAGGCACGATGTTTTTTAACGAGGTTTAGCGATGTGCCTAATCCTCGGGGCATGACTACGGGCGCTCCTCCCCATAAAATAGTAGCTACACCGGCATCCGGGTGATCCCGCGGCCTCGCCGCCGCCCAAACCAGCCACTTAGTCGTCTCACGGTTACAATAGGGGTTGCCTCATATCTATAGCCCCTAAGATACAGAGTTCGACTCCAACGCTATCCTAGCCCCCTAATATAACTCAAGTACTAACGTAACCAACTTATACACATATTCGACACATATCTAACAGGAATAAGGTCCCTACTTGAAAAAGAAGAGGTAAATGGAAGAGAACTGG